>MU226793.1:6358557-6373419 GCA_018584345.1 Thuja plicata
GAGCATCCCATTAGCCTTAAAAAGGTTAGGAATCACCCATTTAAGCACGATCAGAGGGCAGTTAGGTATGGAAACATATTTAGGATATGAGGTGATGGGAGTAGGGTAGGAATAGGGTAGGCTGTAGAGTAGGTTGTAGGGTAGGCTCCTAGCTAGGGTTTAGATTTAATTCAAATTAGATTTGAGTAAATCACAGCTTAGAAGAATTAGGAAAAATGGAGGATTTTAATAAATATATATTTATTAAAAGGAGATTTTGTGGAGGCCAATGTATTTAAATAAAATACATTAGAATAGTGTTTAAACTATTGGTAAATGAAACTATTTAATTGATTGAATTAAATAGTTAGAGGAATAAGAGGGAAAAATAATATTAATATTTTTGGACGTCTACAGCACCAACATAAATAATGTAGAACAAACAAAATAGGGCACAATTAATAATAGAGATATGAAACACAATAGCAAAAAGGCACTCTTCTTGCCTCCAAAACGTGCCATAGGAATCTCCTCTCTAAATGCTTTTTGCGACTTTCTGTGTTTTGTGTTTGGTAACAGGGGAAAAAAATCACTTCAACACTTTTTTTGTGCTCGACTTGGCAAAATTGATGCAACTAGAAGACAAATTATAGGCGGTAAGGCCAATGTTAGGGTTTTAGTCTGAAACAAATCCTCCCAATCTGAACTCATATTATCTTATAGTTTTAGTTCATATGATAGGTCAAATCTTAAATACCTAATTATAGTAATATTTGAAAAACACTTTGATGTTATTGCACAATAATTTATTCTAATGTGTATTTTTTGGTAATCTAGAGTGTCCTTGTGTCATGCTCGAGTAGTCAGGCTTGTGCTTTTGGGACAAGTAGGGTGAGACTAATCAATCCATGGGGATGACAACCACTCAAAGGCCACCACCGCCAAGGAAGTTGGGGTAGGGAATCGACCTTGGGACCTCATAAACCTAATTATTTTAATGTTATTTTAAATTCATACAAATTAGTTTTCACAAAATGTTAACAAGTGGAAATGAGATGATTTAATAAACACAACTCATTTGTTTACGGTAGTCATAAGTAATCTCTTATTCCTAAAACCACTTTTATACACTAAAACTCATTTTTTAATATGGATTTATTAGTTTTTAATTTGCAATTGTAAAATATATTCTAAATGTACTCTAATGGTTTTTACATTATCTTATAAATAGAATTATAGTCACGAACTTAGTGTGACACCTCTTATTCCTTGATATAGTTTGTACACTAAAACCTATAATATTACAAATACATTAGTTTATAATTTGTAATTGAAAAACACATCTATATATACTCCATTGTTTTTTTTTCTTGATATCTTATAAATAAACCTATGGTCACAAACTGAGTTTGACATCTCTTATCCCAAGTTAGTTATCGTATTAACCAATCATCCTATAATATTCATTCATTTTGTGGGTCAAATCTTAAATACCTCGAAAAAGTCCTTATTAAAGTTATGACTTAATCATCCCATAAACCATATGTCATACATATAAATATTTTATTCATCTGAGTGGTCAAATCTCAAATGTCTTATTATAGTGCTCCTCAATCATCTCATAAATCGTCCAAGTTAAGAATATCATTGAGACACTTTATTTGAATCTCAAATATTCAACATTTTTAGTCCAATCAAATAAAATAAAAGAACTCTAATCATAAAAACCTATGTACTTTGAAAAGAAGTCATGAGATCAATTTCTAAAAATAGTCAAACATATATTTATCCACTAAATTGATATCTCCACCATTCTTTTATCCCATTTCACAAATCAATTCTAAATAGACTACTTGTTTTAGTCCAACTCACTCTCAAAAAACCCAATCTTAAAAGCTTATGTGCTTTCCAAATAAGACAAAGTCAATCTCAAAAAAATTAAAAAGGCAATTGGCTAGAATTGATTTGTCTTTTTTATTTAAATAAGAGACCAAATTGGTCTCACTTATAAACACATTTTCTTTACTCATCCAAACCACCCATCTCTCGAGAAATGACTATACAACTATGACAAGACAACTTTAAAATATTTATTAATTAAATTGAAAACCAAAAATAACTCTACCATGAATTTAAATTTAATTAATAAATGTGTGGGGTGCATATCCATTTCTCATCTCTCTTAGGAACACAATTACAGACTAGATACACAAATTCATTTTCTCTCTCCTAGTCAGCAGCCCTCATTTCTCTCTCCTAAAACAAATCAATTTCTCTCTCCTCGTCATTGCCAGCACACGCATTTATAAAACACCTCGAGTATAACGACAAAGATCCCTAGAAAGAAGCCAAGGTCTAATAGAATACCACAACTAATTTAAAAAATCGTAAATAAAATATAAAATACAAAAAGAACCCGTGTTTTTCATGAAATAAAACTCACAAAGCGACAAAAAACTTCATGCATGGTCATCCATGGCATTCATACGAGACTGTATGTATGGCATTGACCCCATCCGCTCTTATATTTAGCCAAGGCGGAAATAATTTTTGGAACACTGAAAAAGGAAAGGCCACGAGATCGAGGCCCTGGAAGATCCCGCTACCGAAAAAAGGAGAAAAAAATTTGTACACACAGGTGGTTCGAAGAGATTCGCTATAATTAACCCAAAGCTAGGGTTTCTGACTTGTGCCCATTTGTTCAATCCTGTTATTCGAACCCTGCACAATGATTTAAACGCGCTATGCCCATTCTGTAGATTAGCTTTTTTGTGTTTCGATAAGCCCACAACTGTGTTTGTCAGCGCTGTTTAGGTTTTGAAATTTTGGTATTATAAATGCAGTCGGCACAGATGGTTCAATTTGTGAATAATAGAACTCCTGAATCTAGTGTAGTTACATCTGGAACTACATCAGCTGCTAATGGTAATAGTAATGCGCAGAGCATGAGTGAAATCAGTGATTTGAGCTCGCCTACTGTTAATATTAAGGTGGAGATCGATGTAGAGGATGGCCGCCCTCCGAGTTTTAAAAGGCCCAAATTCGCCGCGCCGCAACAACAGGTATATTATTGTTTGGCTTTTATTTTAACATTAATGTAACCCTTGTTTTGAGCTTCGGAAATCCTTTTATTTTTTTTTCGAAAATGCTTTGATCTTATTTTCCTCTGATAATGCAGTCGTATTGCCCCAGGTTGGTCATGTGTTTGATTCCTCACACTGGTTTTTGTTCGAAATTTGTTTTCCTTAAATTTGGCTCTGGATAATGAAGAAAATTTATAAGAGAATGTTTGAAAACATTTTTTATTATGAGCCTTGTATCGGAATTTGCAGTTTTTGCGAAATATAACTTTGCTGATTCTACAGTGTTCTAAATTTCATGTCTCTTCGCAGTAGAATTTGGAGGTGAGCATTGAGAACAGGACTAGTAATGGGGGAAAACAAGCGGTTGCATATTTGAAGAAAGCTTAGCCTCTTTTCGTCTTCTCTTTTTTTTTGTCGTTGTAAATGAAGCAAGGGGCGCGAGATGTTTTTTAAACCCTCTTTGTTTTTTAATTATTTTTGCTCTGCTGTAAGTTATAATCTGTACTCTAGGAGCCCTAGGTTGGTGTCAGTTTTGAATGTCCAACCAACGTTTTTCACTGGACATATACCAAGAAAATGCATTGGTAAAATTAGCCTTATGATTATTAAGTTATTAACCTTACCCTCCACCCCAGATGCTACAATGGGCGTTGTATCTCTTTGGCTATGTTGCATAGGACTTGTACCCAGCCCAGGCTTGTTAGCTGTACCACACTGGGAATTAATGCAGTATTTTATCCAATTTTAACATTTAACATATATCTTTGGCATTATAATCCCAGATTTTGTACTTAATTCCCTACGATCAATCAGTTAAGTTTCACTTCCCAATTGATGGCATTTTCTTGTATTTAGTTTTGGACCACAGATTTCTCGGATCAGAAATAAAATAATGATTTCTCGGATCAGAAATCAACTTTTAGCCAATAAAACTTTTGCTGATGCCCTCTTGTTTTGAGTTTTACATGTATGAATAAACTCTGGGATTAACTAAGATGGGAAAAACACAGTTATTTCAGTGACGGTTATCCTTTTCCTTCCCCACTAGGATTTCGTGGGAAAGGGGACACAAGACGCTTTAAGAAAAAAGCATTGCAAATTGCGGGTTTGAGAGTTTGATCCCTTGCTTTTTTGTTTTGAATATGTCACCCATTAATCTTTTTTTTCTTTTGTGAATTTCATTTATGAGTAACTCTTTGGTTTAGATTTAGCATTTTGATAAATTTCAGTACAATATGTCTCTTTCAAATTTAAACCCCAAATTTTGATAGAAGCAACTTCTTACCACAAACTCATACCATATGATGGCATTTGCTTAATCTTACATTTGGACCATGAATTGATTTATGAGAGATTCCTTTCAGAACAATTTTGTAATTAATCTTTGCTCAGAAACTGAAATCACAAAAAATATAACTTCACTGATTCCATGTTGTTCCATCAACTTTGTTTATCATGATAGAAATTAGGGGTTTTCAGTACAATATGCTCTGGTAACGAAGGAAGCAAAAGGTTCTATTTCCTAAAGGTCTTGGTCTTTTTTGCAATGGTGTTTGGAACTTTGGACAAGGGCAGGTGCTTGAGGGAGATGATGTAGGTTTGGTTCTGCTCATTTTGGTTTCTTATATTAGGTTGTTTTTGATTCCTGCCTTGTTGCTAATCAGCTAAATAGTGCATTTATTTTGCTGTTGCATTTATTGAGCCACACCTATTTTAAAATGTTGTTTGATACCTGACCTTTGGGCTGTGTGGTCTAGCAGCATGGAGGGGTACTTACCACCATGATTTATCATGCTCCTACTTTTCTGGATTGTTCTGCCTTTGTATTAGCAATATGCTCTTATAACAAAGGACACAGGAGCTTGGCTGTTTTTGTTTGTTGGGGTTTTGGAAATAGTGAACTGGGGATGTAGTTGTGGTGCATCTTTGTAAGTCTCATGTACTAGAGATAGGCCAATGGGATTTTGGTTTGTGCCTCGTTGTTAGGTTATCACTATCAGAATGTAATTTCTCTGATCTCTTTTTTCTTTCTATGACTCCTCTTTCATAAAAATGGTGAGTGAATGGTCTGCTCCCATGGAGGGGTGCTAGCTCTTAGTGAGCGCTCTTGATAGAAGTTGCAAGCAATTTGCAATAAAATGGTCCCAAGTTTGATGAAATTTCAATTTCTCTGCTGGTATTTTTATTGGGACTCTGCATAAGAAGTCTTCTGCCTGAAACTTGTTTGTCTGAAAACTGGTGGATGACATCCATTCTTTCCTGTTTTCTTCTGCCAGATGTTTTATGGGGCCATCTATACAGCAAAAACATGAGTCACTGTTCTTTCTATTGGATAGGTCAGTTGGTTGTGGTGTCACTTGAATATTGGAGTCTCAACTCACACTCTGGTAAAGGTTATAACTTTAAAGCGCTGGTAATTTTGTAGTAGATCTACATGAAGCTTGACGTGATCCTAGTTTTAAGTAAAAAAAGAGGATTAAATCTGGCAAAGCTTTGCTAGTCATGATTACATTTTGTTTTTTCATCTTTAAAAAATTAGGGTTTCTGGTTTTTCTTTTTCCCAATTTCTCCAATGTTTTTTTCTTGTTTTTCCTTCTCTCTAACATTAACCCTAACAAATTTTTTTCTGGATTAATTTAAAAAATCATCTTTTGTTTTGCCAATTTATTCATGTGAGAGAGTTTGCTACTGTGATTGGAATGACATTCTGGTAAGGAAAGAAACATATCTGTATTGTCATTTACAGAGATTTTTTTCTTTAATCAAACAGCTGTGTTACTTTAGGTTTGGATTAACATCTAGTTTGCATGGATTTTGTTTAACCATTCTTGGAAGTTGAAAGTATTTACAGGTTTTGCAAATTTGCTGATCTTGGCTAACCTTATTAAGCCTGGGGCCTTGCAATTCTTGATTGGAAATTTATCATTTTGTCCTCTGTTGAGTGCAGCAACAATGGAGTTCTGGATCAAACATAAGTCGTACACAGGCTGCATTTTACAATCCCTTAAATGAACCAAGTCCACTAGGTTTAACACTGCGAAAAACACCCTCTTTGCTGGACCTGATTCAGATGAAGCTCTCTCAAGAGGATCCAGCGTATACAAGCAGTCTGAGCGAGGATGCGGTGAAAAGGAAGGATGCAAGGTCCGCAGCAGCCCAGGCAAGTGCAGACAAGCTTAAAGCCTCCAATTTTCCCGTGTCAGTTCTGAGGATTGGGACTTGGGAGGTAAGGCTTTTATAGTTAAAACCATAGTCTGATATTTCCTTTGTTATGTGGATGTGGTAGTGTTAACTTGTTAGTAATTGAAAATTTCTCGTATGCTATGTGAGTAGAATTTATGTTCCATAATGTTAATTGGCACTTTTGGACTGATAAAAATTTCTTCTTCGCCAGTGCATATCAAGATATGAAGGTGACTTGGTAGCAAAATGCTACTTTGCAAAACATAAGCTAGTATGGGAGGTATTGGATGGGGGCCTGAAGAGCAAGATAGAGATACAATGGTCTGATATCACGGCTCTGAAGGCAAACTGCCCTGAGAATGAGGCTGGAACCTTAGACATTGAGGTCGGAAAATGAATGATCTGTCGCAATCATGAACTGAACTCTACTTTTATTGCTTTAATGATTTTTCCTATTGATTTTTATAGGTATCAAGGCCACCACTATTCTTCAGAGAGACGAATCCTCAGCCAAGAAAGCACACTTTATGGCAGGCTACTTCTGACTTCACAGGAGGACAGGCTACCATATGCAGGTTAGCTAGTCTGGTCATTTTATTTTATTTTTTCACTGTAACACTGTGAGCTGAAACTGTCTCTGCAAAATAAGAGCAAGCTATGGTTTTTCTTTGTCATTTCTCTTGGGCAAACATTGTATGCATACATCTTTGGTTGGTGAGTCTTTTGGTTGCATTTTTATTTTATTTTAATGCTAACTGGTAGATAAATATGATGCTGGCAAGTTCTGTCAATAATGGATGATATTTCCAGGCTAAGGTAGCTGGGTTACATTGCTGAAAGTCTAAGCTTGGTTAGTTAGGCTGGTTTTTTAAATTTATTTTTTTGACATTTTATTCAAAATTATGACATTTTAAAGAGGATGATGGTTAAGATATTATGGATTATTATCTAATTCAGTTTTCTTAATTTCATGAAGAGAACTTATTCTGAGAAATTTCATGCAGTATTTTGTTTTCTATTTCATCAATCTTATGTATTTCTGTTTGCAAGACAGTTGAAACCTGATGCTTTTATGAAGAGGGATGACATTTATGTATTCAATTTGTGCATATCAAATTTCTGTTGGCTATTTTATTTTTACATTTAAATATATCATCTAGCTTCAAAGTTTATCTTGAAATTTCTTTATTTCATGATTTCGCGTCTGTCAAATATTTGACCTTTCAAACACAGTTCATGGCTATACATATATTCAATAGAGTTGTGAGTGTGATTTCTTTTTCTTCTTTAAACATTGATTTTTTTTCTCTAATTTTTTTTTCTTATCTCCTCAACTTGAAAACTGTCAATCTGAGTTCTTACTGATTGTTGGTAGCTAGGAAATCAAAGCCTTGAGTTTCACGATGACTAAATCAGAATCTCCACAAACTTTACAATCACATGTTTCAAATTTGAGAGCTTGCTAATTCTTGAAAGTGACCTGTTCCGTATTGCTCCACATATTCGAATCCTCAACTTGTGTAGTTTTGTTTCCAAATGTTCCTTCATGGTAACGTTAATGGCCAATAGACCTGGGTAGAAGAAATAAACTCTTGAAAGCCACATAGTGCCAATTTTCAAGTCTTAGCAATATTTTGGCCGATGGGTAAATGGAGACAGGTGTTTATTTTTTGCAGTAAAATTCAAGCTTTCATAATAAAATGCCAAACTATTTCAATGGAATTTCAGATACTTGTAAACTTTATTCATAGTTTCTTTTTTAAATATTTTGCTTATTGAATGCAATTAGATAATTTTGGGTTCTGGTGACCAGGCACGCTCTAAAAAAGTGTTGCTTAGTCTTAACACAGGATATAATTTATCCTTTCATGCATTTCTTATGAAAAGCTAATTTTAGAAGCAAGAAAAGCTGTTTCCCCCTGCCCCCCCCTCAATGTCCACAGTTTCAAATCCATTTTTATGCATTGCAGGAGACATTTTCTACAGTGTCCTCAAGGATTGCTCAACAGGCACTATGAAAAACTTATACAATGTGATGCTCGTTTACACTTGCTGAGCAAAAAGCCTTTCCCAAGTAGGGGTTCTCCATTTTTTGATAGTAGAAGTGCAGCGTTTCATGACCAGAATGAGCAACCCCACTATGGACATGCCCAAGATAACAAATCTCATATGTTGTCTCAATTTGATCATTTGAAAAATGAGTATATTTTGCCCTTCTCACAATTCCCAGATATGTCACCTCCCGTGTCTGAAACATTGGCTCCAAAGTGTGAAGCACTTGACTCTGAAGTAAGAACAGAAACAACTTCCCCCAGTTCAGGTGTGTTTCATGAACTCTTACATTTTCCATTAACATGATCTGTTATGCATAAAGTTTATACAGATTCTTAAAATAATTTAGTTTCTTGAAGTTTTGGAGTTAAATTCTACTTGGAAGTAAAATTAGTGGTATTATTTTTACCATCAGTAATGGATTCACGGGCCATTGAAGATCATGGCAGCAGCGACAATGATGAGGTGAACATGAAAAGGTCCCAGCAGTTCGAGCAGTTGAGATTGTCAGAGTCTCTCAATGGATTACTGGATCAAGGATCTGGATTATTGTCAACATCAATGAGCAATTTGGTTAGTCAAATAGGCATACGCTTCCAAGAGCAACAGAGACATTATTGCAGCTCCGGTTCTGCAGGTGAGGACATTTGGTCATCAAACAAAAGGACGCTTGATGAAATTGCTCAACATTTGCTGAGTGATTCTCTTCTGTCAGCAACATCTGATGAACAAACAATAATTGCAAGAGTTAATTCCATGTGCTCTCTCCTTCAGAAAGACGTTTCTACTGAGCATTTGTCAGAGATGACTCCTTTGAAGGTTGAAGAGCCAGTGACAGACTATAATTTTGGAAAATGTACAAACGGAGAACCTGAATTTGTGGATGATATAGATGATGTGAGATCTACACTCCCAAGGAGTGGTGGCCTTGTTCCTGATCTGGCTGAAAACAATTCTGTGGATTCTAGCTGCCAAACTGTTATACCCAGGAAGGAGTCATCTGGAGATTTGTTGCTGCATCTCCCTCGTATTGCATCCCTTCCCCAGTTCTTCTTTCATGCTTCAGATGAGCTAGCTACAAGGAATGAGTCAAATGGGACAGTCGGAGGTAGTCGACTGAGATAACAGTTACTTCTATGGAGTTGTGCGAGAGGCTAATTGCACCCTGATTAAAAGCAAACACATTTTGCCTCCCATATTGGGAGATGTGCAGGATCTCAAATAATTGAATTGGTCAGCTCAGTCGTTTCAAATACTTCTTGCTTTACAAGCAAACACCAATCTTGATCGATATGTGTAGTAGTACTGTATGTGAGACTTTTGTACAGGGAGGAAATGGGAAGTGTCTTTGTTATGTCAATTAAGTTCTTTCGTTTTTATTTTAATTGTTACTGTACATTGTACTGTCAAGAATGTTTGGATCCTGGAAGTAAATAAAATATCAGGTCATGTAAATTTGAGGGTGCAAATTATCCGATCCACCATTTTTTCTAGGTACGAGCTGATTATCAATAGGGTTCAGGTTACCAACTTTTACTCTCCATGATGATCCTCATGAACCATATACAAGTCAAGGCATCAGCAGTTGCTATTCATATGTTAAATAGATGGAAATGCTGATAGAAAAAGAGGACGCTGTAATAAGAAGTTGATATAGCAAAAGGGATGAACATTCTAAAATTTGCCTGCAACTGAACATTGGGCAATAATGTAATATAGTAGTCATTATATTTCAAAGAATTCTATCATTTTTTTTAAGATATCTGTTATATATGTCAATGCTTTAATTGATACAGCCAATTGATGGGCATTACAAAAACATGCATCCAGCTTATGGTTATTGATCCTTTGTAATATTGTATTGCTTTTTACACCGACATTGGCCTTTTTGTTTTTCAAATTATTTTGCAGGAGGATTCACATGACAAGACTTTTCTCTCTTGGGTTTAAGTTTTATAACTTGGTATGTTGAGTGTAATGGTGAAATTTTATTTTAAGCATAACATCCAGATTGCAATTAAAAATGAAGTCTGAGTTGCACTAATTAATGTAAAGAAACAAAATTCAATTTAAATGCTGATTTTTTCCCTGCCCACTGATTTTAAAATAGATTTCTGCTTTGTTTGCCACCTAAAACAAATTAGAAAGTGTATTTGCTAAACTTTTGGGCTGCACTTTGCAACGCATCAGTAGAGCTTGATAGATAAATCTAATTTTTTTTTTCTTGAAATGTAAGGATTAGTTCTCTTGTTTTCTGCAGTAAAAGGAAAGGAAAAGTCCTTTTATAGTCCACGATACCAGCTACATATTTTTGAGTCTACATATGGTGAGAGCAATATGTGACTACGCGGGAGGCACCAACTGTGCTACAAACGAGACATACATACCCTAATCCTCTGTGAGATTTGAATTTGTGACCTCTCATTCAAGAATGCACCCCCTCGTGAGATTAGAACTTGCGACCGTCTTTCAAGAACACCAGCTCTCCACTCCACTGCTAGATAAGAAAAGAACTGTAGAAAACCATTTTCAAATGAAATAACAATTTAGAATAAATATTCCATAACTTCTAATTATGAATATTTTTAGGTGCCTGATTTTTGTAACAGACTTACCTGTGCCTACCTTTGCACAATTTTTTTATTGATTCAATAAAAGATAAAAAATCTTCTAATTTTTTTTTGGTTTAGAATCTTTGCAGTAACATAATTACGTGCAATTATATGGAGCTTCTATTTGATGGTATTCAGACCAACAGGTCATGCGAAAAGATGTACAAAAAAAATCACCAATTTGACTACTGTGCCAAAATTGGCACACAAAATACTAGCTTTTTTTCGTGGCCAAGTAGAAGACTGATACTTGCCAAACTTACAACATTTAATTTGCATCTATAAATTCACAAGGAAGTTTTTTTAAAATTATTTAACTGAGATTTTAAAATTACAGGTTTTTAAGAAAAAATATACAATCTGGTCTCCTTTTGATGTGTGGTTTATTTGTTGTTGAAATAATGGGAAGTCATTTGTGTAATTGAAGCTTAAAGAGTATTAAAGAATGAATTTTGAGCCATGTTATATTATAACTTCATGAAGTAAGCTTTAGGTATGGAGATTTCATGCGGGAGCAAGAAGGATACAACTTAAATGAGCTTTTAAATTAATTGGAAATGAATGAATTTTGAGCCATGCTATGGTTACAACTTCATGAAGTAAGCTTTTAAATAAATTGGATGTATGGAGCTTTTAAGTGGGAAGGAAAAACCTAACTAAGTGTCAGACAAGAATAATTGGGGTGTGGTAGTTGATGCATGCATGCGATAATGACAACGACAAGGATGGAGAGGGCAGTGCTGTTGTTGGACTAGAAGACAGGTGGAACAAGGTGTATGATGAGTAGCATGATCGTCTTATTGACATTTGGTGGAAGGCTTGTTAGTCTATTGGCTCCATTTTTAGGATTGCTTGTGATGCTAACTACATGTTTTCATGTAGTTGCTTAAGTGCAATTTCTTCTTAAATTTGAACAATTGAAATGTTCACGTATAAAATTTCAATTACAAGAAAAGAATAAATTAGCCTCACAATTTTTTATTTATGAGAAAGGAATAAATTAGGGCTGTCAGAAGCTAGGTGTGGTGCTTCCAGTGGACATGATTTGAATGCTACTTTGCAAGTTAGTCTCTCTGGTGGCTCTTGACTTGGAGGGGTAGGGTATTCCATTTCAACCTTGCTCTTCTGTTTAATTAGTGCGATCCCCAGCTGATATTGGGTTTAGATGCAGGGAGGTCAACTTATCCCCAAAGGCCCTGAAGTTTTTGGAGTTGCTTTTGGTAACAATTGGTGATGCAGGTGCATCTTAGGGAAGTTGGCAATCCCGTGTCGACCAAAAATATGTTTAAGTTCTGTTTGGTGCTCGGTAGGTGAGTTGGTAGAGCTCGGTGGAGTCTGGTTGTTCTCGATCGTTTCGGTGTTTGGTTCTCGGTGGAAGGAGTGTTTTGCTTCACTAAACGGATTCAGTGTCTGTTGGCAGCGCTAATTCACCAGACAAGCTCGATGGCTTTGTTTGCGCTCAGTATCGACTTGGGGGTCTCGGTTGATGAGTACTGACTTTTATGGATTGGGTGGACATTGGAGATTGCATCTGTGATTTGAGGGGGTCGTTGGGATCGTGCATAGTTCCGAGGTGTGCGGATTTGATGCATTGGATCATGTGTAGACCTAAATCTGATTTGGTGCTTTCTTCTATATATTTATTGTTTGTTTGCAGTTGACTGAGTCATTTATTATGATTCATTGTGGATTGTATTGGCCGACTGTCATTTAATATTTGTTTGTGAAGTTGACTTGTGGCCATGTTGTATATAATGAGTGTGTAGGTAGTATTTTAGGGAGGGCAGAGGTAGAGAGAGTAAGTTGATAGCAAACAGTAGTACGTGGGTAAGAAAGAAACTTGTAAGATTATTTGGTGGCTTGCGAGCACAAGTTTAGATCTGGTTTCTTCCACTTAGCTGTAGGGTAGGCTGGTGAAGTTGGATCCCGTGAGATCTTGTTTAATTTGTTAAATGTATTGGCCATAACGGGGAAGGCCTTACAGCCCGACATGTTGCATGTAATTGATTTTCAGAGATAACATAAGTTGTTATCTCTGCGTTGTGTTTGGTTTCCGCTGTTGTTCTTGTTGTTGGCTACAAGTTTGGATAGTCATTTATTGGATCCTCCGAGCTTGACTGCATTAAGTGGTATCAGAGCTGGTTTGTTATTAGGGCGAGGTTGATCTGGTTGGTTTGAGTGAAGGTTGCAGGTTCGTGTTCCTAGACTTGTGAAACCTGTCTGACTGTTTGTGCGAGGTAACATGTTGCGGTTTGACTTGCAGACAATTCGGAGGTTGTCACAATGTGGTCGACTGGGATTTGTTGCAGAGGGTTTTCGAAGATCTTGGAAGATGCTTTCGAGAAGATTGGACCCTAGGGTGATTGTAGATCTCTCTGATGAGGTGGAATCAAAAGTGACATAAAGGTTTAGATTTGAGATAGCGACGATGAAGAATGAGTTGGTAGCTGAAATCACGAGGGCTATTACTGGTTTGCAGAGGAACCCTGGAACAAAGGACGACTATGAGGAAGCTGCCGAATATTTTGAAGCTGCCACCGAAGGTGCTGGACATAGTAGAGAGGAAAAAGCTGATCGGTTGGAAAGATCAATGGCTCGGTTGAATACAAGTCATATGATGAAGGTTTCTAATTTTTCAGGTACATTGAACCCCGAAGACCTGATTGATTGGATCAGTGAATTAGAAGACTACTTTGAGATGACATGTAACTGATTGAATGTTTTGATAATGTTAAGTTGAAGATAATGCAAGGCATTAAATCAGTTAATGATTTGTATTTTCATTGATGTCAACTTGATATCATCTGTACGGTCATGTACATAATGCCAAAGACTTCAGAGAATCAATGGAACAAAGCTTATGTTTTCAGCAATGCATAAATGTCAAGTATTCACTAAGTGACAGATAACACCGACGGAGTGCACACCATCGGTAAAGACAAAGAAGAAAAGTCATAGTGATATCTGACGAGCAGAAGATAATGTTGCCTGACGGAGCAAAACCATAGGATGCCCTACGAGCTGAAAACAGAGTTGCCCGACGAGCGAAAATCTAATGATGGCCGACGAACGGAGATCCCGAAGCTAACTAGAGTCACGCCAACGGAACTGTCAGTTGTCACCGACAACTAACTAAAGAGTTGACCGACGGAATAGAGAGTTCAGAAAATGACAAAATATCTAGCTGGCAAGAGCTAAAGATAGACTTAACTAGTTGTTTTCTTTGTTTTATTCAACCAAAGTTAAGTAACTGATTTAAAGAAGATTTGTACAGTTGGCAAGAAGATAACTACGAGATAAATCAGGAGTTATGCTTTAAATCTAATTGGCTGGATTGTTTTTCATGCCAAGAATCAAAAATCAAGAAACAGTGAATATCATGTCTATATAAGAGACAAGCTTAATTCTTTTTCACATCACATGAAAAGGGGATTAAGGGGAGTGAATAGAAAGAGGACGTTGAAGATAAACTGATGAAGAATAACTTCATACAGTCCTGATCAATCAAGCTGAAGGAGAGCTAAAGAATTCTGCAGACACCGACGAACAGTGAAGCACAACATCATAGAGCAGAAAGTGTGGAACACAAAGAATTGAATTGATACATTGATCAGAGAGGTAATGTACTTAAATAGATCTGAAAATCTGCAATTCAAAGTTGCATCATGAACATGTCATAGTGTTTCAGTTTAACCATTGAAGCATCAAGTCTCTTAACAGAGCAGGACTTAACAATCTTTTATATATTGAGGTACATCCCAAGGAGTACCAAAAAGGTTGATTCATGAAAGTAGCATCGGATTTGCCCGATACCTATTGACAATCTAAGGAGGTTGATTCAAGGATGGTAGCAATAGATGCCCAATACTAAGTGACAACCTCTATGTATAAAATCCTCTAACAAGGTCGCACTTAACAGTGTGTTTGTAACCTTTAACAGGGTTGGCTCCTAA
>MU226793.1:6386588-6409811 GCA_018584345.1 Thuja plicata
TTTTTTTCGCGTACCCGAAACTCTTCCCGGCGTCCCCCCGTATCCCCCCATACCGGTGTAACACTGGTTTCATCCTTAGTAGGCTATTGGATAGCTGTTGTTTTGCTGACTCTGCATGGTCTATTCTACATCATTACGCCATAATATTATTTGTGTATTCATAACATTTTGTAATTATCTTTATAAAAGAGAACTCATAACTGAATAAAAATAATTAATTTATAATTTGTTTTATTCACATGCCTCTTTTATCTTATATTTAAATTTAACCTTAACCTTTTAGGTGACTACATTTACAATATGATTTGGGTGGCTGGATGGGATGAGATGGATTATTATGTGGAAAATGATTCTGAGTTAGAAGTCTCAGTCGCTTCAATGACTTTCAGTCTTTTTAGGATAAGCAGGAAACTTTATACTATTTTGAATATAATATTGGTTCCTGCCATGGAACTCTAATCATAAAATTTACTTGTTTTTATAATAAACAAAATATGTTGTTAACAAAATGTGTTAGCAACATATGTGTTAGTCTATTGTATTTGTTTACAAATTATTAACATAAGTCAAATACAATAGACTAACACACATGTTGTTACAAATATATGACTGCATAGACATAGCCGAAGATTTGTGAACTTGTATTTTGAAACAATAGAAGACACAATAACTTCAGTTTTTTTTAATAATATGATCAAGTTGCTAAAGGAGCCCACATATATGCTTAGAAAATTAATTTTTATGTCTCTTTTGTATGATGAGATTTAAAAATACATTATCTTGTGCCTGTTAATTTCTTACAACTCTTTCAGACACCTCTGGAGATCCCTACATAGACATGTCAATACATGCCTCATGTTAAAGTGACTATACTACTTTGTCTGACACGAATGACAGGGGATATAAAGTTGGGAAAGCCCACTCAGATAGCCAGCCAAATCCTCATTTCTGCCAGATACCAGGACTCTCACCACAGCCCTACTGCTACCACTGAACCTTAACTGCTGTTTTTATTTTGTTGAACCTTTTGCTCATATAACTGCAGCAACAACTCTCTGCCTGGATGAACTAAAGGCCACTTAGTGGGATGAATCAAATGTTAATGGGCTGCCAAGGTTCTTAATCACTCCCTTAGTTGGATTGGAGGTGTTGTTTGGGATCCTAGTTTAAGCGTTTTGAAATCCTAATTTGATTTGATCTGGTTCTACTGACCAAGATTCTATTCCATGTTAAACTTTTCATGATCTAATTAGGAAATTCGTTATTGGTTATTGACTACACTTAATTAAAATTCGTTATTGGTTATGGACTACACTTAATTAGCTACATTGTAGGTGTTTAAAATCCTAGCTTGACCTGGTTCTGCTGAATCAAGTTCTATATCATATCAACCTTTTCAAGATTCAGTTAGGAGATTTACTACTGGAATGTTTTACCACCAAATTTTTTATTGGGAAGTTGTTAGTGGCTAGCATAAGATTGACAACTTAAGAAAATGGGCCGATAGGAAATGGAATATCAAAGGGAGGTTCGAGATCTCGACCATATCAAAGGGCTTCTTTTTTATCTCTTTGTACAAAGATTGTGTTTGGAATAATTAAACTCCTTTCAACATCCAACTTTTTTTTTAAAAATGTTTACAAATGTAAATATTACTTTTATGACTAGTGGAGATAGAGAAAAAGTTTGTCACCACCCAAATAAATATAATAATAATTTTTTAATGATCATTGGTCTTAAAGTTAAAACTATAATATTAAGATAATTTTTGTTGGTCTGTGCGATGTGAAATGTAGTGTGAGCTTTTAAAGGCTACAATTCTTAGTCATATAAAAAGCATTATAAATTTATAAATTGCAGTTGGAAATTCCATTGGAAGCAAACTGTTTTAATGGTCACCTCCACGTCATTGCTTGTACTTCAAAGCTTGGCTTTTTCTTTTTTTTCCCTTCGTTGAATTGATGATGTGAGTTGAGGGGTCGGTCATACGCAGCAGTCATGGTAACCAAAGACTTGAATTAATAGGAATAACATAATAGTATTGATTATTGCATAAGAGATTACTTTAGACCTCCATTAAAATTAATGAATGCATTGGCTGTTTACCGTTGTAGGATCCATTTTGATTCTAAACAACCCTCCAATGTCACGGTTCTTTAAACTCTTCTCACATTTATGGTTAAATTATAATAAAATTTATAAGTTTGTAATTTTTTATTAATATATTTATTTATCTTAATATATTTATTTATTTGTTTTAATATATTTATTTATTTTTTATTTTGCTGTACCTTTCGAGTCCTTTAGACCTTTGTTGGTTTCTTGTTGAACATTAATAAATTCATCTTATCTTATCTTATCTTATCTTAAACTTTTTTTTTTTAGGATTTGGAAGAAATCCTGTCCCTTTGGTTGGCTTCAGATGAGATCATAAATTAGGGAATCTCATTTTTGATATGTACACAAACCATTACTAGGAATAATTTATATTCCCCAGCATGGAACTCCCAAACATAATAGCCCAACAAGGTATGGAGCACAAAGGCACAAGCATGAAAGCTTGTGGTATCAACATTTGACTTAATACCAGAAAAAAATAATGTGAAGGCTCAAACCTGAAAATGAGGGTTTTCACCTTGATGACAACAAAAATGCCACACCTTAACCATCCCATTATGGGATGAACCCTAAGTTGCCAATTCTGGTTCTAGTTTGGGTGCCAGAATTTTTTTCCTTTGAGTCTAGGTTCCGCTTCTTGTTATTCAGTACATATATATTATAAATTTATATATACATGTTCAAATATGGAAGTTGTAAATATAAAAAGAAGAGTGATACTCATAAATCCATAATTGCCAATAAAATAATAAATAAAATACCTCTTCTTGGATGCTTGGGTTCTCTGCAGGTCAGGGTTCTTTGTAGGTCCTTCACAGAAAGACCCACAGAAAATCCAAGCATACCCAGGAAGACCTGAACCGTACTGGTATCAGAGCTCAGTAACTTGGAAAGAATCTAGAAGAATACTGGTTTTTGATTAAGAAGTAAAAATCAGGTTTTGAAAGAGTTTTAATTCTTTTTGTAAAAAAAAAAAAAATTTAATAAACATACACAATCTAATCCAGAAACAAATTTGCATTAAAAATGATTGTGAAAATCTGATAATGTTAATACAATAACCACCAAACAAGCTATTCCACAGCACAACTACAACCAAAGTACTGCAAGGGAACAATCAAAAGATTAACAATTTACACTACTCCTAATCCTATCCGCCTACCCTTAATTCTTTAATTCTGAGATGGAAGAAAAGCTCTTCTTTGAAGAATCGTCCAAGATACAGCATTATCTAACTCTACTGATTATGGAGAAAAGAAGAAAAAATCTTCAATTGTCGCCTTGTGCAAAGGTGCAAAGAGGAAGAATGAGTAATTGAAAATGCTGGATGGTGCACAGAATGTTCACAGAGCAAGACAATATTAGGGATGGTCTAAATAAAGAGTTTTTAAGTTGTCTTTCATTTGAATTTTGGTGTTCACTCGTATAATGACTGTTCAAAAAAACATAATAAAAGGTCTAAAACAAGATATGATGAGTAAAATTTTAAATTTCTCTTAATAATTTGATCTCAACTCTACCTTTAACTTGTTCCTGTGTCTAGTCTAGGGCTATTGGATTGCTGCTGTTTTGCTAACTTTGCATGGTCTGTTTTACATCATCACTCTATATTATTATTTGTGCATTTCTTTACAAAAGAGAACTCATGACTGGATAAAAATAATTAACCTATAATCTTTTATTATTCACATGCCTTTATCTTTCTATTATAATTTAACCTTATCCCTTAGACTTACTTTTAAGCATAAAAAAATATAACTGCATTTACAATACGATTTGGGTGGCTGGATGGGATGAAATGGATTATTATGTGGAAAGGGACTCCGAGTCACAGTTTTCAACCGCTCCAATGACATTTGGTCTTTTAAGGATAAGCAGGAAACTTTATACTATTTGAATCTAATATTAAATCCTGCTATGGAACTTTAGCAATAAACCAAACTAGTTTCCCCCAACGAAAAAATGAAAAATTTAACAAAAAGTAATGGAAAAGGAGCTTTAGATACTTTTAATTGGCTGAAGATTTGTGGACTAGAAACAAAAGAAGCCACAAGAATTTAGGTTTTTATAACATGATCAAGTTGTTAAAGCATCACATATATGTGCTTAAAAAAGCATTTTATGTCTCTTTTGATTAGTAAAAATTAAAATACATTATCTTGTTTCTGTTAATTTCTTACAATTGTTTCACAGTCACCTCTTAAGATCCCTATGCAGACATATCAATATATGCCTCAAGGTTTAAGTGACTTTACTACTTTTTCTGACACAGGATTGACAGGGGATATAAAGTTGGGCAAACCCACCCCTTTATGAGATACCCAGCCAAACCACCATTTCTGCCAGATACCAGCACTCTCACCAGAGTCCTACTGCTACCACTGAACCTTAACTGCTGTTTTTATTTTGTATATCCTAATAATAAGAGATACCATCTAGACATTTCTACTAAGTGGTCTTTGATTCATCCAAGCAGAGAGTTGTTCCTATAGTCATAAAAGCAAAAGGTTCACTGCCTTAGTTATATTCTAGATGTTTGGGATTCTAGCTTAAGTGTTTTGACTTTGAGATTCTAGTTTGATGTTCTACTGATTTGGATTTTATACTATTATAAACTTTTCATGATCTAGTTAGGAGATTAGCTATTAGTTATCTGTGCCTTTTTTACTACATTCTATTAGGTACACTCCACTTAGTTATATTGTAGGTGTTTGAGATCATAATTTGACATGGTTCTGCTGACTTGAGTTCTAAATCATGTTAAACTTTTTTAGATTCAATTAGGACTCCCTCAGTTACATTGTAGGTGTTTGAGATCCTAATTTGACATGTTTCTTCTGACTTGAGTTCTACATCATGTTAAACTTTTCTAGATTTAATTAGGAGATTTACTACTAGAATGTTTTAACACTGAATTACTCACCCTCTTGTGATCTTTTTATCTTTGATTCAAATATAACTCATTTTCGATAAAAAAAAAAAAAAACTGTTTATAATTGCTTGATTTATATCTTTAATAAATTTAATTATAATGTCCGTCTATTCAATACAGGAGGGGCTAACAATGTAATCTACATACTGTACAAATTGATATTACCCTACAGGTATTTCATGCCAAACTAGTAGATTCTATTACTGAAAGGAAATTCAGATAGCTGCATATTCTACTGTATCAAAATTACATGCAACCATAAATATCCATGTAACACTAGACATTCATGCTATATTGCATAGCGTGGAAATTCCTGTATTTATAAAGATGAATGCTAGAATAATTTCCTATCTTACCATAAATAGGACACACATTTCAAGAAATAAAGCACTACACCACTACCAAGTCTGACAACTTTATATTCTCTTTCAAATTAAAATCATTGACAAAGCACTGCACCTCTCACCACATACATATGCTGCTGGCTCTGGCAACAGAGTGCATGATTCATAATGTTTTTTTTTTCAAGTCTTTAAGTTTACACATTATGGTAATGCATTCTGGTTGCACCATAAACGACGCCCATACATATAAGTTGTTTATGATATCAATAATGTAGACTGAAGGGGTGCTAATAAGTGCATAAACAATGACAAGCTTCTCACTGTGATGATACACAATTTGTTTCTTAAGTTCATCCATCCTATCACAAAGGACAAAGATTATCTCTGGAACGAATTAGACATGCTTTAAATGCGACTTTTTTATTTTATAGTCTCTCTATTGGGTCTTGACTTGGAAGCTGATTATGAGGGATAGGGTATTCCATTGTAATCTTGCTTTTTTCCTAATTTTTTTACTGTGATTTTCAGTTGGTATTTTGAATTTGTAAGGAATGATGAATCATGAAGTGTGATCTAAAATGTTAATGAAAAAAACTTACACACAATCGAATCTAGAAATAACAACTATCAACATTATAGATAGTAGAAATCTAATATTATTAAAGATCAATTTATATCAACGATCCTAATATTTTTCAGTTGCCTTCGATAACAATTGATTTCGTTAGAAGAAATATTGGCCAGAAACAATCATACGGACAACTCCTCTCTTGCTAAACCTTTTTCTTACGATCCTACTGAAGAGGGTAACACTATGTAGCTTAATGTCATGATGCCATTGTTTATAGAGCTTCCTCCAAGTTGGGGAGTGCTCTTATTGGGAAGTTGATAGTGGCTAGACACAATATTGATGTTTTTAGAAAATGGGCTGCGAGGAAATGAAATCTTTGAGTCGTTGGAAATATTGGTTATATCAAAGAGCCGCTTTTTGATCACCAACTTGCACAAAGATTGTGTTTAGACCCTTTGCGGTGGTATGTGGATTCTTCACAATTTCGACTCTTCCTCAAAATAATGGTATTTTGGTTTTGATCTTAAGAAGGAAAGCTTTAGTAGAGTCTCAATATGAGTTGTTTTTTTATTGTGTATCTGTATTATTGAGAGGAGGAAGTAATGTTGAGTTTTGCTAGCTCCTTTGGCCAGAAGTCGATTTCTATTAACTAGATATTGTGTCAATGCTAATGTGGATAAGACACTTTCTTCATTGATTGCTTTTTTCCTTCAAATTGGACAATTGGACAGAAGGTTGTTTATAAAGACTCCATAGTAATGTGTCCTTTATGCCATAGGGTTGTTAGATGACTAAAGGGTGCATGAAAATTATTAGAACACATTTTTTGGGAAAAAGGCTTAGGTTGAGCCTTATTTTCTTTAGCCTATGGATCTGCATGACTTTGTAAAATAATTAATCATGTGATAGTGATCATAGTTCAACATTGAGTGGCTTGGATAGGGTTTATAAGGAAATGAAAATTGTTGAGGGTGAGTGTGACGAGACCCCAAATTTAAATATCTTTAGTCTTACACTCGGGAAAAAGTGTGCGCACAACTTGTAATCTTTGCGGGTAAGGAGTTAGTTTAAGGTTTGAGTTGGGATAAAGGCCTTACAATCTCTTCAAAGTTTGATCTTTTGAGTCAAAGGAATGAGCTGCTAGTGAAGTTTAGACTTGCTTGAAGTCCTAAAGCTTCAAACCACCTTTAATTGGTTAGTTTGTTGTTGCATATAGGTGGTATGTCTACTTTGAATTTCAAATTTGTGGTATGATTGTTTTTTTTTTCTTCTCAACCTTTATACTATTTCTTCCATATTAATGTTCAATGATATATGTTTAAACTTCATTTATGAATCTTTGCTAATCCTTCTAAAAAATTAAACACTCTTTAAACTCCAATTTCTATTTTTAATAAATAGATATATAGTTTTCAAAAGGTGTTCACAAACATCTACTTTACAAATGTGAAGATTACTTTTATAACAAGTGGGATAAGAGATGAATTTTTTTTGTCACCAATCAAATATGTGTAATCATATTTTTCGTATTCAGTCTTAAAATTAAAGTTATACTATTTTTCTTTAATTAAGCTATATATGTGAAAACTCATAATTGGACCAAAAAATGTACCTTGGATTTTGACAATTTTTTCTTCGAATGCCACTTAACTATTCATAGCTATTGTTTTGGCTTCTTGGTAGGAAAGACACATGTTGTGGGATCTGCTGTGCATCCAAAGAGCTGTCCAAAACACATTCTCTACTACCCCATTACCTGCTTTCTTTAACAACAAAAAAAATTGCAAACTTGATCCAATACTTTTGCACAAATGTCCCAATAATCATGCACTATTGGTAGCAATGAACTTATACAATTGATCTTATTACTAACTTTGTTTTTCCAAAAAATGGGCAATTAGCTTCTGGGTAGTAAAGACGAATGCTATGAGATCCGTTATGCATCCAAGGGTAAAAAAGTAGTCATTTCAAAGAGCCATCCAAAACATCTTCTCTATTGCCCCATTACCTGTTTGCTTTAACAACAAAAAAATTTGCACACTTGATCAAATACTTTTACACAAATGTCACAATAATCATGCACTATTGGTACCAATAAACTTGTACAATTGATCTAATTACTAACCTTTTTTTTTTTA
This sequence comes from Thuja plicata, assembly GCA_018584345.1. Classification (NCBI taxonomy): domain Eukaryota; kingdom Viridiplantae; phylum Streptophyta; class Pinopsida; order Cupressales; family Cupressaceae; genus Thuja; species Thuja plicata. The sequence continues at coordinate 6,394,692 of MU226793.1, forward strand.
CCAAAAAATGGGCAACTATTGACTCATACATTTTCTAATAGACTTTTAGTTTGTGAAATGTAATATGCAGTAATTGAAACATGAGGGATAATTGTCTGCCTCAAATCTCCTTAGATCTCCCTGTTCTAATACTACATGAGAGCATAAACAAAACAAAAATTACACTAGCAATTGCATGCTTGAGGGCATGCAACAAGTAACTGATAGGTTTTATATATTCAAAGGTAGTTGATAATTACTTAAAAATAATTAAACTAAGTGCTTTGGTAGGTTGTCTGAGTAAAGGCAGAGTTCAGATTCCCACTTCGGGATCTGACATTGTTTTGCAACAAAGCTAGGACTTGGTCTATGCCAAGTGTTGGATTTTTTTTAAAATTTTGATCATGTCGTTGCTTAATTGTTTAACAGGAATTTGAAATTATAGGATGTCAAAAGTACCTAAGTTGAGTAAGGGTGGGTGAACAAACGGTTGTAGTTCAAGTAAAGTATTAAAGGAGTAACCAATATACACACCAATCTCCATGGTGTTCTTCACATTAACGAGTTTCAAGGACAAATTTAAAAACTAACCCTCAACAATCGAACCAATCATTAGATTCATGTCGAAAAAATAGATCCAATTTGAGAAACATAAAAGGAATACTTCAAACCATGAAACTATGGTATTACATTAATTGGAGCACGAAACAAAAAGATATAAAACTGGTTTTTACCATGGATGCTTGGTAGTTATTTCTTTGCGACGAGGATACAAACTTGTTTCCAGTATATAATGCAATACCCACACCATTACCAAATCAAACTAGACAAAAATGAAAAGTGCTTTTGTATAATTAAATTACAAATAGTAATCTTTAATTAAATTACTATACAATCAAATTCAAAAACACCTTTTATAAGTTATCACTTTAAATAATTTAAATTACTTTTCAATTTTAAAAATAGTTATATTTAATTAAATTACTATACAATCAAATTAAAAATACCTTTTTTATAAATTAAATTTTATGAAATTTAAAAATAAACATAAATAAAATAGAACACCAATCTTATTTATCACTTTATATAATTTAAACTAGCAATATATATTATATAATACATATAGAGAAAACACTCTCTCTCTCTCTCTCTCTCTCTCTCTCTCTCTCTCTCTCTCTCTCTCTCTCTCTCTCTCTCTCTCAGGAGGGGCTAGTCCCAAGAATTAAATTAAATAATTTTATTATATAAATTTGTAAGATAATTTTATAAAAATTTATTATATATTTAATTTTATTACATTAGTTTTATGTTTTATGACAAATTGATTATATTTTTAGGTTTTGGGGGTATGTTTAAAGTAAGGATTGAATTTGATCGTATTTAGGATTTATTTTGGATAAGGGTTACAATTAAGGTTACGATTCAATTTGGTTTAGGGTTTAATTTAATGTAGGCTTATTGTTGGGGTTGCTCAGTTCAATATTCAATTAGGTTTAGGGTTTTCAATAGGATTTGGGTTTATTTTGGTTTAGGGTTGTGGTTACCATTTAGTAAGGTTTAGAGTTACAATTAGAGGTAGGTGTCAATTGGTTTAGGGTTAGGATTTAGGTTCAATTTGGTTTAGGATATCAATTAGTTCATGTTTAAGTAGCCTTTGGGTTGTCGTAAACTTTGGTCTAGCACTGAGATTAGTATTTCATAGGTTTTCTGTTAGGAGTAAATTTGGTTTAGTCTTAAGGTTAAGGTACAATTTAGTTTAGGAATAGGGTTTGATCCATTTCAATTTTTCAATTAAAACTAGTTTTTAGGGTTTAATTTGGTTTAGGCATACCGATTAATTGGGTTTGATTTTATTTAGGACAAGAGTTCAATTTGGTGCACAAAATGATTAACTTTAGTTTCGGGTTAAGGTTCAATTTGGATTAAGGTGGGCATTTATTTTATGTTGTTGTTAGTGACATAGTTACATTTAATTTAATGTAGAATTAATCTTGGTTTAGATTACAATTTTGTTTAGAAAAATGGCTTATGGTACAATTTCATTCTCGTTTCACATTGAAATTAAATTAGCATAAGTGTTAGAGCTTAATTTTGTTGAGCTTGAGGTTAGTATTAGCATCTGATTTGATTTATTGTAAGGGTTATAAATAAATTTTGTTTACAAGTCAATTTCATTTATAGTAAATATTTATTTTGGTCAAGTTAGGGTCGAATATGATTTAAAATAAGGGCTTATTTTGGTTGTGTGTTAGAGCCTCAATATGTGGTTTGGTTTAACGGTCAATTTGGTTTAGGGTTAGCATTCAATTCAAATTCATGTTTAGGTTATGGTAAGATTTGGTTTACAATTAGGGTTCATTATGGTATTGTGTTATTTTTATGGTATATTTGGGTTGATGACTAGGTTTAGGTTATAATTTGTCTTAATATTCAATTATGAATAGGGTAAGTGTTGATTTTCATCTAGGGTTATGCTTTTAATTCAATTCATTTAGGGTTATGTTGAATTAAGTCTAGAATTAGGGTTCGATTAGGTTTAGGGCTAGATTTAAAATTCATTTAGTATTAGGGACTCTTAACGAATTTGGTCTAGTATTAGCATTAAGATTAATAATTTTATGAGAGAGTTAGGTTTTATAAGGTTTATGATTAGGGTTCAATTTGGTAGGGTTCAACTTGGTTTATTTCTCAATTAGGTTTAGTGTTAGTTTTTAATTTAGTTTAGTGTTAGGGTTTATTTAGTTGAATGTTAGGATTCAATCTGGTTTAGTGTTAGTGTTAGAGATCAATTTGGTTTAGGATTTGGATTCAATTTTATTTAGGCTTGGGGTTAAACTTGGTATGTAGTGTTCAATTAAATTTAGGATTAGGGTTCTATGTGATTTAATGTTAGGAAAAATATGTTATTGGGTTTGTGACAAATTTGTTTAGTGTTCAATTAGTTTTAGGATACGAGTTCAATTTAGTTTAGGGTTAAGGGTTAGGGATTAATTTGGTTCAACGTTAGGGTTGGAGTTCAATTTGGTTTAAGTTTAGCTCAATAAATTGTTTACTTTTAGGGTTTGATCTTCTTTAATTTTTACTTTGATTTAAGGTTTATTCAATAAATTGTTTACGATTAGGGTTCAATTTGGTTTAGTCTTCATGCATTAATTCAATTTAGTTTTAGGATACAATTCAATTTGGATTAGTTTTTAGTTAGGTTTAGGGTTGGGATTGAAATTGGTCTAGCATTCAGTTAGGTTTAGGGTTAGAATTCAATTTGGTTTAGCATTATAATTTAGGTGTTATTTGATTTAGTATTTTTCTTCAATTTGGTATATGGGTTTTGATTCTAACCCTATATGGGTTCAACTTGGTTTATTTCTCAAATAGTTTTAGGGTTAGTGTTTAATTTATTATAGCATTAGAGTTTAATTTAATTTCATGTTAGGGTTCAATTTGGTTTAGTGTTAGTGTCCGAGATTAATTTGATCTAGGGTTTGGATTCAAGTTTATATAGGATTGGGGTTCAACATGGTATCTAGCGTTCAATTAAATTTAGGATTGGGGTTTAATATGGTTTACTATGAAGGACACTAATTTATTGGGTTTGTGATTAAGGGTAAATTTAGGATTCAATTTGGTTTAATATTTTTATTATGTTTAGGGTTAGGGATTGATTTAGTTTTTTGTTAGGGTTAGATTTCAATTTGGTTTAATTTTTAATTAGGTTTAAGGTTATAGTTGAATTTGGTTTAGGGTTAGGGTTCAATTTAGTTTAGTCTTGGGATTATGATTACATTTGGTTTAGGGAATTAATTCAATTTGGTTCCATTTAGCTTAGGCTTAGCATAACAGTTATCATATGATTTGGTTTGGGGTTGTGCTCTAGTTTGGTTTAGGATAAGGGTTAGGTTTCAATATAGTTTAGCTTTGGGTTATCTTTAATGTTTAATTAAGGTTTGAGCCAAGTTTCATTATAGTGTACTTTTAGTGAGGGGATTCAATCTGGTTCAGTGTCAGGGTTAGGGTTTAATTTGGTTCAATGTGGGGGTTAGGGTTAATCTTTGGTTAGTGTATAATTTTTGTTTGCTATTAGAGACAAGGTTAATTTGGATTAAATGCATGGCTTGAATAGGAATACCATAAGAGTTATCGTAAAATTTGGTGTAGGGTTATACTCTACTTTGGTTTAGAATTAGGGTTAGGGTTAGTGCCTTGTTAGTTGTAGAGTTATGTGTTAACTTGGCTTAATATTCAAGGTAGCGTTTAATTAGGCTTACAATAATATTTGAATTTACCTTATTGGTAAAGTAAGGGTTCAATTCAATTTTAAGATTCATTTTGGTTAATGGTATGCATTCAATTTAGTTTGGTGTTATGATTTAACTTAATTTAGTTTAGTTGGGGTTTGCATTCAATATAGTTTGGTTTAGGGTTATGTTTAATGTTAAGTTAGGTCTAGAGAAAGGATTCATTTTAGTGCTTAAGAGTAAATTTGGTTTATGCTTAAGCGTAAATTGGGTTCAATTTGATTAAATGTTGGGGTTAGGATTAAGCTTTGGCTTGTGTATAATTTTCATTCCCAATTAGAGTTAGGGTTCTATTTGGATTAAATGCATGGTTTAATCTCTCTCTCTCTCTCTCTCTCATCCATTTCTTATGAGGTAGTAAGAGAAGGGGGAGAGGGTGAGAGAGAGTGTGTAACTACCTAATTAGCCCCCCTCTCTCTCACATACCCCTTAGGGTAGAGGTTTAACGTGGTATCTAGTGTTCAAATTAAAAATAAGATTTGAGTTTACTATTAAGAATACTATTTTATTGGGTTTATGATGAAGGGCAAAGTGGTTTAGTGTAGAATTAGTTTTAACATAAGGGTTCAATTTGTTTTATTATTTTTATTAGAGTTAGGGTTAGAGATTAGTTTAATTCAAGGTAATGGTTTCATTTTTAATTAGGTTTAAGGTTATATTTCGATTAGGTTAAGGGTTACGATTCAATTTAACTTAATATATCTATGGACATATGTATATAAACTTTATATATATATATATATATATTTCAAGGTTAGACTCCAAATAGGTTTACTGTTATAGTTACTATTTAATTATGTTTATTGTTCCATTACGATTATAGTTATGATTCAATTTAGTTTAGTTTTAGGGGTAGAGTAAAATTTGGTTCAATGTTAGGGTCATGCATTCAACAACTTTTTTTCCTAAGAAGTATTTTATTTACATTATTATTATTATTACTATTTTTTATCAATAAACAAATTTACGCCTCGTATATTTTTTTAAAAATAATTTTACATTACATCTATTCGCTGTGGGCACAAGAGGAAAATAATTGAGGGAAGAAAAACCTCTGGTATCGCCCGAGACCGAAGTCATGTTACTGATATAGAAAACACCAGGGGCATACCCCTTGTTTATAGATTTGAGAAGCATGGGCTAGTGCATGCGAGAAAATTTAGATTTGTTACATAGAATTCCAAGGGCATACCCTTTTTGGATATATTACATTCGACAAATGCCCTAAGTAGATACATTTTACATTCTACCTTTACATAAATAAATGGATTTCAACAGGGGACCAATAGTGTAGTTGAGTTCTCTGATACATTTTAAGTATATACAAATTACATTATGCAGGTATTATTTACATTCTACCTTTACAATCATGGGTCCCATAGTGTAGCTGAATGCTTTGATCGAGACCCCTTTGTAGAAAGTGCTCTTAGTACCCATCATATAATCTGAATCATAATAGTCTGCTGAAAGTTATGGAGGGACATAGATGCTTCTTAGAAATTCTTGATTTACCATATGGTGAGAAGAGGCCCATCAAATTTTATAACCAAGCTCTTTCCACAACATGCATGTAAGGTTAGTACCGAGTCTTGCAACACAACTATTAAGACTAGATCAGATAATCTCCATATTTTTAGAGTAAGGGAAGAGGCTCTAATCTCAACCCATAATTGGTAATAAATATTCAAGTACCCCTGCACTTTCCTAAATATATAATTAATTCAAAATTCATATATTGAGTAAATCTTAATAAGGTCAGACCATAATCCTACCTATTCTCAGGACTTCCTAAATTTTTTAATAATTAAATGCCTGGCTGAGATATTTCCAGTAGGAAAAAAGTTCTCCTTCTATACTAACCAATTCCATTTACCATTATAATTTTGGTGTAAGATTACCAAGAAATGAATTCTCAATTTCATACCTTCATTAGTTTATGGGAATAATCATGTGAAAGATTAAAAAATGATAATAATGTAAGGTTGTTAAAATAATTACAGAGAATCAACACTATAAGAATGATGTTTGAAACAAACTTAGTACTTCGCTGGGACTATCTTAGAACTTAGCTGAAAATGACACCATGTAACTATAGTCATGCAAACCTAAAAAATGTCGAGTGTGGCCATCTATAAAAGATGGGCTATGGCTAATGTTTCATGAAAAGAACATGCATGCATATTTTAGGCAGAATTCATAATGAATGAGTAAGTGATGCAGGAGCATCTTGGGTTCTTGGAAATCCAGCATCAACCAAAAATATGTTTTCTTGTGAGCTCGGTAGCTTGTTGGATACTTTTGGTAGACTTCTCGGCAACTACTCTGGAGCTCTCAATTGAAGGCTTTGTTTTACCAACCGAAATTGGTTATTGATTTTGGCTTTGTTTCACCGACCAGTCTTGGTGCTTGTTCTTGTCTGCTCAGTGGTTATCTCTCTGAGTGGTTTTTTTTGGTTGGATATTTTGGACGACGTTTGCATTTAATTTCCATAGCATAGTTAACATTGGGATCTTCCATTGGGGAATGCGTGGACCTAAATCTAGGTCATTATTGTCTCCTATGTGGATCTTTAGGATCTTTTGGGGCCGACCTTTCCAGTAGCCTCTTGTATAAAAGTAGTGTTATGTTCTTAGATTGGGAGGGACAGCTAGATGGTAGCTTTGGATCGAGGGTTTGTGACCTTGCATGTTTGAGGAATGTTCTATAATAAATTTGAATGTATTTGGCTGTAACAGGGAAGGCCTTACGACCCGACATGTATGAAGTTTGATGATTTAATGGAAAGAATCTGAATTCCTTCTTTCATTTTCCATGTTTAAGCTTTTGAGTTGTGTTTAGCAAGATGGTTTTGTGATTGGGAGTGCCTTTGGACCTAAGTGCTATCCCTCCTTGGATCGGGTGGTATCAGAGCGAAGGTTATATTTGAGTTCTTTCTTGCAAATCCTAGTTAGTTGATTTGTTGTGGGGTAGAAGATTGCGATTTAACCTGCAATTGCAGAGGGTTTCAAGATGTTTCGATGGAGGCAATATGTAGATCCATGCTTAGCTGATATGCTAAGGAAAATTATTGTAAGATTAGAAGTTGTTGAGATAGCCTAGTGCTGAGGAAGACATCTTGAGGATGTTAATGATGGTGAAATCGAGGAAGTATAGGGAGAAGTCATACCCGCACCTATGTTAGATCGAGGAGAAAAAATATTCATACAAGCATTGACAAGTGTGAAGTCCACACCTTAATTTAATCATCTTGAGTATAGTGGAAAGCTGGATTCAGATGAATTGATAGACTGGATAATCGAGATGGAAAAATACTTTGAGTATGAGAACATATCAGAGGAGAACAAGGTGAATATTGCAAGCACAAAGTTGAATGGCCATGTATCCTTATGGTGGGAGCATCTACAATTGGACCGAAAGAAGAAAGGAAAAGACAAGATCAAGGTATGGAATAAGATGATAAATAAGTTGAAGGGCAAGTTCCTACCTTGTGATTATCAAATTAACCCAGATAGGAGAACAAAAAGTTTGAAGCAAAAAGATAGCTTTGTGAAAGATTACACCAAGGAATTTTATAGGTTATATATCAGATCTGGACACGATGAAGATGAGGTGGAAAGAATTGCAAGATACCTGAATGGATTAAGGGGTTCTATTCAAGAAGATATCAGTTTGGTAAAAATGGAGAGATTAAAGAGGTTTATCAGTTTGCCCTAAAGGCTGAGGAGAAATTGAACAAAAGACATGAGCAAAGACAAAGAGGAAGAGGTAGTAGATTCCATAGAGGAAGAGGTAGATCTTATAGTGAGAACCCTATATCTGATCAAGATAAGACAAATCAAGACAAAGGCACGACCGAGTGGAAAGGTGAAAGTTCATTCAGAGGAAGAGGTAATTACTCTCGAGGTGGATATAACAGAAGTGGATTCCAAGGAACTTGTTACAATTGTGGAGAAGGACATAGATCATTTGCGTGTACACAAGCAAGAAAGAAATTCAATAGTAGAAGAAATGCATTGGTGCAAGAAGATTCACCGAATGAACCTGAAAAGGAAGGAATCCTAATGGTCATAAGAATATTGTGGAGTGAAAATAAGGAAGATCCAGTGAGGAAAAGTTTGTTCAAGACTAGATGTAGAGTTGCAGACCAAGTTTGGAAAGTGATTATTGATAGTGGGAGTTCAAATAATTTGGCATATGAGGAAATGGTTGCTAAGTTGCAGTTGGAGAGATTGAAGCACCCAAAGCCTTATAAAATTTCATGGGTCAAAGATGATCATACACTCATGGTAAGTGAACAATGTTTTGTGAATATGAAAATTGGAAAGTATTATGATAAGGTGTTGTGTGATATCATTCCTATGGATTGTTGTCATATTTTGTTGGGTATACCTTGGAAATATGATAGACATACTATACTTGATGGGAGATTGAACAAATATTCTGTTTGGGCTGATGGAAAGAGAAAAATCTTGTTACCTTTGGTTGAAGAATCCGTTGGTGAGATATGTACATCTGTGAAAGTTTGTTTGATGGAATGTAGACAGTTTGTTAAGGATCTAAAAAGAAATGATATTTTTTATGCTTTGATTCCTAACAAACCGAGTGAGAAAACAAAAGATAAAGTTCCTGTAGAAGTTGAGAAGTTTCTCACCAAGCACAAAGAAATCATTTTAGATAATGCACCTGATGGTTTGCCACTGATGAGAGATATTAGTCATTGCATGGATTTGATTCCTAGATCTAGTTTTCCAAATTAGGCACCACACTGATTGACACCGACCGAGAATGAGGAACTCAATCAACAAGTTCATGATTTGTTGCAGAAAGGTTTGATCAGAGAGAGTTTGAGTCCATAAGCACTATCAGCTGTGTTAGAACCTAAGAGGAATGGAGAATGGTGAATGTATAATGATTCAAGATTGAGCTATTAAAAATATCACACTTAAGTATCAGTTCCCTATACCGAGAGTAGATGACATAATGGATTGTTTGAGGGTGAACCCACAATAGTGGGTTACACTTTTTTGGAGGAAGAAATTCCTCCTAAAATTTGCAAAGCAAGTGGTTTAGAAGGTACTTTCGATAGAAAGTAGGGACTTTCGACGAAAGTAATTTCTATCAAAAGTACTTTCTATCGTAAGTAATTTCTATCATAAGTAATTTATATCGAAAGTACTTTGTATCAAAAGTAATTTCTATCAAAAGTCCTTAAATATGGAAATTTCACTCAATTAATTTCGATAGAAAGTAGCTTCGATCGAAACTAATTAGTTTCGATCAAAACTACTTTCTATCGAAAGTAGTTTCTCGAAACCCTCTGATTAGAAGCCATATGCAAAGGCTAACAAAAATATGCAGTTTTCATGGGTTCGAGGCTCAAGTGTAGGGATCAAATGGAAGAATAGGGAGATTTCCTTTTTTATCACACAAGTACTCTAAACAAGCTTTCTAACGAATATAGATTTGACAATTTCTTAATTAATTAGGTCTATGTTTTTTGACATGCATCGAATGTAGGTTTTTTATCGAATATAAACCTCCAAGTTTGATGTTCAATGAAAAATAGTAGAAAAAGGATTATATTTTTTGAAAAATAACAATGCCCTCTGGCTTCGAGTCTACTTTCTATAAAAAATATATATTGAATTTTGATAAATACACAACAAGTTATAAGCTATGCAGTCAAGGTATGTCAAAATTACGGTTTACTCTACTTCAAACATTCATAAAATATGAAATAATCATGATAATGTCATAAAACCAATTGCATGCACTCCGTATGGATGTTACAAAACCAAATTCAAAAGAAGCGCATTGATATCTATTTTAGGATAAAAGTTATGCTCTATGAAGTCAATGTAACTTTTTGAAAATGACATTTTCAACAACATAGTAGTTTTAGTGGGAGAAAAAAAAACCATTCAAATAAATTAAAAAAAAAAAAAGAAAAAAATATATTTAGAATCTACAAAGAAAATCCTAAAAGACTCTAATTTACTTCATCTTCTGATTTCAAACAGTTTAACGACAATATGCATCCGAATCTGAAAGTTTTTTTTGAAATATAGACTTCAATCTCCGTTTAGGCAAAAAAGTGTAACCCACTATTGTGGGATCACCCTTGAGTGGAGAAAAATACTTTACCAAGATTGATATGAAGAGTGGATATCATCATATCATAATCAGAGAATGGGATGAATGGAAGACTGCTTTCAAGACAAATGAAGGTTTGTATGAATGGTTGGTTATGCCTTTTGGTTTCACTAATGCACCGAGTACTTTTATGAGGTTGATGAATGAGGTTTTGAAGAAATTCTTGGGTAAATTTTTGATTGTGTACTTGGATGAAATTGTGATATTCAGTAAGACCAGAGAAGAGCATTTTTTTCACATTAGACCAGTATTGCAAATATTGAAAGAGGGAAAGATGCTGATTAATTTGAAAAAGTGTTCCTTCATGAAAGAAGAACTTGTGTATTTAGGTTTTGTGATTTTAGCTGATGGTTTGAAGATGGATCCTAAGAAGGTTGAAGCTATACTTGATTGTCCTACACTTGAGAATGTTAGCGAGGTAAGATTATTTCATGGGTTAGCAAGTTTTTACCAAAAAATCATCATAAATTTCAGTTCAATTTGTAATGCTATGACTGAGACAATGAGAGGAGACAAGAGAGAATTCAAGTGGACACATAGTGCTGATAAGAGTTTTGAGACTTTGAAACAAAAGGTTTCCAAATTGCCTGTGAAGCCTTACTTGATTTAAATAAGGTATTCCAAGTGGAATGTGATACAAGTGGCAGTGCAATAGGAGCTGTGTTGAGTCAAGAAGGTAAATATGTTGCTTTCTTTAGTGAGAAGTTGAATGATGCTAAAAGGAAATACTCTATATATGATCAAGAGTTCTATGCTATTGTGTAAGCCTTGAAGAAATGGAGACATTATTTAATGCTGAGTGAATTTGTGTTGTATACTGATCATAAGGCTTTACAATATTTGAGTAGTCAGAATAAGTTGAATCAGAGACATATGAAATGGGTAGAATATTTATAGTTTTTTACATTTGGGATAAATCATAAGAGTGGAGTATCCAACCGAGTGGCTGACGCATTGAGTAGAATAAGATCTTTGATGACTGAAATGAGAATAGAGGTTCTTGGTTTTGATGATATGAAGAATTTGTATGAAACTAACCTTGATTTTTCTGAGCCAGGGAGAATATGCAGAGCACCTATTCCAGATCAACCAAGTAGGTTTGAAGATTATTTTATTCAAGAATATATGTTATTCAAAGGAGTTTAGTTATGTATATCGAGAGGATCAATGAGAATCAATTTGATAAAGGAGAAACATAGTAGTGGTTTAGCAGGACATTTTGGCATTGATAAAACATTGGGTTTACTAAAGGAGAGGTACTTTTGGCCTCAATTGTATAAGGATGCTCAGAAATTTGTGAAGGGTTGTAGAGTTTGTCAAGTTGCAAAAGGAGTAATTCAGAATACTAGATTATATACACCAATTTATGTTCCTGAGAAACCTTGGAGTGATATCAGCATGGATTTTGTTCTTGACTTACCGAGGGCAGCAAGAGGTAATGATTCCATATTTGCTATTGTGGATAGATTTTCCAAGATGACACATTTCCTACCATGTAGGAAAACATCAGATGCAGTGCATATAGCAGATCTTTTCTTCAAAGAGATTGTCAAATTGTGTTGATTACCAAGGAGTATCATCTCTGACTGAGATAGTAAGTTTGTTGGATATTTTAGGAATTTTTTTTGGAAAAATATAGACACGGAGTTGAAGTATAGTTCTACATTTCATCCATAGACTGATGGACAAACATAGGTTGTAAACCGAAGTTTGGGTAATTTGTTGAGATGCTTAGTTAGAGACAAACTGAGTAATTGGGATGTGATGTTAGCACAAACAAAGTTTGCATATAATAATTAAGTGAATAGGAGTACTGGCAAGACACCCTTTCAGATTGTTACTGGCACACAACTGAGAGGTATACCAGACTTGAGCGATATTGCTGGAGAAGACAAGAGAAGTGATGAAGGAGAAGAATTTACTGAGTTTATGAAGTCATTGCATGAGGAAGTGAAATATAAGTTGGAACACAATAATAAAAAAATAAAAGGATAGTGAAAATAGATCAAGAAGACATAAGGGTTTTGAGGTTGGTGATGAAGTGGTGTTTAATTTGAAGAAAGGTAGATTTCATGTTGGCACATATGGTAAATTGAAGATGAAGAAATTTGGTCCTTGCAAAATTTTGAGGAAGTTTGACAGTGGAAATGCTTATGAAGTGGAGTTACTTGATGACATGGATATATCAGCTATATTCAATATTTCATATTTGTATGAGTATCATGAACCCGATGAAGAAGTGACAATACTGAGTGATTATCCTAAGAAACGGATAGAAGAAGTTGAATAGATTTTGGAACAAAGAATTGGTTAAAGAACAAGAGGAAAGGAGTACATGGAATATTTGGTAAAGTGGAAGAATTGAATGATTGAAGACTCTACATGGATTTCTCAATCTGAGTTGGATTCAGATCAGGTTACACTTAACTCATGATTTGAAGAATCATTTCTTTTAACCCCAAGTGTCTGATGCAGGAGCCTCTTGGGTTCTTGGCAATCTTGTATCGACCAAAAAAATATTTTCTTGTGAGCTTGGTATCTTGTTGAAGACTTTCAATAGATTGCTCGGTAACTACTCTGGAGTTCTTGGTTGAAGGTTTTGTTGGTTGTATTTCCTATTTTTGAGTTTGCCTTGTAAAATCTTGAAGTTATCTTTCACTCATATGCTCAGAAGGTTGAAGATCATGTTTAAAATTGCTTATATACCTCTGCAAATATTGTGTTAGCTCAAAACCTAGTTTAAAATGCCAAAAACCCTAAGCCCTAGGTTCATTTTTATTTCAAAATGCAAAAAAGCCCTAAATTTATCAGATGGGTTCTATTTTCATGTTACCTTTTTTATGACTTAAAGTCTGAAGTTATTTGCATGTGGTTATTTATTAGTCACTTAGTCTCATAAATAAAAGTGAATATTCCATCTAATTTGGAGACTTGGCGAAAAGCTTTGGTCGTGTAGTCTCCTAATAAAAGGAATATGCTTCAGAAGATCACAAGACTTGGCACAGACTGTTCATCTCATATATGATCTAATGGTAGTTAGGTTGTCTCTTGATGAGATCAAGGTTAGTGATTTCTTATGGCAACTTCCAATTTACTTAGTCAGGTTATCTCTGGATGCAACCCAGGCTTATGAGTTAAGTAAAAAGGTTAAGGTTTCACTGTTGTCGCCAAGTCTCAAAATAAAATGTGAGTTAAGTGAAAGATCAAGAGATTTAGAAACAACCATTGATCAGAGATTAAATCTTACGGTAGTTGGGAAGTCTCTAGATTAACCCTGCAGTTTGGAAATCATCAAGCGACATGGAGTTTTAACAGTCGCCAAGTCTCTGAATAAACCCGGGTTAAATATCAGTTTGAATAACAGTGTTGTCACGTAGTCGCGAGAAGGATCATGAGTTAAGTTAATAATCAATAAATTCAGCGACAACCATAGGATGGAAGCCAGATCAACATTATTCATGTGGTCATAGTATACGGTTGAAAAGTAAAACAATATCTGGCGATCAGGAGACAAAAGAAAAGTAAGAGACATGTCCATCAGTCATGAAGTCTCATGAAAAGTTAGGGTTTGCAATGAAGATCAGGAGACTTGGTGACAACCGTTAGATGCAAAGAAAATGGAGATCAAAGGAAATCACGTTGTCTCCAGATAGAAATTATGAAGATGAAATAATCTAGCGATAAAGAGACTAAATGCATTTGTCGAGAGGTCTCTGGATAAACTGTGAGTTAGAGATTTGGTTCAACGACATAGAGATACATCAGTCGCAAAGTCTCCAGATGTAACTTGAGGTTGAAGAATAGTTTAAGTAAAGACTTAGTTGTAGTGTCTCCCTAAGAAGATGAGTTAAGTTAAAATATCAGTCGACATGGAGAGACAACCATTGATCTAAAGTTTGATCCAACGACAGTCGCTAAGTCTCAGTAACAAACTAGAGTTAGAAAGAATATCAAGCAACAAGGAGATCACATAGTCACTAGGTCACAAGAAGTAAAAACCAGGGTTAAAAGAAGACTTTTCTTTGATGCCATCATGGATAATTGCTAGCCAATAAGATAATAGAGATTTTGACAGATGGAAAAGTAGCCAAAATATGATTTATGACAACCAATTAGATTTAAGTTTGATCTCTTTTCAAATATTATAAGCTTTTTATAAGAAAAATAACTACTTAGAAATTGATTACTTGTCAGTTTGAATGCCATGGCTAGAACCAGAATTGATGTCACAGTGCGTAAACGAATGATGTGTTGGTGCCCAAAAATGCTGAATTGGATTTCCTATGGACTTTCCAATCCAATGTTTGGAAAACCAATTGTTTTTGGCCAACTAACGTGAATGATCGATTATGATCCTCTTCCCCTGCACTTCTAGCTCTGCAAGACCAAGGTGGGTGAACCTTTACCTTAACCACTATCTACTGGTTTAAGGCATTTTATAGCAGATAACTTGTGTACATAATTCAACCGATCTCTCAAGATGGCAAGTAGGTTTGAATAAATCAAATTATAAGTAATATATCATAAATTGTAAACTAAAATACTTTGAGTAATTGAAAGAATGTATAGTAAATATGTATGTAAATTGAAATAAAAAGATAGATAAGATATCACAAAACTATAACAATGAATTGAATAACTATAATCCAAATAATGATTAGACCAGTGCCTTATTCTATCACGAGCAATAGAG
>MU226793.1:6410240-6425449 GCA_018584345.1 Thuja plicata
ATTTTACATTATGTATATATATGTGTTTGAGTGGCTTTCACACCTCCTTAAGGTAAAAAGACACAACCCTTATTATAAAATATTTTGAAAAAACACTAAACTAACTAAAAAATAACTACCTAACTTTTGGATTTGGCTTTGGTCGAAAATCCAAAACACATCATGAAAAGCTAAGATTGTTGTTGGAGATCGGAAATTTGATTTCCCAAACTGGGTCGGTTTTAGATTTTTAAAATTTGACCATCTTCAGCCTCTGTCGGCATCATCTTTGTAGCAGGTTGAAATTCCAGCATTTTTTGAAGGCTTCGATTAGTTAGTTCTATTTATTTGTGTCATAAAGCTTCCTTCCTTTAATTTTTTTAGTATGGAGAAAATTGCTTCTTGATAATGGATTGGGACTTCTAAATTCTCAAAATTTAGGGTACCACCAGACAAAAGTGACTAAATTGCAAGTTTACCAGTTTGAAGAGACGTCTACATTGAATTCTTAGTTATAGTATGTATACCCGTTGTCATTTCATTCATACCAGCTTGAAAATTCTTAAAGCTAAGATTTTTTATAAAGAGTTCAATATTTAATGAGAAAATTTGAATTCTCCAGCAACAAGTGATTCAAAGAAGTGATTTTCTGGTCTAAGAATTTAGAGAGCAGTGTAATTGGTGGTCTTTACACTGATTAGAAGTTCAAATTTACAGAGGAATTCACAGTTGGTGGTGAGGGTTTTGAGAAGATTTGTTTCAATATCGGTGAAGAAAAGTGTATCACAGCATAGAAAGGAAAAATGAGCCAAGCATTGAGTCTAGCGTCCACTAGTGGGAGAAGTAATGATGCTGGGGATGACACAAAGGGGAAGAGAAGTATTCAAACAAATTTCTCATACTGCTACCAGTCTCAAGACATAACATAAAGGTTAGTGCCGATGTTTTAATTGATGACCTATCATATATTAGGGATGAAAAAACCCCAAGCTCATCTGCTTATTCATTATTTAACTATTTTTTTAACAATAGTGATGAGCCTATGCCAATTTAAAACCCTTGGACCTGTGGATTGGCTAGGTTAGTTTTTCCTGACATCTTTGTAGATGTCGATTTTGTCTTGGAAATGGCCAGTAGGTAGGATACCCTGACCAGAAAAATTAAGAGGGATGATGGAAAAGCCCTACTTACCCTAGATAGGAACACTTTCATGAAGGCCTTCAATGTATACTATCCTATGACCACTGAGATAAACTTGAAGAGCCTAGAGAATTGGTATATTAGAGAGTCTGGCTTTGCAACCAAATTGATCAAGGAACACCATTTTCAAAATAATATGAAGACCTACATAGCACCCATGCCATGGGCAGCCCCATATTTCTACAAGGACTTGAACTTCTATATGAATTACATATCATATGCACTTTGTAGAGTGCTAGGAAAGGATTCAGGAGCAAATAGGATTACCTCGAACATTCTAATGATGGTGCTGGACATGCAAAGCCTCCATACTACTTCCAACTATGATTATATGCATTATATCATAGAACAAATGCAATAGGGGTTCATAGATATACATAATAAGAAGGATCATCCTAAATTTATGCATTATTCAATTCTTATGCATTTGATCCTATACTACAACTTCCCACTCATGAATTGTCAATGTCTTAGGCCACAAAGGTTTCATCACAACCAACCTAACATTGTTCAATTTTGGTTGAGAGTGTGGAACTATATCTATAAAGAGTAGGAGTTTTGTGCTTTCAAAAATTGGATAGTATATCCAATTCTTTAGTGCCTAGGTGTCAACAAGACTAGGCTACCAGTCAAAGTGATACAATTACTTAGACCTTGCCAGTATCTTGAAAAATGGCCAGGAGAACACAACTGGGGAGATTTTTATTATGAGAAGAACTTCACACTAAAGAGAGTGTATGGTTGTACCCACCCTCCACATGTATTTCCATTCCATGTACCACCAAGAATAGCTACAATGGAATTCATAAGGCAACTAATTCTAACAAACAAGGAGCATCTAGCACCACATAGGAAGGGTACATTTATGCCAAGGCAATTCAGGATTTCCAATTTTACTATTGGAAAAGAGGCATTAGACCATGTGAATAATTGGATGAATCATTACAGGATGAATGTGTCTTTATACAGATATGTTGACACAGAAGGCTTCATCCTTATTTCAAAGAAGTTGCTAACACCAACCATCCCCTACACCAAACACCATGAAGAATGCATGGAAGAAGATTTGATAAGAAATATTTTGGAGGATGAGGAGGTGGATAAGAGAGCTATGAAGTTCAATGAACTTATGGACCTAGAGAGACACGTCAAGAGAAAAGGTCTTACTTTTGGGGGATTCTTCCCAGACATGCCCTATTTAAAGAGGCTAGAGGCCATGATCAACTCTCACACTCTCCTATGTAATCAATTAGAGTATGCACTTGTTGTGCTAGAAAAGGGCCACAAAGGGCCCTCATCATCAGAATATGATGATGATAGTGATGAAGAATACTATGTACCTAGTCCCCCTCTAGCCAATCAAGCAGTTGTAGAAGAACAAAATATTGAGGGAGAAAATATCATTGAACTAACAGAGGTCCCTGAGAAGGAAGTGACAAATGAACCCCAAACCAAGAGACATAAAGCAGAAATAGGGGAACCTTCTCAAAAGAAGGAGAAAAAGATAGAGATAATTGGAGCCCTAATAACCAAAAATAGGCCTTATGATCACCAATTGAGAAAATAGATCAGGGCAGGAAAGAAATTACAAAAGGATGTGGAAGAAGAGGAAGAGTTACCTCTTAGAACTTGTACAGATGAGAGGTTAATACATCAAGATGAATTCCTTAAGGATGAAAAATTCATTAAGACAAATGAATTTAAAGACTTTCTCATCTCGAACAAACAACAACAAGTAAGTACACAGTTGCAATTAGCATGGGGTGATCCAGTGACCCAAGAGGCTCTACAAACACTACAAGATTATGATCCTGAATCAGAGCAGATTACACCAGAACAAGAAAGGCAACTGGTTAAGGCCAGTGTGATGCTATTAGTGGAAGACTGGGATTTATCCTTAGCTTTTATAATTGATCAGATCATAAAACAACCTGATGTCAAATTGTCATTAGAGACACATGCTGGGGACATGATAAGAGGGTTTGGATACAACCCCAAGTCCCAGGCACTTGCAATGTGGAGCTTGGCTCCTAAAGATAAAAATCCAACCCTGTTAAAAATCCAAGAGAAGATGGAAGGAAACAAAATAATCTGGTCAGTCCAGAGTACTAGAGATTTGGAGATCTCCCAGGTACTGACACACTTTGTCCAACTTAATGAGGAAAAATCAGTCCAGATGTCAGAGAAAATGAAGGAACTCACTAGTGACACTAGTGGCATTATCAAAGACAGAGAATTGGGACTGATAAAGATCAAGGCACAAGAGAAGCTCATAGTTGAGCTTGCATAAAAATTGATGGAAAAGACTGAGGTTTCCCTTGCTGAGCCCAAAGAGGTACATGATATAGAGATCCAAACAAAGGGTGCAGGGGAGATAGCTGCTGAAATAGAGCAAGAGGTTAGAGAGAACAACAGTGTGATTTTGGGAGCATTGACTTCAATTTTGAAACATAGAATAGACACCATCAAGGACAAGATTGATGTGGTGTATGGAGACTATGGCAAGTTTCTAGGCCTACAAACAGAGGTGAGTATTTTTATATCAATTTTGAATCCATACTATTCAACCTGGTTTGGTAGGACATCACTTTTTGAGAGGTTGGCATCTATGTAACCATTAAGGTCAGACTTGCCAGAGATTGTGACTCTTGTTGGCATAGAGACAGAGCAGATTAGAGACACCTTGTCTTTATTTAAAGGAAAATAAAATCAGATAGAGGCAAGGTTGAATATGTTTGGAGTAGGTTATAATAGGTCTATACCTCCCATCAGAACCGAGGACAATCAAATCAAGCCATTAGGGCTATGGGGTGCATAATTTGACAATCTGCTACCCAACAAAGATGTATACATAACTGATCAAGGAGATCTAGACATATGTGAAAAAGCATAAGAAATTCTAGGTGGGAAAGGAAGAAATCCCAGTTGGAAAGCATGCAGAGTTTTGAGTGGCCTAAAGAGGAAGATGTGATAACATGGGATATCATGAGCAAGCCCAAGAAGAAAAATCCTATGACAGTTGATCTAGATATCATGGATGAAGAGTAAGAGGACAGATGGCACCTATTCTATGAGCACATGAAGGCTAGCAATCTTAAAGAGACTAGTGTAAGTTAGCCTGTATTGGCGGTCACTAGATCTTATTACAACTATCAAATGCTATCCTAAACATATACAGACAAAGGTGTCGACATCCACAAAAAGACAAAGCAAGATCAAATCTTATTCTTCAGTTTTGTCCTTCCACCGCTTGGTGTTTTCCTATCTTTTGGCTTTTCTTGTTTTTAGGGTTAGGTCTTCTAAACCATCTGAAGCCTATAGCATCCTTATCTTAAGGATTCCAAGATGGTTTAGGCCTATATATAGAGCTCTTGTATCATTTTGTAGGAGGTTGGAGTTGGAAATAAATGAAATATATTACAAGGCAGACTACTAAAATTTGTTTGAGCCTTTGTACTATTTGTCTATCTATATGTATTTGAAGCTTTAAGACATTAATACAAATATTTGCAATCTCTTTTCTGCATCTTGGATTGTCTCTTTTTATTACTGTTATAGTTCTTGTATGTTTACTTGTAAGGCATTTAGACATACTGATCACAAGGTGGTTGTGTAGTCATTTGTAAGCTCCTTCAAGGAAGGATTAATTATTTCAAGTGGCCCTAGAGATCTTAGCATTAGTTTAAGGATATGATGATATAGTTGTAGAGAGAGGATAATATTTAAGGCATTTTATCTTTGTTTCATATGTTTTGTTAATCACCTTACTGTGGAGTTATACTAGATATTGACCAATAGCCCAAGGATAAGGCACTAGTTTATACTTGGCTAAGTAATTGTTCATTATCCAACCAATGTTTTAATTTATCAAATCATTCACATTTCAATCATACATTCCATTCAAGTAATTGTGTTTTAGAGGAATACAATTCATTTTACTGATTCCTTTAAGAGAGAATCAAAATAGGTTATCCTTCCTGAGGTTCATAAGAACTGAAAAAAGAAGAAGGATGAGAATCCTTGTTACCTTACTAATTGTTGTTGTTCAAATACTAGTATGGATCATTAAGCTCTGTATCAGGATATTCATAGTCTTTTGCATAGTCATTTACTTGTTGATCCATTAAAAGGCATTTCAACATTTCAGTAAGAAGACAATCCACTTAAAAGATACTATCATTTAGTAATCATACATAGGTAATACCTGCCTAAGCCAGTGGATCTCAAAAAAGGAGGAGATAATATTTTATCCATATGTTATCTAATACCCTCAACAATTAGCCTTTCTTTTGCATGAAATAGGAGTCTGCATTCAAGTACACAACTATACTGTCATATTAAAATTGTTTCTACAAGAAAAAGAGCTAACAAACTGGCGACTCCACTGGGGAATTTTGTGTAAAACTTGAAAAGAAGCTTCTAAGGAATATCTGGTGTTTAGAAGTCAAATCAAATTAAAGTTGACTTTTGCCAGTTTTAAAGATCATTCTAGTAGTATTCAGTATTTCCCCAGTTTGGGTGGAAACTCTAAAAGTTAAATATCTGTGATCAGTGGAAAAGATAAGTGATATATTTTCAAATATGAATACTAGGTCTAGAATGAGAAACAATCCAAAAGTTGAGTTGGATAGTGGGATTCCCACTACTTCAAAAACTAGGATGTCTTGAAGACAAAAGACAAATCAAGCAAGTATATATGATTCTCCTCTAAGAAGTGAAGAGAATAACACTAGAAGGAAAAACAATAATCAGTTTAGTCAAGAAGAGAGTGCCTTAGAATATTTAGAATCCCCATGTCTTGGACTAGGCACCTATGTAGTCACTAGCACTTCTAGTGAGAGAGAAGGAACATATACAATCAGTTTAGATTCTGAGGAAGTTCTTTCTAATGAGCTCGCAGAGGAAGAAAGAATCCTCATGAAACTGTTACCCAAATTTTCCTCATCTAGTAAAATTGGCTACAGGTGGAGTAAAATGAGGCTCCCACGAGGGTTGAGCCCAGCCTGTAAAAAAGACATTAAATGTTCTGGTCTTGGTCATGTCCTCTGCATATCTTTTTAGTTCCCTATTTTTGCCTTGTCTATGCAAATAACCTAAGTATGAAAATCCTAAGTGTTTCATGGTAAAACCCTAACTTAGCCATTTCTCATCCTATTTTCTCATTACCTTTTTGGTTCACTTAAGTTCCTTGAAGTTCCATGTGTGCTTTTAGCATTACCTTTAGTCTCTAAGTTGCATGAGGGAAAAAGAATATTCCATTTTATCTAGCGACCCCCGAGATTTCCTTTAGTCGCGTAGTCTCCCAGCGTGACCCGAGGTTAATAATGTGTCATGAGATCTTGTGACTAAAGTGTTTTCTCAACCCACAGGTATAACTTGAGTAAAAGAAGGATAAGGTTAAGTCCTTTTCAGTCGGGGGGTCTCGTGATAAACTGCAGGGTTAGAAATCCTTTATGAGACTTCGAGATTACTCAGTCATTGAGTC
Organism: Thuja plicata; assembly: GCA_018584345.1. Taxonomy (NCBI): domain Eukaryota; kingdom Viridiplantae; phylum Streptophyta; class Pinopsida; order Cupressales; family Cupressaceae; genus Thuja; species Thuja plicata. The sequence goes on from MU226793.1 coordinate 6,416,905, forward strand.
TCCAGATTCTTCATGCTTAGGAACGGGTTGAGTTAAGGTCAGTGCTGATGTAAGTGACAGAGGTGACAAGGTGATGGTAAAAAAATAAAAGGGAGACGTGTGTCTTGATGGGCTCGTGCTTTATACTCCTTCAGTCTCTGAGTCTCATAACCATGATGGGATATTCCATTCTACTCGGTGGTTATGAGATCACTTTTGTCCCTAGGTCTTCAAAAGAATGAAGAGTTAATGAAAAGGTAAGGAGATTGCGAGTTTGCATTGTCACCGAGTCTTGTGATGCAACTCATGTTAAAGGGAACAGTTGGGAGATTCAGCAATAATGAGGAAAAGGTAACCTGAGATTATAATACGAAGCCCGGGTAGAGTAAGTTATCTATGGCTACATTTTAAAAGTAAAATCAGATTTTGATCTTAGCCGTTGATGCAGATATCCATGCCAACTGTGACCGTTGTCATGCAAATATTTAAAAATTCAAATATCTTTGCAGATCAGATTTAAACAGTTATGACAGAGCCGAATGGCAGAGGATTAGATGGATAAGGGGTGACCTTTTAGGAGGAGTAGGGGTTGAGTCAGCTTTTCTGAAGGGGCAATCTAATTTTTGGCATATTCTCTGCAAATAGTATGGCCAAATTGACTCAAGATGGGTTTCCTAATTAAGACCTTATTCCATGTATTTTGACTGGTCTTCTTTCATATCAGATCCACCGACCTTTCTCAGAGATTTTCCTTTATAACAAGCTACTTTTCAAAGGTAGATCTGATCTTCAATAAGATAATTCCAGAATTTCTTCTGATGGATGGGACAGTTAGGGTTTCTGTTGTTCAAAGAAAACATATTATAATGTAACCCTAATAATTTTTTGAAACTCCAAGCCTGCGTGCTGGGGAGTATATATATCAGTTTTAAGAGCTTTAGAGCTCAGAGTTTTCCTAACTTAGAAATTATCCATGGCATTCTTTCTGCCTTCTAATTTCTATAGTTTGTAATCTTTCATTGATATTTAGATATTGCAAAATCTTTTTGTGACATCTTTTCTATCCCTGGGCTTTCTTGTCTGAATCTCTCTTACTAAATTAGAATATATTGAATGATTTTTAGAGAAACATTGGAGTCCCTGAGCCCTCTTTCTTTTTGCAATAGTGTGTACTACTATGGATGATTTGATTTAGATGAGTTTGTTGATATTCTACAGTCCCCTGTCATTTTGTTTCATTCCTATGCCAAATTGCAAAAGTGGATTTTTTTTGCAGGTCATAGTCTGTGTCTACTCATAGTGAATATGCTATTGTTTGTGAAATTACTTCTTTCCCTGAATAGCCTCTATTTATCTTAGGCCTCTCTATGAAATATTTATGCAAGCCTATCTAGGAATTTGTGTTCTATTTGTTCCAAGGTTTCATGCTGAGGTTACTTAATGTGTTATGATTCAGGTCATCTTCGGTGTATCACCTAGTAGGATAATTTGCTTTCAGTTATTTCCCTTTCATTCATTCCTTCTATCCCTTTTCCTTCAAGAATTTACTTTCATGTTAAGAAGAAAATTTGGGTGACATATCAAGAGGAACTGACCTAAAATCTAAAGGTCTCGTCTCGGTTAGCAAAAGGTCCCACAACCTTGAGATGATTCCCATGTTACACTAGATTACCAAGACTACGAGAGCTTGGGTAATGGTGCAAATCTAGGTGTCTAATAGTTCTGGCACGCTCGGTGGGACTCCATAAAGAGTTTTATCTTCCAAGTCATGCTATCACTAATATGTTGATGACATGATATAGGCCTAGAAGAGGTCATTCTTCTACATACCTGGCGACTCCATAGGTCTACTAGTCCAAAGACCAAAGTGCTAGTATGTTCCAAGTTTTCACACATTTTAAAATTCCAGCTAACTGTATATGTAGACATGTCAAGATACTATGGACAGTTAGGTTAATCTCCTTCTTATTATAATAACAATATTCAGTGGGCTAGTCATCAGACATACCAAAGCCCTCCAAGGCCTACTTTTACCCCAAGCTTCCATACAATACAAGGCCATCAATATATCCAACATGCCCCAGATGATTATGCTCTTGTAAGAGATTATGAGAAAGCCCTCCAAAGAGAAAACCCATGGGCACTAAAGGGACAAAAAGAGATGTTAATGCATAGGCAATTGTCTCACCATGCTTACCTCCCACCCCCCCTTTCTCAACCCATTTGGAAGCAACCTCATAGCTCAAATTTTATGAGAGAACAAGAAAAGATAAAAGCTAAAGCACTTGACATGATCAAGCAAATATCTGAGATAAAGAATTCATAGCAAGATATGGAAACTCAAGCCTATGAGAAGAAAGATATGGAAACTCATGGTAGTTTTCAAGGGTTAACCCCCTACCATGAAGAAATCAGCTTGCAAGCATGTATCCCTCAGATTGGGATGCTTCATGGGCAACAATTTGAAGAAGAGCTCAATCGCCAAGCTGAAGTTATGTCAGCAAAGCTGAAAGCTCAAATCGATGAAAGGGAAGCCCTTGGGCTTGAGATTCCAAATTGGAGGTATCATTTTCTCCTATAGCCTACGCACGAGGAACCTGCAAGGCATTCATTTCCAAGCTTCAAGAGTCCTCTTGGAGCACAAAAGCCAACAGAGCACTTGCATCCGCCTCTAGAACATCAAAAGCCTAGAGAAGTGGTTGCAACAAGGGTGGAGCAATGCCAAAGCGGTGCAGGCTTTGAATTACCAAGAGTTAGAGAAGATATGCCTTCTATGTCTTCCCTTAAGCCCCTCTAACTACATATTCCAAGTTTTAAGGGAAAGGCTCCTGCTCAGGAAACTGTGACCAAAGATCAGTCCACTAATCAATCAGGACAGTTTGTTCAAGGAAGTCATTCATCCCAAGAGGCCTCTATTGTCTCTCAGGGTGATGAACCTCTATGGAAATGGCCATCTCTGCCTCCTAGTTTTCAAATTCCAAGCCTTTGGAAGGGTACTAGCTTAGTACCAGGGTAGGAGCTTGTGGTTAATAAGCTTCTCTATGATGATGCAAAAGAGATAAGGTTAGAGACTTTAGAGCTCAGTGAGGACTGTGATGAGCTTGGAAATAAAAATGAGAAAGTAGAGATGAATATTCAAGCTGATATCTTGGTGAATCTATCTGAGGGGCTTCCCGTCTTTGTTAATGAGGAAACAGAGACTATATCATTTCTTATGACAAAAAATCAATTAGGGAAAAAGGTGCAATTTCAGCAGGTGGTGGATATCAAAGAGGATGATACGAACTTGGTGGATGAGATGCCTAATTTTATTGAGCAAGATGATGAATTTATTTTCATAACCACCCCTACAACTTTGCAGCAGTAAGAGGAGAACATTGGCAAAGGCTTTGAAGAATGTGATTTTTCAGAGATTATAGGGATTTTTTGTGAAAGGCTGAATGATGAACCCTTATTCCTTGGAGTGGGAGTTCAGAGTTGTGTGTCTCCTACAAAAGATCCAATTTTGGATTACTCTCTTTCAAAGAATCTACCGCCTAAGCAAAATTCAGAGCTAATTTCAGATCTTCAAGATCTTGACAGCTTTGATGAGCTTTTGGCCAGTTTGAAGGAAGATGATAGCTTTTTGACCATTAAGGAGGAAGTGACATGGATTTCCATAGTGAAAGGGGAGAACCATGAAAAGAGGGAAGATATCAATGAGAAGGTTTATACCTTCAAAATCTCAAGGGGCTTCCCTATCAGATACCTAGCCCAAATGGAGTTTGCTGAGGTACCTTCACATGATCAGATTGAGGCAAGTGAATCTGATCTCATTTTTGTAGAGGCGGCTTATCATTGTTTGAAAAATATATACATGCCTCATATACTTGTAGTTGTCCTTATGCATGTACTGCAAAATGTTTTATTCAAAAAAGGGAGCTACTTTAGCAGTCCAGTGAATGGTTTTGTTTAACCAAGTTTGTTTCACTGGTTAGCTTAGGGTAGATTAGATTTCCTGATTTCTTTCAAAGCTTTCTAGTCTAACTTCCCATCTTTTCAAGAAGTTCCCATGCACATAAGTTTTGTTTCAGATCTATTCTTTCTGTCAGAGGAAGTTTTTGTTCACAGAAATGACCCCATGCCCAATGGAATGTTTAAGAGGCTACTGGTTCTCAATGTCTAGCAGGCAGACACCCCACAAAAATTGCCAAGAATGTTACCCAAATTTTCCTCATCTGGTAAAATTGGCTACAAGTGGAGTAAAATGAGGCTCCCATGAGGGTTGATCCCAACTTGTAAAAAATACCTTAAATGTTCTGGTCTTGGTCGTGTCCTTTGCATATCTTTTTAGTTCCCTATTTTTTCCTTGTCTATGCAAATAACCTAAGTATGAAAATCCTAAGCGTTTCATGATAAAACCCTAACTCGGCCATTTCTCATTCTATTTACTCATTACCTTTTTGGGTCACTTAAGTTCCTTGAAGTTCCATGTGCGCTTTTAGGATTACCTTTACTCTCTAAGTCACATGAGGGAAAAACAATATTCCATTTTATCCAGTGACCCCAAGATTTCCTTTAGTCGCGTAGTCTCCCAGCGTGACCCAAGGTTAATAAGGTGTCATGAGATCCTACGACTAAAGTGTTTTCTCAACCCACAACTATAACTTGAGTAAAAGTAGGATAAGGTTAAGTCATTTTCAGTTGGGGGGTCTGGTGATAAACTGAAGGGTTAGAAATCCTTTATGAGAATTTGAGATTTCTCAGTCATTGAGTCTCCAGATTCTTCATGGTTAGGAACGGGTTGAGTTAATGTCAGTGCTGATGTAAGTGACATAGGTGACAAGGTGATGGTAAAAAAATAAAATGGAGACACGTGTCTTGATGGGCCCATGCTTTATACTCCTTCAGTCTCTAAGTCTTGTAACCACGATATGATATTCCATTCTACTTGGTGGTTACAAGATCGCCTTTATCGCTAGGTCTCCAAAAGAATGCAAAGTTAATGAAAAGGTAAGGAGATTGTGAGACTGCATTGTCACCGAGTCTCATGATGCAACTTAGGTTAAAGGGAATAGTTGGGAGATTCAGAAAAAAGGAGGAAAAGGTGACCTAAGATTATAATATAGATCTTGGGTAGAGTAAGTTATCTATGGCTACATTTTAAAAGTAAAATCAGATTTCGATCTCAGTCGTCGATGCAGATATCTGCACTAGCTGTGACCGTTGTCATGCAAATATTTAAAAATTCAAATATCTTTGCAAATCATATTTAAATAGTTATGACAGAGCCGAATGATAGAGGATTAGATGGATAAGGGGTGACCTTTCAGGAGGAGTAGGGGTTGAGTCATCTTTTCTGAAGGGGCAATTTGATTTCTGGCATATGCTTTGCATAGAGTATGGCCAAATTGACACAAGCTGGGTTTCCTAATTAATACCTTATTCCATGTATTTTGACTGGTCTTATTTCATATCAGATCCACCGACCTTTTTCAGATATTTTCATTTATAACAAGCTACTTTTCAAAGATAGATATGATCTCCAATAAGATAATTCCAAAATTTCTTCTGACGGATGGGACAGTTAGGGTTTCTGTCATTCAAAGAAAACATATTATAATGTAACCATAATAATTTTTTGAGACTCCAAGCCTACGTGCTGGGGAGTATATATATCAGTTTTAAGAGCTTTAGAGCTTAGAGTTTTCCTGAATTAGAAATTATCCGTGACATTCTTTCTGTCCTCTGATTTCTATAGTTTGTAATATTTCATTGATATTTAGATATTGCAAAATCTTTTTGTGACATCTTTTCTATCCCTGGGATTTCTTGTCTGAATCTCTCTTACTGAATTAGAATATATTGAATGATTTTAAGAGAAACATTGGAGTCCATGAGCCCTCTTTCTTTTTGCAATAGTGTGTACTACTATGGATGATTTGATTTAGATGAGTTTGTGGATATTCTACAGTCCCCTGTCATTTTGTCTCATTCCTGGGCCGAATTGCAAAAGTGGATGTTTGTTTGCAGGTCATAGTCCATGTCTATTCATAGTGAATATGCTATTGTTTGTGAAATTAATTCTTTCCCTAAATAGCATCTATTTATCTTAGGCCTCTCTATGAAATATTTATGCAAGCCTATCTAGGAAGTTGTGTTCTATTTGTTCCAAGGTTTCATGCTGAGGTTACTTAATGTGTTATGATTCAGGTCATCTTCGGTGTATCACCTAGTAGGATAATTTGTTTTAAGTTATTTCCCTTTCATGTATTCCTTCTATCCCTTTTCCTTCAAGAATTTACTTTCATGTTAAGAAGCAAATTTGGGTGACATATCAAGAGGAACCAGCCTAAAATCTAGAGGTCTCATCTCGGTTAGAAAAAGGTCCCACAACCTTGAGATGATTCCCATGTTACACTAGATTACCAAGACTATGAGAGCTTGGATAAGGGTGCAAATCTAGGTGTCTAATAGAAACAACTAGCCCTTATTCAACAAATGAAAAGGTAAAAAGAACATAAAAAGAAAAAACATGAGCAAAATGATGTCGAAAAGTATAGGAAAAGAAACCCAAGACATCAAGCTACAAATAATATTGAGAGGTCTCGTAGAGACCAAGAGATTCCCAGCACCCACCAAAATTTAGGTTCTCAAGACTTCAAAGATAAAGGAAAGAGTAAAGTTGCTGAAACAGAGGTTGAGAAGCCTAAAACTCAAAAGAACCTGACAAAGCAAATGTCTAAATTAGACATTGACCTTGAAAAGATTAGAAAAGAAAAAGAAACTATGGCTAAGATGTTAGGGAAAGTTGAAGCAGAAGCTACAACTATTGAAATGAAAAGAAAAATTGATTTCTTACAGTCTACTACAATCTCTTTTGCTGATATAGAGCACCCTACAACATCAAAGAGAAAGACTTATTCTTTCAAAAACCATAGAAAATTATTTGCTCCCAAGGAGAATGAAAAATTTCAAAGCAGACCTCTTCCTGCAGAAAGCTACAAGCAATTTTCTTTCTTTAGAATTACAGGTTATCCTAATATAATACCAGAGGATATGGGATAAAAAATCCCAAAATTTTTAGGTAATAATGTTGTCACATGTGAAGAACATTTGAGAAAATTCTTTGATGTTATTGATGATTTAAATATCAATCATGAAGATGTTCTTATGAACTTATTTATACAATCTCTAGTAGAAGATGCTAGGGAATGGTTTAGGAGCTTATCTCATGGTTCTGTAGGAACAATGGATGAACTGATTGATCTATTCAAGGATCAATATGGTGACAAGACTAATGAAGGGTTTTTTCTTAATGAGTTTAACAACATAAGGAAGAAATCAAATGAAGAAGTAACAGAGTTCAATACAAGATTTCAGCGAGCTATGCATAAGTTGTTCCAAAAGATGAAGCTGGATCAAAAGGTATGTCTTGCTGCCTATCTTAATTACTTTGATTCAAAAATGGGCTATGCACTAAGAGATAAAAATCCTAAAACTTTGACAAAAGCCTATAAAACAAATGTGAACATAGAAATTAACAGAAGGATATCAAGGAAATTGGGTAAAAGAGAGGATCCACGCTTTAATAGAAGTGGTAAAAAAGAACCTGAATATAGAGAGTATAGGGATCCGCAAAATAATAATCCACCCTATAATAATAATTACAATCCACAAAATAGGATGCAAAACTACCGCTATGGTACCCAATTCAAAGATGGTAAGCCTATTGTTCCATTAAGGAAAGAAAAAACTGACAATAGGACCCTTGATCCTTTACACAAGAATACTATTCACATGTGCAATGATGACTTCTGGTGTGAGGCTTGTGAGGCATCACACAATCCTGACTTTCATGTTGTTTCTTTAGATTTAAAATCAAATGAAGAACAGGATAAGGATGAATATGATACATTTGATTATAATATGAATAATGAATATTCTTTTCATGAAATGGATTCTGATGAAGAAGTTGAAAATCATGACATATATGGATTGCAAGGAAGAGTTGAAGTTCATCAGAAAAAAGTCTTGTTAGATAGTGAGGAAGATGAAAGGGCTGATCACATAAGATGTTATGCCCAAAATAGTTAGGAATCTCCAGTAGTGAGAAAAGCCTCTGCTGAGGAAAAAGCCAAAATCACTGCTGATTTGGTAAACAAAGCTAGAAATAATTATCTCCTGAGAAACAGAGTGGTGGGTAATGCTGGTAATCAACCACCAGACATCTTTATAAAAGAAAACAAAACAGATGCCAAATATGTACCTAAAAAAGATGGACCTGGGGAAAATGCAAATAGACCTAAGGTCAAAATAGTAAACAAAGCTAATGAACAAAAAGATGTACATGTAGAAAAGGCTAAAGAGTGTTGAGATTGATGAACATCAATCTACCCAAGAACACCTGCATGCAAAGCTGTTACAAAGAAGAAGAAGCAGACAAACAGAAGAGAATCAGCTATGGCGGCCGATAGGCCAGAGACTGCAAATCCATTGTGACAGAATAAATTTCTATTAACACAATAATGAATTACAAAATGATCTCCTTATGAAATACAAAGAGGTGATTCCTTATAAAGGAATA
>MU226793.1:6426468-6443398 GCA_018584345.1 Thuja plicata
TATATGGAAGTCAGAAAAAGACCCCCGTATGCTCCCTGTAGAGCGAAAAAAGCCCAAGTACCCCCAAAACACCAAAAAACCTCAAAACAGAGCCCCTGGGGCTAAAAAATTTGGGCCCCCGGGCGCATGGCACGCGCTGGGGGCTTAACCCAGGCTCCCGGTCGCCCATATGACCACCCGCAGGGCTAAAAGGCCTGCGGGGGCCCTGGTGGTGGCGCGGCCGGAGCAAGTGGTGGTGCGGGGGCGCAGAGAGGGCAGCTCGGCCGCAGGGGCGGCGGGAACCGGAGGCCGCAGAGGGCGGCGCAAACAAACAAGCGCGGCGGCATCTGTCCGGGAGGCGGCGGGGGCCGTGGTGGCGGCAGGGGCCGCAGAGCACCGGTGGCGGGGGCCGCGGAGAGCGGCGAGGCGGCGGGCCGGGGCGGGCCGGAGGCCGGGAGGCGGCAGAGACCGCTGTGAGCGCAGGGAAGAGGAGGCGCTGCCGGCTGGGGCCGAGCGCCGGTGGCGCGGTGGCGGTGGTGCCATTTAAACCATACTGCGCGCGGTGGAAATCTGCCAAAAACCTTTAAAAAAACATGCATTTTTTTAAATTTTTCTCGATTTTCATGCCCGTACGGCCATGGGAGGCCGAAAAAAATTCTCCAGAGGCCCCGGTGTCCAAATCAGACAAGCTTTATATGGTTTCTGGGGTTTTTGGGCCTTCTGGACGCAATGGCAGTGTCTGTTTGGGCCCAAAATGCCTCCAAAATTAGAAGCCCCCCAGAACCAATAACCAAATGCCAGAAAATGCCTGGCGAACTGCAAACCCTCTGTGCTTCAGCTAAGAATGAACAGTCACCAGCAGAGTGGCTCTGATACCATGTTGAGATTGATGAACATCAATCTACCCAAGAACACCTGCATGCAAAGCTGTTACAAAGAAGAAGAAGGAGAGAAACAGAAGAGAATCAGCTATGGCGGCCGATAGGCCAGAGACTGCAAATCCATTGTGACAGAATAAATTTCTATTAACACAATAATCAATTACAAAATGATCTCCTTATGAAATACAAAGAGGTGATTCCTTATAAAGGAATACCGAAACCCTAAAAGGGAAACTACAAGAAATAGAAACTGCCTAAGGTTAGCTGAAGCAAACTAGAGTGAATAGGGAAGTTACTAATTAGATCATAAAGATGTAAATTAGTAACCCGATAGACTATTACTCTAACAAAGAGCTAGAGGAAAGTTCTTCTTCCCCTAAAGTGGAAAATAAGAAATCTAGGAGGGAAGAACCTGCTGTGAATATTCAAATAGAAGAAAATAATATCATTGTAGAAAAATCTAAAATCAATGATGTAAAGTATACTCCAGTAGATATGGGATAGTGCTTATCTCAAATGAGTGTGAAGGTTCCATTCCTTGAGATGATGAGAATAAAAGAACACAAAGATAAAGTTTTGGCAGTCTTGAATAATGTGTCACTGATAAAACCTCAGAAAAAAGAGCATATTGAAAAGAAATCCAACAACAAGGAAAAAGAGCCTGAGGGGATGATCTCTGAGATCCCTCAGATTTACTTAAACACAAACACTTATGTAGGGGTTGTTGACCCATTTTTCTTGATATTGGTTATAAATGGAAAGATGCTAAAAAAATGTATGATTGATTCAGGAGCATCAAATATGATAATTCCTGCAGAAATTATGAGATCCATGGGTTTACAAGTAGATACTCCTCATGGGAGATGTCAAGCAATGGACTCAAGAGGAATTCCTATTTTAGGAACTATTGAAGCCCTACCCTAAAAATTAGCCATGTGTCCAGATACAATGTTAACTATGAGTATACTAGTTGTTGACATACCACCACACTATGGCATGTTGTTATCTAGAAAATGGAGTGCTTCAATGAGTGGCAGTATTTAATGTGACCTATCTTATGCCACTTTCAATATAGCTGGAAATAATGTAAAGATATATAGAGAGGGAAGAAAACCTCACATGATAGAATTGCTTGAGGATACAAATATTAATTATTGTGTTGACATTGACATGGAAAATTTCAGAATCAAAAGGAGTACTCACCAGTGTGAAAATATTGATCCTTTGGTAAAGGAGTTATCTGTACAAAGTGATGGTGTGTGGAAAATGTACTTTGATGGAGCCTGTTCAAAAGAAGGGTCAGGAGCTGAAGTTCTATTTATATCTCCATCAGGTACCACATTCAAATATTCTTTTCTGCTATCTTTTCAATTTACAAATAATACAACAGAATATGAAGCTTTGTTTCTAGGGCTAGAAATTGCTACTAAACATGGTATAAAATGTTTAAAATTCTATGGTGACTCAAAATTAGTAGTAGCCCAGGTAAGGTCCAAATATGTTGTAAAGAATGACATATTGAAAATGTATAGACATTCTATTTGGGATCAAATAGAATTATTTGATGCCTTTAATATAAATTGGATAGAAAGGTCTAGAAACATAATGGCAGATTTCTTGGCCAATGTGGCCTTGAAAACATGATGACATGACCTTAAATGTGTTATCAATTGTGGAAGTTAAAAGAAGACCAGTTGTCCTAGACAACATTTACAACTGGTAAGTGTTTGAGGATGACCAAGATATCCTTAGATTTCTTTAGTGCCTTGACCATTATGAGGACCAATGTATAGATTGAAATAATATTCTTGAAGTCATTGATGGTAAGGATTGTATATTGGGGGATGAGGTTGTCCAACTTAGTTCTAACCAGATTCCTAAGGGACTAGTAGAACTAGAGACATTGTTTACTAATCAAAGTGAACAAACATCAAGAATAAGCAATGCCAAGATTGAGGACTTAGAGGAAATAAATTTGGGTTCACAAACCACTCCTCAAATAGTTTACATTGGAAAAGGACTAGACCCTCATGTTAGAACCAACTTGATAAAACTACTAAGAAAACATAAGCATTTTTTTTCTTGGTCATATGAAGATCTTAAGGCTTATAGAGAGGATCTATTCCAACATGAAATCCCACTCAAAACTGATGTGAAACCATTTAGACAAAAGTAGAGACCTATTAATCCTCTATTGGCTCCTAAGATGCAACAAGAGTTGACAAAGTTAAAAGATGCTGGAATCATTCAGCCAATCAAATACTCAACTTGGGTCTCAAACCTAGTACCAGTAATAAAGCAGAATGGTGACATAAGACTGTGTGTAGATTTTAGAAACTTGAATATTGCTTCCTTAAAAGATAACTATTCTCTACCAAATATGGAAGCAATGTTGCATAAGGTATCTGGTTGTGAATTACTATCAATGATGGATGGGTTCTCAGGTTACAACCAGGTACTGGTGAAAGAATCAGAGCAATTCAAGACTAATTTTACTACTTCATGGGGAACCTATGTTTATGTCAGAATGCCCTTTGGATTATTAAATGTAGGAGAAACTTTCCAGAGAGCCATGGATGTGGAATTTAAAGAATTTATTGATCTATTCATGGTTGTTTATCAAGATGACTTGAATGCATATTCTAAAAAAGAAGGGGATCACTGTGAGCATCTAGAGAATTTTTTTAATAAAGCTCTAGAATATGGTGTTTCACTAAACCCTGGAAAATTCTATTTTGCAGTCACATAGGGAAAGTAAATAGGACATATAGTGTCCAAAGATGGAGTTGGGATAGACCTTGAGAGAATAGAGGCTATCCAAAAGGTTACTTCTCCAAAAATATAAAAGGGGTACAATCTTTCTTAGGAAAGATAATTTTTGTTAGAAGATTCATAGCTAATTTTGCATAATTTGTCAAACCAATTATTAAATTGCTAAAGAAAGATGCAAAATTTCACTGGAATGAGGAAGCTCAAATAGCATTTGAGAGAATAAAGAAAGCAATACAAGAGGCACTTGTTTTGAAGTCACAAGATTACACTAAACTCTTTTCTTTATTTTCATTTGCATCTTTTCACACTATTGATCTTGTTCTGTTACAAAAGGATAATGAGGGATTTGAACATCCAATAGCCTTTTTTAGCAAATCCCTTCAAGCTGCAGAACTAAATTATGAGATGATGGAGAAGCAAGCATATGCCCTGGTAAAAGCTGTAAAATCCTTTAGGCCATACTTAGTTTGTGGTAAGGTGATGGCATATGTTCCTCATGCAGCAGTAAAGGATATTCTTACCCAATCAGAAGTGACTAGTAAGAGATGTAAGTGGATCAACTGAATTTAGGAATTTAACCTAGAAATCCACATTACAAAATTGGTAAGAGGTCAAGGTTTGGAAAAAATCATAACATAGGAGAACTTGGATTTAGTACAAGTAAATCATACAGAGGTACATGGTCAGATAATTACAAGTATAGAGAAACAACCATTTTATGCTGATATTGTATTTTTCTTAAAAAATGCCAAGTGTCCTAATGCATAGATAACCAAAAGAGAAGTCTCAGATTACAGGCTCAGAGATACACCTTAGTACAAGGAGATTTATACTGGAAAGATATAAATGGTGTGTTATTTCCATGCCTAGATCAAAGCCAATATGAGAAGATGTTAAATGGAATGCATTTTGGAGTATGTGGAGGTCATTTTTCTGCCAAGACTATTGCCCACAAAATTCTAAGGGCTGGATATTTTTGGCCTAGCCTATTTAAAGATACCCATGCATATGTCAAGAGATGTGAGCCATGTCAAAGGTTCACAAATAAGCTAAAATTTTCAGGATCCCTGATACTAAATCCTATAAGTGCTGAAGCCCCTTTTGCTATGTGGGGAATTGATTTTATAGGTGAATTTTTTAGAAAAATCTAGTCGTGGACACAATTGGATACTTGTAGCCAAAGATTACTTTACAAAATGGATTGAAGCTATCCCCACAAAAAGGCAACAAGTAAGGTGGTTACTAAATTTTGATGGACAATATTTTAACTAGATTTGGTGTGCCTATAAAGTTAGTAATGGATAATGCCATGTGTTTTAGGTTAGATGAGATAAAAGATTTTTGTGAGAAGTATGGGATAATGATGTCATATTCATCCCCATACCATCCTCAAGAAAATGGAAAAGTTGAATCTAGTAACAAAAGTATATTGAAGATTTTGAAGAAGACTCTTGAGAAGAACAAGAGAGCATGACATAAAAAACTGAAATTAGCACTATGGGCTGACAGGGTAACAGTAAAAAAAGCAACAAGAAAATCACCATTTGAACTTGTATATGGTATGAAACCAAGACTGTCTGTTAATAATTTGTTACCAGTATACCAGTTTATACAAGAAGAATAGTTAGAGCTTTCTGATAATATGCAAAACAGAATGATGCAATTGGTAGAGTTGGATGAAATCAGAAATGACAGCCAAAAGGAGAACATAAAGTTGTAGCAAAAGATGAAATATCTTTTTGACAAAAGGGCTAACAATAGAAAATTCCAATGAGATGACCTTGTTTTGCAATGGAATGTAAGAGCAGAAGATAAAGGAAAGCACAAGAAGTTTTTGTCATTATGTATTGGACCTTTTTTCATTTCTCAAAGCTTTGGTAAAGATTCTTATCTTCTAAAGAATATGGATGGAGAAGAATTCAAGTTTCCAGTGCATGGGCAATTTCTAAAACCCTTTTTCAATTGAAAATAAAATTTTCATGCATAAGTAAGTATGTATTATATGTACCATAGTTTCCTTTCAGTCATGTGTTTCTTTCCTGTAGTAGGTTAGTCTGCGTAGCCTTCATTTTTTGAAAAGGTTTGCAACCAGAGATTCTGAGATTCTTGTCATAAACTTATGTTTAGCCATCCTCAAAGAGAGCCACTGTTGGTTGTATTTCCTATTTTCGAGTTTGCCTTGTACAATTTTGAAGTTTCCTGTTACTCCTATGCTCAGAAGGTTGAAGATCATGTTTAAAATTGCTTATATACCTCTGTAAATATTGTGTTAGCTCAAAACCTAGTTGAAAATGACAAAAACCCTAAGCCCTAGGTTCATTTTTATTTGAAAATGCAAAAAAGCCCTAAATTTCTCATACAGGTTCTATTTTCATGTTACCTTTTTTATGACTTAAAGTCTGAAGTTATTTGCATGTGCTTATTTATTAGTCACTTAGTCTCATAAAGAAAAGTGAATATTCCATCTAATCCAGAGACTTGGAGAAAATCTTTGGTCGTGTAGTCTCCTAATAAAAGGAATATGCTTTAGAAGATAATGAGACTTGGCACAAACCGTTCATCTCATATATGGTCTAACGGTGGTCGGGTTATCTCTTGATGAGATCAAGGTTAGTAATTTCTTATGGCAACTTCAAGTTTACTCAGTCACATTATCTTCGTATGTAACCTAGGCTTATGAGCTAAGTAAAAAGGTTAAGGTTTTACTGTTCTCACCAAGTCTCAGAATAAAATGTAGGTTAAGTGAAATATCATAAGATTTAGCGATAACCGTTGATCAGAGATTAAATCTTACGGTAGTCAGGAAGTCTCTGAATTAACCCTGCAGTTTGGAAATCATCAAGCGACATGGAGTTTTAACAGTCACCAAGTCTTTGAATAAACTTGGGTTAAATGTCATTTTGAATAACAGAGTTGTTGCGCAGTCGCGAGAAGGATCATGAGTTAAGTTAATAATCAAGAGATCCAGTGACAACCACAAGATGGAAGCTAGATCAATGGTAGTTGCGTGATCGTGGTATAAGGTTGAAAAGTCAAAAAATATTTGGTGATCAGCAGACAAAAGAAAAGTAAGACACATCTCCATCAGTCGTGAAGTCTCATGAAAAGTTAGGGTTTGCAATGAAGATTAGGAGAATTAGCGACAACCATCAGTTGTAGATAAAGTGGAGATCAACGGCAGTCGTGTTGTCTCCAGATAGAAATTATGAAGATGAAATAATCAAACAATAAATAGACTAAATATTTTTTTCGTGAGGTCTCTAGATAAATTGTGAGTTAGAGATTTGGTTCAGCGACATAGAGATACATCAGTCACCAAGTCTCTAGATGTAACTTGAGGTTGAAGAACAGTTTAAGTAAAGACTTAGTTGTAGTGTCTCCATAAGAAGATGAGTTAAGTTAAAAGATCAGGTGACATGGAGACAACCTTTGATCTAAAGTTTGATCTAATGACAGTCGCTAAGTCTCAGTAACAAACCAGAGTTAGAAAGAATATCAAGTGACAAGGAGATCACACAGTCGCTAGGTTGCCAGAAGTAAAAATTGGGGTTAAAAGAAGACTTTTTTTACTCCATCATGGATACTTGCTAGCCAATAAGATAACAGAGATTTTGACAGATAGAAAAGTAGCTGAAATATGATTTATGACAACCAATAAGATTTAAGTTCAATCTCTTTTCAAATTTTATAAGGCTTTTATAAGCAAAAGTACTCATTAGAAATTGATTACTTGTTAGTTTGAATGCCATGGCTAGAACCAAAATTGATGTCATGTTGCGTAAACTAATGGTGAAAGTGACTGAATTGCAAGTTTACCAGTTGGAAGAGACGTCTACATTGATTTCTTAGTTATAGTATGTATATCTGTTGTCATTTCATTCTTACCAGCTTCCAAATTCTCCAAGCTAAGAGTTTTTATAAAGAGTTTAGTATTTTATGAGAAAAGTTGAATTCTCCTGCAGTAAGTGATTCAAAGAAGTGATTTTCTGGTCTAAGAATTCAGAGAGCAATGTAATTGGTGGTCTTTACAATGATTAGAAGTTCAAATTTACAGAGGAATTCACAGTTGGTGGTGAGGGTTTTGAGAAGATTTGTTTCAATATCGGTGAAGAAAAGTGTATCACATCACAAAAAGGAAAAATGAGCTAAGCATTGAGTCTAGCGTCCACAAGTGGGAGAAGTGATGATGTTGAGGATGACACAAAGGGGAAGATAAATTATTCAAACAAATTTCTCACACTGCTACCAGGCTCAAGCCAGAACAAAAAGGTTAGTACCGATGTTTTAATTGATGACCTCTCATATATTAGGGATGCAAAAAACCCAGGCTCATCTGCTTATTCATTATTTAACTACTTTTTTAACAGTAGTGATGAGCCTATGCCAATTTAAAACCCTTGGACCTATGGATTGGCTAGGTTAGTTGTTCCTGACATCTTTGTAGATGTTGATTTTGTCTTGGAAATGGCTAGTAGGTATAATACCATGACCAAAACAATTAAGAGGGATGATGGAAAAGCCCTACTTACCCTAGATAAGAACACTTTCATGAAGGCCTGCAATGTATACTATCCTATGACCACTGAGATAAACTTGAAGAACCTAGAGAATAGGTATATTAGAGAGTTTGGCATTGCAGCCAAATTGATCAAGGAACACCATGTTCCAAATAAGATGTAGATCTACATCGTACCTATGCTAGGGGAAGCCCCATAAAACTATAAGGACTTGAACTTCTATATGAATCACATATCATATGCACTTTGTAGAGTGTTAAGAAAGGATGAAAGAGAAGATAGGATTACGTCAAACATTATGACGATGGTGCTGGACATGCAAAGCCTCCATAGTACTTCCAACTATGATTATATCTAGTATATCATAGACCAAATGCACTAGGGGTTCATAGATATAAAGAATAAGAAGGCTCATCCTAAGTTTATGCATTATTCAATTCTTATGCATTTGATCCTATACTACAACTTCTCACTCATGAATTGTCAATGTCTTAGGCCACAGAGGTTTCATCACAACTAGCCTAACCCTGTTCAATTTTGGTTGAGTGTGGAACTATACCTATAGAGAGAAGGAGTTTTGTGATTTTGAAAATTGGATAGTATATCTAATTCTTCAGTGCCTAGGTGTCAACAAGACTAGGCTACCAATAAAAGTGATACAACTACTCAGACCTTGCGAGTATCTTGACAAATAGCTAGGAGACCACAACTAGGGAGATTGTTATTATGAGAATAACTTCATACTAATGAGAGTGTATAGTTTTACCCACCCTCCACATGTATTTCTATTCCATGTACCACCAAGAATAGTTGCAATGGAATTCATAAGGAAGCTAATTCTTACAGACATGGAGCATCTAGCACCACATAGGAAGGGTACATTTACCCCAAGGCAATTCAAGATTTATAATTTTAATTTTGGAAAAGGGGCATTAGACCTTGTGAATAATTGGATGAATCATTACAGGATAAATGTGGCTTTATACAGATATGTTGACACATAAGGCTTCATCCTTAGTGCAAAGAATTTTCTGACACCAACCATCCCCTACACCAAAGACCATGAAGAATGCATGGAAGAATATTTGATAAGAAATATTTTGGAGGATGAGGAGGTGGATAAGAGAGCTGTGATGTTAAATGAGCTTATGGACCTAGAAAGATAGGTCAAGAGAAAAGGACTTAATTTTAGGGGATTCTTCCTAGACATGCCCTATTTAAAGAGGCTAGAGGCGATGATCAACTCTCACACTCTCCTATGCAATAAATTAGAGGATGCACTTGTTGTGCCAGAAAAGGGCCACAAAGGGCACTCATCATCAGAATATGATGATGATTGTGATGGAGAATACTATGTGCCCTGTCCCCCTCCAGTCAATCAAGCAGTTGCAGAAGAAAAAGTTGCTCAAGGAGAAAATATCATCGACCTAATAGAGGTCCCTGAGAAGGAAGTGAAAAATGAACCCCCACCCAAGAGACAGAAAGTAGAAATAGGGGAACCTTCTCAGAAGAAGGAGAAAAAGATAGAATTAAGTCCTAATAACTGGAAACAAACCTTATGATCACCAATTGAGAAGACAAATTAGGGTAGGAAAGAAACTACAAAAGGATGTGGAAGAAGAGGAAGAGTTACCTCTTAGAACTTGTACAGATGAGAGGTTAATACATCAAGATGAATTCCTTAAGGATGACAACTTCATTAAGATAAATGAATTTAAATAATTTCTCATCTGGAACAAACAATAACAAGTAAGTACAGAGTTGCAATTAGCACGGGGTGATCCAGTGACCCAAGAGACTCTACAAACACTACAAGATTATGATCCTGAATCAGAGAAGATTACACCAAAACAAGAAAGGAAACTAGTTAAGGCTAGTGGGATGCTATTAGTGGAAGGATGGGATTTATCCTTAACTTTTATAATTGATTAGATCAGAAAACAACCTGATGTCAAATTTTCATCAGAGACATAAGTTGGGGACATGATATGAGGGTTTGGATACAACCCCAAGTCCCAGGCACTTGTATTGTGGATCTTGGCTCCTAAAGATCAAAAGCCAACCCTGTTAAACATCCAAGAGAAGATGGAAGGCAACAAAATAATCTGGTCAGTCTAGAATACTAGAGATTTGGAGATCTCTTAGGTACCAACACACTTTTCCCAACTCAATGAGGCAAAAGAAGTCTAGATGTCAGAGAAACTGAAGAAACTCACTAGTGACACTAGTGAAATTATCAAAGACAGAGAATTGGGACTGATAAAGATCAAGGCACAAGAGAAGATCATAGCTGAGCTTACACAAAAATTAATGGAAAAGCCTAAGGTTGCCCCTACTGAGCCTAAAGAGGTACAAGATATAGAGATCCAAATAGAGAATGAAGGGGAGATAGCTGGTGAAACAAAGAAAGAGGTCAAAGAGCACAACAGTGTGATTTTGGGAGCATTGACTTCAATTTGGCAACACAGAATATACACCATCAAGTACAAGATTGATGTGGTGTATGGATCCTATGGAAATTTTCCAGGCCTACAAATAGAGGTGAGTATTTTTATATCAATTTTGAATCCATACTATTCATCCTGGTCTGGCAGGACATTACTTTTTGAGAGGTTGGCATCTGTGCAACCACTAAGATCAGACTTGCCAGAGATTGTGACTCTCATTGGCACAAAGATAGAGAAGATTGGAGCCACCTTGTATTTCTTTAAAGGAAAATAAAATCAGATAAAGGCAAGGCTGAATATGTTTGGAGTAGGTTATAACAGGTTTGTACCTCCCATCAGAACGAAAGACAATCAAATCAAGCCATTAGGGCTATGGGGTGGAGAATTTGACAATGTGCTACCCAACAAAGATATATACATATATGATCAAGGAGAGCTAGACATGGAGAGATTCAATAGGATTCTGGATGAAGCAATAAAAGCATAGACAGATTGCAATAAATTCATCATAGATGTGAAAATCATAATAGATGCTCGGTGGGAAAGGTAGAAAGCCCATTTGGAAAGCATATAGATTTTTTAGTGGCCTAAAGAGGAAGATGTGATAGCATGGGATATCATGACCAAGCCCAAGAAGAAACATCTTGTGACAGTTGACCTATATATCATGGATGAAGAGTAAGAGGATACATGACACCGGTTCTATGAGCACATGAAGGTTAGAAATCTTAAAGAGACTAGTTAGAAATGTTAAAGGAAAATCTTTTAAGAGATCCTCTCCTCCTTTTGATATGACACTCCAATCCCATAAGAAAGGGGTCTAAGAGTTAATCTTGTTGTAGGTTTTTATCTTTGACTGTTATTTCTTAAATGCTTCATCTTTGGCAGTGTTTTCTTGGGTTCTCCTTGGGAGGTTTGACCTTTTGGTCAGGCAGGTCTATTGTGTGTTTGGCATTTTAAAGCTTTTTCTTAAGTTTCTTCTTTATACAGGGTTTCAGGGCCCCTTCAAAACCCATTTTTACCTTAATCGAAAACTATTAATATTATTCAAAATCACCTTACACATTGAATTTATGGTTAAGTTGACTTAATGGTTCATGAACCACATTTTCACTGGGCTCTAGAAAGCTGCTAAAGTCCCTTTAACAATCCACTACACATCTGGTGAGCACAAATTCCATGAGACAAAATTTTGAAATACTTTTTTTATTATATTAATTGGATTGATTTTTTATAGACATAAAGATAAAAAAACTACCTTATGCATTGCATTGTGGGAACTTTTCACAATTCTTGAATCCAATTGAGAATTTTAATGGTTCTTGAACCATATCTTCACCTCACTCTGAAATTTCATATTTATATATACATTTAATAAACTTATTCTAAAGTTGTCAAATAAATAAAAAATAAATTTAAAAATTATGGATTGAATGGAAGGAATGAATGAATACTTATAATATAATGAATAGATTTTTTCTCTTCATTAAAATATATTATTACAGTTCTTATATTAAGAATATAATACTATAAAATAGATTCAATTAAAACAATAAACGAATCTACAAACCATAGGTTGAATGTAAGGAGGAAAAAAATGGACTTATATAAATAAGTAAATATTTTCCTTTATTCTAAGAAAACAAAATTACAATAACTACAAAAGAAAATTTCAAGGACATTTTTATATCGGGGCTTGTTAGTTTTCAGTTATCACAAACAAACACAAAATTAAAGTTTGAAAATGAACTCTGAAAAATGAAGTGGCCTTGGGATTCACTGTGAAATGGAGATTTGACATCAATGCATCTCTACTTTTAACTGAGTTCTGTAGGTGATGATCATTTCTATCATTTATAGACCACCTCTCACGTGAACTCCAAATCAAAGAGAATATTTTGGAACACATTTTAAAAAAATTTCTGAAGAACAAGCATGTAACTCTTTAAAATAGAAGAGACTAAAATCCCCAACTCATAATAGTGAACTCTTACATCGTCCACTGTAAGTGAGGAAGTCTAATACAAGGCTAAATATAAGGAAATAATGTGCCATCTTAGCATTCTTGGTCCCTCTCCAGGGGCTACATCCATGCAGGGCCCTCTATGAAGTTAACTTTGTGGACAACCCTTGCTTTTTGAATTACAAGCAACACCAACTCATAGTTTTCCCTATTTATGTCCTTTTCTATAATTTGCAACATGAAAATCACTAATCGCTAAAGAGAAAAACACTTAAGATTTCTTTCAAGACAATAAATGAATGCTTGATTATGTATCTTCCTATCATTAGGCCATAGCAGTACCAGAAGTGAATAACCAATATACACACCAATCTTCACTGTGTTCTTTGCATTAATGAGCTGAAAGCAATAGATTTAAAAAATAACCCCTCAACAGTCGAAGTAGTCATCACATTCTTGTTGAAAAATAGAGTCAATTTGAGAAACACAAAAATAGTACTTCAAAAAAAAAATATCAAGCTAATAATTTTGTGCCTTAAGATTTTATAAAGATTATCCATTATTAATATGAGATAACAAGAAAATAGAAAAATATGAAATAGTAAAAAATAGAAATATATCAAATTCATAATTTTATGCTTATTATAAGATTCCTGAAATCTAAGCATGAGAATATTTGTAGTTAATTAATATATAAGGTCAAAGGTTCATTCTATTGTTAGATAGAAAATAATGAGATTCAACCACCCAAAACGAGAGAGAGAAAAGAAGAAAACACTACACTTCCAAGTCAAAGATCTAATTTAAATTAGTAAAATTTTGTCTAGTTTTGATCAATATCTATTTTTTTTTAGATTCATTTTAAGATATGAATATTTTGCATTCTAGTAAATGTCTTTAGTTGGAATTTGATAAAAAAAGATTATTTTTAGATTTCTAAATTATTGTTTCATGTAATAAATATATCTATATCCATATCATGTTTAGGTCACTCATATTTATTAGAGATAACTCTCCTTTTCAAATACAAACTGTTTACATAAATACAATGATGAAGAAAAAATCAAACACGGAATTTGAATGTGATATATTTATTTGTCAACCAACTTACATTTGATAAAAATTAGGACTCTTGTTTCATTACATTTTTCTTATAAAAAAGACTTTTGAAATAATCATTTTGTTATCTTTGTGTTTAGGGGAAAGGACCCAGTAGCCACCCAAGCTAACTTCGTGCACCTAGGAACCCTAAACCGTCAAGCGGATTTCTTCAATTTGTTTGGTGCATCTCCGTAGGTGAGTCGAGAGCTTAAAGCTAAGGTTTTGGCTTTTGGGTATTCACCTATCTCTCTATAGAGATCGTCGAGCGCAAAGTGGTCAAAAAGTGCCATTTCAAAAGTGGCACCCAGTACCCGTCCCCAAACCCCCCCAATAGGCGACAATAAAATGTTCAAAACATTATTGATTTAGACCCAATAGCCGATTGCTATTGCACCCATGACCAATATGTTTTTGAGATTAGCATGTTTAGGGGTGATTATAAAATAATCACTCTAACACTTTAATTGTTTGTGTCAACATGTTATTCTAACCTACCGATGACCCCATTTAATCACTCTAACACTTTAATTATTTGTGCAAAAATGTAACCCGCCGCTGACCCATAACAAACCACATTGACACCACTGTTATCCAAGCGGTGCCACGTAATCGGCGTTGGGTTACCCATTAGCTGCCCATCGATTACCCTAAAACTGTGCGCAGTCCAATTTTTTTCCACCATTTTGCCAACTTCTATTCTCTCCGCACCTCCTCTCGGTTCATGGTAGTCATCTCTGTGCATCTTCTCTACTTTAGGTGATGCTCCAATCTCAAGTAACAATGATTTTACTAGTTTCTTATTGTTCAATGCATGTACATAACTGGTTTTCATGTAATAATTGCAAAATATGTGACAGAATTAGGGAACATTGTCGATTTAATCATGAAAAAATGTTATATTTATTTTTAATACAGTGTATTTGTAGTTTGAATCATTTCGCTGACTTATTTCCAGGGCTTAATAATTTATCTGTTAAATATTTCGAGTTTAATCATTTCTGGGTGTCGAGGGTTTCTATCTGTTCTCTTATAATGCGTGAGCATAACTTGTTTTCATGATTTCCTTATGATGCATAACTTGTTTTCCTGATTTCCTTGTGGTGATTTCCATAGTTTATTAGAGGCTTATGAATGCTACATTATCCACTGTAATTTTTGCAATATATGTGACAAAAATAGGGAACATTATCATTTTAGGGTTATGAGAAGATGTATAATTACAATATATGTCACAAAATAGGGAACAATGCCGATTTAATCATGAGAAGATGTTGTATTTATTTTTAATATAACTTGTATTTGTAGTTTGAATCATTTGGTTGACTTATTTCTAGGGCTTGATTATTTCTCTGTTAAATATTTCGAGTATAATCATTTCTGGGTGTCGAGGGTTTCTGTTAGTTATTGGAATATATGTAATAGAAATAGGGAACATTGTCCTTTTAATCATGAGAAAATATTGTATTTCTTTATAACATTGTATTTGTAGTTTGAATCATTTGGCTGACTTATTTATAGGGCTTAGTCATTTCTCTGTTAAATATTTTGAGTATAATCATTTCTGGGTGTCGAGGGTTTCTATCCATTCTCTTCTAATGCATGTGCATAACTTCTTTTCATGATTTCATTGTGATGCATAAATTGTTTTCATGATTTCCATGTGGTTATTTCCGTAGTTCATTAGAGTCTTATGAATGCTACATTATCCACTGTAATTATTGCAATATATGTGACATAAATAGGGAACATGATGTAAGTGTTCCAAATGGCTTGCTTGCACAATCTACTAAGAAGATCTTCTTTATCTTCTTCAATGATCCTAATCTCCTCTAGGGTCCTTATTAGGCTTAGATCATTAACTAAGTTCTAATCCTACTCTTCTCTAAGAGTCTCCACTTTGTGCTTCACCTTTGAAAGACTAACACCCTATAGTCACTTCACTTCTCCACTTCTCCTACTTACACTTAGAAAGGTCTAAGTGCCAATTTCCACTCCAATAATCATGAATCACTTGCAGGGGTGTCCATCACCATGTAGAAATTTCATTTGATCACAATTTAATCCATCTTGAGGGAACTTATGCCCATTTTAAATCGATTCCAAGTTCTTGTCTCTAGGAGCCCTAATTGAGCTTACTTCCTTGTAGCACTTGTTAGTGTGTTTTTTTCAGTTCTTTCAAAACTTTTCCAAAGAAGTTAAAATTACAAGATCATATCCAAATATCCTTTATCCTTTTACAAAGGATTTTTTAAGTCTTAAACCCCTAAGTCATCCGTACGTGGGGTTCCTACAAACTAGGTCCAATAGGGCTAATAGGCCTAAATTCTAGGACAGTCTGTAACACTATGCAAAACTTGCTCAAAACTTGACTTCACTGATTGGTATGGTCTTGACCCTCCTAGAATGTCAAGATAACACTAAACCCTAACTAGAAATGTACATGGACCGTACAATTCTTTCTTTCCCTGTACATGAATGCTCACTGTTTCACTTCCAAACCACTAACCAGACAATGCATGCTCACCTAGGGCTTGGATCTAAAAAAAGTTCAGCTCGACTCTCTGAGACTCCTAACTCTACACATATGTACACCACTGAATTCCCTAACATTTCCATCTACCCTTAGGTGTTTCCCATGGTTATATTTCATGGGGGAGCCATGTCTTGACTGTCTGGTCAGGACAGGACCAGTGAACTCTCTAGTTACAAAAAAATTTAGCTACGACTGTATACTACCTCTAATCAAATAAATAAATGAATGAAAAGTGCCCCTAACTATCCTATGCATGCAAAAAAACCATTAGATTCAAGATCTCAATCCATAAAATGTGACTGTCACAAAGAAATGCTCGGGATTCCCAGAAAATTAGAATTGCAGAGCTCTATTCAACTTCACACATGTTACAATAAATGACTAACTATTTGATTTGAGTCTCTTCATAAATTAGATGCCTTCTTCCACCATTATAGGCCTTGTTGGTTTATTCCCCACTCCTAGTTTCAAGGAGAATCTAATGTAACCAATGTTACATGCAACATTTGCAATTATTGCAGATGTTGTCATGACAACAATTTAGCAACTTTTGGCATCTTCTCTATTATGCCTTTTCCCTACATTTTAGGACCTCTAACCTCTTCAATTTAAGGATCCAAGATCATTAAAGACCCTATGGCATCTCTATGTCCACATTTAAGTGATTTGGACACATTCATGACTCCAATCCCACATTTAGCAACTAATCCTAAGAATTTGAAAAACTACTAACAATG
>MU226793.1:6451912-6474009 GCA_018584345.1 Thuja plicata
TATATATATTATTGCAAATGAATTGACATCATTCCCTAAAGAAAGTAGAACTAAAATCACAATGGAGGAAAGGAAACATAAGAGTTACAAAGAAGATTATTTTTAGACCACAACATCAAGACCAAAAAGAATCAGTGCTACCATGTCGCAAATCCAAGCAGACTACACAAGGAAAATATTTATGAATAATAGCATAAGTACAACATAACATGGAACAATATGTAGAGGAATATAGATACATATAGAGGAATTGTACAATAGGTTTTATTCCTTTATCACCTTGTACCAATATATTAAAAAGGGTCATGTAAAAGAATATAACAAACACTTAGCAAACACATTACGGGAGAAGCACAATACAACAGGAAAACACATAAAAGGGCTACCATAAATGACAAGCCAATTAGGCACATCGCCTACTCTCCCCATCTTGGTTTATATCATTTAGGGAAGATGATAAACTCGCAAGAGGGACTATGTCCAACATAGTAGGAATAATAGTCAGTTCCAAACAAGGATCCTCTTGAGAATGACAATGTTCAATACTAGGTGTAATTATCAATTGTATCAAAAGCATATTAGGTAATTAGTATCAATGTCAATGGTCTCATATTCATCATTAGTATCAATAGGATCATCAAGATTATCTTCTTCACCAAGATTAATTGAAATAGAATCTAAGATACAAATAGAATCATCATAATTATTCATCTTAACATCCTTATCAATATTAACTTCTTCTAACACATATGGCATAGGATTGTCAAAAGAAGGTAAAGAAATTTGAACAACAGAGGCACGAGCCTTAGCCTTAGCCTGATGCTTCTTACAATGTTCATTGGTAGATAGGTTACATTTTGACTTGTTTGAAATGTGTTGAAAACTAGGAGGAATAACAATGGTTTCCTTCACAGGTTCTATAGGAGGATTCTCATTAGGCTGAGAAGCAACGATAGAAGCTTGAATAACAAAACTAGAAGCAATGGATAAAGGAGGTGTGGAAGGAATAGGCAAAAGAACACGGTTAAGATCCATTCGAGGCATGCTAACTCAAGAATCTTGTGATGTTTATAGGCTTGATATGAGAAAAAAAGGTTATCAGGGTGAGAAGAACATGAATTAGGTAATGAAGGCCAAAAGAAGTCAAGAGTAGCACAATCCCTAGGCCTAGAAGGTTGATATAAACTATGATTAATTGTTTTCACCTCTTCATCATAAATGAACTTAATACACTTATGGATAGGAGAAGCAACGACATGCATGACAGTCAACCAAGGCAAACCAATCTTAACTTGAAATTGATCAGAAGTAGGGACAACAACGAAGGTAGTGTCCACAACTTTACCACAAAGTTCAACAGGAAAGTTAATAGAACCAAATGATGGATAGAGAAAACCATTGTGTCTACTTCTAGCATTGGGAAAGCCAAGTTTATGAAAAGCATGTGGGCGACTCTAGTGGTAGACTATACCAAGTAGAGCTACAAGAAAGTGGATGAGAAATTTGATTTTGTTTTTGACACCATGGGTAGGGTTATAATTTGATTGTTTAGTTCCCACAAATAATAATTTTTTTTGGATCTATCATAGATGATTTTGAAGAAATGGTTCTAAATATTTTTCATTTATAGATGAATCAATCAAGTCTCATGTGGTTGTAAAGGAAGATGGTAGAACTGTGGACATTGCACATTGTTTTCTCCATATCAGTGAACAGAGAATGTTCTTGTGAAACCCCAAGGTAGCAATTAGGAAAGACTCAACAAATACATTAAGAGTGGGAAATTGAAGCCTATGATCAACCCAAAGAGTCCTTACACTTATTCTAGAGTTGTGGAGGTATGCAAACATCAGGAGAGCTAAAGGAAATATTGTGATTTTCTCTATTAAATGAGAGAAATTTTTAGAGATCTCCCCTGACTTTGTATTTCTCTAGTTTCACTCTTTATCAAAACTGGGAAATAATAAGAAAGACGTGTATGTAACATAAAAGTATCAAAACTTTAGAAAAGCATTAAAACTAGCACTTGTGCCATATATTAGTGGTAAAAGCTAACTACATATATTAGTGGTTCAAAATTAAAGAATGTAAAAACTACATATATTAGTGGCAATTATTTGTAATGTAAATGAATTGATTTTAGAATATTAAAAAAATGAATACAAATGAGTTCAAATACACATACACCATATATATAAGAGGACAATATTTAGTCTAGAATCCAGATTTATGAAACAAATATGTAAGATGGAGAAGTATCTTGAAACATTAGATTT
The DNA here is from genome assembly GCA_018584345.1 of Thuja plicata. Lineage (NCBI taxonomy): Eukaryota > Viridiplantae > Streptophyta > Pinopsida > Cupressales > Cupressaceae > Thuja > Thuja plicata. The sequence continues at coordinate 6,454,189 of MU226793.1, forward strand.
GTGTAAGGTCAAAGTATTAAATTACATAATTGATAATATTTTTCAAGGTACCATTTTATTTTCGAATTTAAAATTAATTGTAGTGCCTATTGTGAACTAATTTAAGAAATATAAATGTGTTTCCAAACCTCTCTTTCTCTTTCTAAATAGTTGATCCAAATGAAAACTAGATCTTTGGAATGGTTTAATGATGCTCATGCTCATGAGGTCCACATATTCTACAATGGAGAGCAATTGCTTGCATCTAGATTTAAATATATGAGTTTTTAAGAATATTTTATATATGAAAATAAAAAAATTCTATTTATGACAAGGTTTATTAGAGAGCACAAATCTAAGAAATAATGATACTAATTTTTATTGTATGTCATAGTACACATAAATGAACAATTGAAATCCTCCTCGTAAGTCCCTAACATCCTTTATGCAATAATTTTAGCAAGTCGATGAGAAACTATAGTTCTATTGGGAGGGCTTCTACTGTTCTATGGCTCGTGCTATCCTAATGGAAATTGGGGTAGAGACTATAGAGTCATTGGGACCTATCATTCTATAGGTATTTGATTGATTAATGTGTGTTTGGAGTTGGAAATTATTCAACTTGCTAGCCCTCTTCCAATTATAGGCATACCCAAGCCATAGTTTCCTAGAGCTATAAACCAGTGAGGCCACAAATGGGATACCTCATCCCCTTATTACAAAGTTGAGGTACAAAGCCATGGGCACATTGGATCAGCGAAGACACAAGACTGTGAACATAATGGCCCAACAAGGGTTTGAACCTAGGTGTGGACAATAACAACACCACCACTTAACCAACACACTAAGTGGTGAACCCAATTATATAACAGTATTAAATACAACACATAAATATAAATCTTTGTAGAATGACAACAAATAATATGTCAAAATAGATTTGGTTATAATAGAATTACACCTTATTATGAATATTTATTTTTTCAAATAATTGTAGTTTATATTAAGAATATGATAATAGTTTAAATTTTTATTTAAAAATAAAATATTATAAAAAGTTACATACTCTACATTATTTATTATTTATTTGAAACAAAAAAGCTAAGAAAATTTTATAATTATTTGTAAACTAAAAAATACTATTATTATATTTATTTATAATAAATAAATTATATTAAAAAAACTCTTGCTCAAATTCTAACTGAGGCCTCATACTAGTCTCAATCTTAACCTAAAGTCAACATTAACCCTAATCTTAACTACAATTAAAAGATGGTAGTCTACATATTATATTTATATAATTTTAGAAATTTTCTAACCTATAAAAAATGATTTATAAATCATATCAAACTTTCACCCTAGATAGTGTAAAATCACTCCACCTTATATAGAAAATAACTAAAAATGACTTTAAAAAATGCAGCAAGTCCATTTCCCTGGGACTTCCTTGTGCGCCTTGAGTCCCTGTGTAGAGGGCATAGTGAGATGCTGGAAAAGCTGAGTGCAAGAAGGGCAAGATTGGACAAAAAATTCACTGTGGGAGAACTTTTGTTATGCGTAGGGAAAAGCAGCAGAGCTTTATTTTTATCACTTTAAATATTTTATGTAAGGTTAATTAATTTTGGTTCTAAATAGTAGATCTTTATTTTAATCACAAATTTAAATTCTATATATTTTACCTAAGTTAATTAATTTTGGTTCTAATTAAAGCAATATTTAAAACTGTAAAAATTGATTTTTCCAATAAAAGCCACATAAGCTAAACATGCTAAAATTTCTCCTATGTCGATTCCATAGTCATAGTCGGTCAATCGCTAATGACTAATCGACCAAAAAGTTCAAGTAAATCAAGTATTCATGAAAACATAATTCTAATTTCCATTTATTCATTTTGACATTACATAAAGATAATACAACCAAGAGTAATCGACCATACTGTCAAATCACAATAAACCATAAACTATACAATTACAATGTTCAATATATCTAGATGCCGACGATCTATGTCAAGCACCTTATATCAAAATGGGAATATAATATAATACATCATGTACAAGAGCATAAGGCCATAAAATCAACATCATAAATTCCATCAGACAACTGTCCATCTACATGCTCCGGTCTCCTAAGCCATCGAACTCTTGTTCAAATACAAATCTCGAGTTGAGAGGGTGGTTCAAGGGCTTAATCCACCCAACTATGAAGTGGTTATCTCTCTTAGGGCTCATCCTAAAATGAAGAGTGCACCAACCCTGCCCAAGAATTCTTTCTCTCAGCACTAATGTATCAGAAGGAATCTGGTGTGTCTGTGATTTCTAACTACTTTCCACAAGTTTCTAAATAGACTCTATTCACAGATTCAAGAAGATAAAATATAACCATACATATTTAAGCAAACATGTGTTACCAATATTTGGCCAAAGAAATTTTAAACCAGACTTCTACAAGTAGGTAATGCAAAATAAAATTAGCCTTTCCTAGGATTCCACATCCTACACCTGCCTTTACATTTCAAAAAAAACATACCATAAATCATAACACAACACTTGCAAGCAGGGATTCGACACATAATTTAATTTCAAATCCAAGTGTACTAGAGTTTTCTTTAAGAGGACTAAATAAATAACTCTTTGATAACAAAACAATTCACCAAGCCTCTTTTATGTAAAGTATCCATTTTTTTGTAAAGGTACATAGTTTTCTATGTTCAGATTTTCTAAATTTTAAAAGTTCGCTGCTATAGTTTCAAGTTTGGTTTTGACAAAATATCCCAAAACAATTTTTCCATATATCCTTTCTAAATCTCAAGTAAATTTTAGTTATTTTCAACAAAAAATGAGCTAACATGAGGCTAGAAATCTTCCACAGAATGTATTATATGCACCAACAGAATTAAATGGTTGAGTTTTAGGTAGCAAGACAAAATTTTAGGCCATGTCCGTCTGGAAGGCAATTGCCCAGGGTTTCGATTCATTAGTGACTGACAATTGTGATTTTTATACATATACAGTTTCCCACTATTCTAAATTGGTTAACGTCACCTCATAACATAAAAACAAAGGTATTTTTTATGTCATTGACTGTCAAAGGAGTTGTGCGAGTAAAAAAAATGGAGAGCTTCCTAATCAATTTAAACAACAATCTTTTCATTTGATTCCATCCTAATCCAATGACACCCTACCCTGAAAAATAGAAATACTTGGTAACAAAAATAATTAAGTCTGAAACTTATGGAAAAAAATTAACATTATGATAGCCATGGGAGTGCAAAGACAACAAAAGATTACTCTCTCCTCCCTCAATAGTAATGTTACAAAACTCATGATTTTGATAGCTCTAAACGTCACAATTTATGGTTAAAACTGACAATGGCTTTGATACTATCATTGTTCTGTCTTCCCTATTATAACTGGCTTACAAAAGATAGAGACTTTCCTAAAATTTAGAGTGGAAAAAAATAAAAATAAAAGATAGAAATTCATCTTTATAACAGTCATTCAACTTATGTATATAATTTATATAAAATCCATGCTTGGATGGAACTGCAAGCCACTCACATTCCACACTGTATTTTACCTAAATCATAGAAAGAAACATTTCCCAACGAGGAACATTGCGCAGGTTCAAGAATGTCGAACAACAAAATGATACATCACATATCAAAATGGATTTACAATTCTCTCTGATTTTGCCTTCACTCTTCATATCAAAAACTCTATTACTTCCACACATTCAATCCAAACTTCACCTTGTATATATATGATAAGCCTTGTCAAGTTGGCTTGAATACCTTTCCAAATAAGCAATACAACTCAAATCTGTCAGCTGTAATTAACCAAATAAACATAAAATGTAAACTGTTGTTAGTCGGCTGACACTAAATGCATCACTCAGTTAATACTGTAATCCTTTGATGTCCGACCATTCTCGGTTGAAACTAACTTTTTTGAATGCCTGAGTGAACTCGGTATACATTAAAAATTACTTGGCATACACTGACAATACTCAGTTTGGTTGTAGAAATTTGTGTAACATCAATGACAATATACAATTGAATAATTGTATTCAACAATCTCCCTCTTTGGCATTGATGGAAATACAACATGTCATAATACAAAGAATTTAGAGCAACATAAACAAGAATATATATATTTTTTTATAATTTCCTTAGCTTCATTCTGATTCTCATCCAAAAAACTCCCTCTATCTTCACAATCATTGAAATACAGATTTGTCCCTCTTACATCAATTTATGTCTCTGATAAAATTTATTTGGCATGACATCAATAAACTCTCCCTCTTTGACATCCAATGCCAAAGACTCCATCCAATAATCTCTCTTTTAAGTTATAATGTACCTGATGTACTGATTCATATACAATAAGCTCTCACAAACCTGCATCAACGTGTTAGATCTTTACTTTAGCTCAGTTGATACATCACCAAAATATGCTTTAGTGAGCCTCAGTTAGGGGAATCACCCCTAGCTTTCCTCTTAGATACAAAAATTCATCCTTCGGTAAAGGTTTAGTGAATATGTCTGTAATTTTTTCTTTAGCATTCACATATTCCAAGCTTACTTCCTTGTCTGAAACCAATTCTGCCAAGAAACAATACTTTATTGCAATATGCTTGGTCTTAGTATACATCACAAGGTTCTTTGAAATGTTAATAGCACTAGTGTTGTCATAGTAGATAAAAATTGGTTCTTTAATTTCCTCCTTCATACCTAACAAAATTTGTTTGAACAATATGATATTTGAACAATTCACTATTGTAGAAACATACTCTGCCTCTACTGTAAACTGAGAGATGCAATTTTGTTTCTTACTAGTCCAGGTTACTAACCTTTTTCCAAGAAATAATGCTCCACCACTGGTGCTCTTACTGTCATCAAAAATTCCCGCCCAATCAACATCAGTAAAAGTCTTCAAATCAAAGTTTCCTCCTTTCTTATACCATAATCCATAATCTTCAGTACCCTTAAGATATCTCAGAATCCTTTTGATAGTCATCAAATGATTCTCTCTAGGATTAGCTGAAAAACCTTGTAGCAATACCAACTGCTAATGCAATATCAAGCCTAGTGTGAACACCATATTGAAGATTTCCAATCATGGATCTTTAGGTAGTCTGATCTACCTCCTTTGAGTCATCATCCTTAGAAAACTTATGTCCAGTAGACATAGGTGTCCCAACTGGTTTGGAATATTCCATTCCAAATTTCTTTAGTATCTCTTTAATGTATTTAGACTGAGTAATGTAAATACCATCCTTCATCTGATGAACTTGTAAACCAACAAATAATTTGATTTCTCCAAACATAGACATCTCAAATTCCATACTCATTGCTTCAGAAAATGCTTTTCATAAATCATCATATCCAGTGAATAGTATATCATCAACAAAAATCTCTGCTAATAGTATATTGATCTAAGGTCCTTCTTTGATGTACAAGTTACTATTATCATTAGCTCTCTAAAATCCAATACTTACCAAGTAACCATGCATTCTTTCATACTAGGCTCTAGGCGCTTGCTTCAGTCCATACAAATCTTTGTGCAATTTGCAAACCATATTCTTTTTGTTAGGATCAACAAAACCTTTAGGTTTCTCAATATAGACTTCTTCTTCCAAAATTCCATTCAAGAATGTAGATTTTACATCCATTTGGTATACCTTGAATCCTTTATGTGCTACATATGCTAGAAGAGTTCTGACTCCTTCAAGTCTAGCAACAGGAGAAAATGTTTCTCCATAATGAATTCCCTCTTCTTGAGCATATCCTTTATACACTAATCTTTCCTTGTTTCTAGAAACTTCACCTTTTTCATTCAACTTGTTTCTAAAAACCCACTTAGTAACAATCACATTCTTGTCTTTTGGTCTAGGCACAAGAGTCCAGGTTTTGTTCTTTTCTATCTGCTCAATCTCTTCATTCATGGATCTAATCCAAATTTCATCATTCAATGCATCTTTAATGGATCTAGGTTCAAATTCACTAAGAAAGCATGTACCTTTAAGTTTGTTCCTTGTCATTATACCTTCTATCTAATCTTCAATTATTTTCTTAGGTGCATGATGCCTTCTGACATATTTGGCAAGTACAGGTTCCTTCAATTTTGATTTTGGGCTTGCTCCACTTGGTTCACCATGCTCAAACACTTTTTTCTTCTCTTCTGACTGAGACTCGAGTTCCACTATTTGAGACTTGGTTACCTCTGTCTGAGACTTGGTTCCCTTTGTTTGTGACTCAGTTTCTTTTGTCAGCAACTCAGGTTGCATAGGATGCAACTTAGGTTGAACTGGTTGTAACAAAGTTTCTGTTGATGAATTCAGTGGTTGACATGGTTGTTATCCAATCACCATTGCTTCAGTCTTAGGGATAGCATCAAGTTCATAATACACAAAGTTCATGAAGTCCTCAGGCTCTTTACTACTCTGTTCTTCACTTCTCTCTGCAAACTCATCAATCTTTGCATGTACACTTTCTATGACTTTATGAGTAGCGAGCTTCAAACATTTATATGCTTTTCTTTTACCGGAGTAGTCTAGGAATATGCCTTCATCTCCTTTTACATTAAATTTTCCTTTTCTTTCTTCCTCCAGGATGTAACATTTACTTCTGAATAATTTGAAATAATAAACATTGGGTTTATAGCCATACCATAATTCAAAGGGTGTCTGATTAGTACCTTTCTTTAGTTGAACTTTGTTCAAGGTGTGAATTGCAGTGCTGATAGCTTCCTTCTAGTATTTGGTTGCAACATTCTTTTCAATCATCAAGGTTCTTGCACAATCCATAATAGATCTATTTCTCCTTTTTGCTATTCCATTTTGTTGTGGTGTACCAAGGGAAGATACTTTTCTCTTGATTCCTCTATCAATACAAAATTCATTGAACTCATTAGAAATGAATTGACCTCCTATGTCAGATCATAGACATTTTAGTTTCTTTCCAGTTTCCTTCTCAACTCTGGCAAGGTACCACTTGAACTTCTGAAAGGCTTCTGATTTTTCTTTGAGAAACATAATAGTCATCATTCTAGAATGATCATCTACAAATAGAATAAAATACTTCTCTCCAATGTAACCTTTTGTTTCAATTGTTCCACATAGATCAGTATGCACTAACTCCAAGACTTCTTCAGTATTGTAATTCTTTCTCATGAAACTAGTTTTGCCCATCTTCCCAATTTGACATTGTTTGCACATTGCCAACTCAGGTTTCTTCAAAATAGAAATACCTCTTACTCTTTTGTTCTTTCTTATGTTGACCATGTTATAAAAATTCACATGACACAATATTTTATGCCATAACCAACTTTCTTCTACTTGTGCAATAAAGCATGAACTTTTAGTGAGACCAAGATAGAATTCCAACTAGGTTTCCCTTACCATCCAGGAACTTGGCCTTACCATTGATGAATTCTACCTTGAAACTAATGTTATTTAGTTGTGCCACACTTAGTAGATTATGCCTTAGTCCTTCAACCCAATAAGAATTATCACATTTGATTCCTTCAGTTAGAGTAATACAACCTTTACCTTTTATATAGCAAGGTTCATCATTTCCAAAACTGACACTCCCACCATCATAGTGCTCAAGATGTTTAAATTTTGTTTTATCACCAGTCATGTGGTGAGAAAAAACACTATCAATTATCCAAGTGTCATTTTTTCCAATAGGAGAGAAAAGTGTAGTCTTTTCATCTTCTTCATTATCTGACTCATCCTTAATAGCAAGGTAAACCATTTCATCTTAATCTTCATCACTATTAGAATCTTTTGCAATATAAAAAGATTTCTTACCTTTGTCCTTGTAGCCTTTGTAACTTTTAAAATTTTTATTGCCTTTGTACTTGTTGAACTTTCTCTCATCTTTGTCTTCTTTTTTTGGACACTTAGCAGCAATGTGGCCAACCTCATTACATGAAAAGAAAATCAATGGTATTATTCATTTGTACTTTCCTTTGGAAGCTCTTTTTGCAAGTAGTGCTTCAATTATTTCTAGATCTTCATCACCAGATTCATCATCACTATCACTATCAAAATATTTTACTTTTGAGATTCTATCCTTCTTACCAAGGTTTAATTTAGCTTTGAATGTAGACTCAAAGTTTCTAGGATTAGGAGAATAATTGTCAAAATTGTCCAACTCAAAAGTTGTTAGTCTTCCAACCAATGCATCTAGAGTTATATCATTGATGTACCCCATTTGTTGAATATCTGAAACTCTAATTGCATAGATAGGAATTAAAGTTCTCAATACCTTACTAACCACTTTTTTGTCTTCAATCATTCCACCGGCAGCTCTGAAGGCACTGGCACTTTTCTTGATTCTTTCACTATATTTTGTAATGTCTTCTCCTTCTTTTATTTTCATCTGATCAAACTGACCTCTTAGAAACTCTTCTTTGGCTCTCTTTACATTGTCATCTCCTCCATGGATTTCATGTAGTTTCTTCCACATATCATAGGCAGTAGGGCAGTCCTTGACTTCATCAAATTCTGAATAGTTGATTGAAGAAGCTATATCAATAATCATTATGTTATGATTATTCACGTCCACCATCTGATCCATAAACATAGGTCTAGGTGGTTCCACATACTTGTGATCCAATAATTGCAAACCAGTGTCTCCAATAGTAGATAAATGTAGCCACGTCAACTCTTTCCATGCAACAAAGTTGTCTTTGTTAAGCTTGGGGATCTCCCTTCTGTAAGACATCTTTGATCTTTAGCTTAGGCCTTGAAACCTTCCCTAAAAGCACCAAATGCTTTGATACCAATTTTTGGAAATGAGTTGAGTAATTGAGAGGGGAAGGGTGTATCAGTTACCAAAAAAACAAATCTTAGTCCCTTAGAAGTCTTAAACAAACTTATCATTGTCACTCGGTCAACAAAGATATTATGTTGTAACTTGGTTAACAAAGCAATCTTAAGATGTTTAAATGAGATTAACCTTTAGTGAATAAGTGCAGAAGCATAAAGTATAAAACAAATAACACGTACACATATGACACCAAGATTTAACGTAGAAACCCAATATGGGAAAAACCACCAATGTAACTAGTTACTATTTTTCACTCTTCTGAAGTAAGCTTTGTTAGGATCCAACCCTGTTAAAGGTTACAAAAACCACTACTAGGTGTGACCCTATTAGAGGATTTAATCACCCTGTAAGGAGTGGCATTTTTAGAAGTCTTCAAACACTTCAATGTAGAAATGCCACCTTGTGAGAGGATTTACAAAAAGATTGTTAACTCTACTATATTAAGAGATTTGGATCACTACTACAATTGTTAGAAAGTAAAAATGAATTGACCTGATTGTAGAAGAAACTGACTTTGCATATTCAGATCTCTGTTCTAGCTTAAATTAGATCCTCACTGATAAAATATTCTTTTGCAGCTCGGTATGGATATTCTATCCTTAATCATAATTCCCTCTGATTTTTCCTTCACTCTTTATATCAAAAACTCTACTACTTCCATACATTCAATCCAAACTTGATCTTGTATATATATGATAAGCCTTGTCAAGTCAGCTAGAGTACCTTTCCAAATAAGTAATAAAACTCAAATTTGTCGGCTATAATTAACCAAATAAACATAAAATGTAAAATGTTGTTAGCCGGCTGACACTAAATCCATAACTTAGTTAATACTATAATCCTTTGATGCCCGACCATGCTCTGTTGAAACTAACTTTTCTGAATGCCCGAGTGAACTTGATATACACTAAAAATTACTTGGCATACACTGATTGTGCTTGGTTTGGTTGTTAAAATTTGTGTAACATCAATGACAATATACAAATGAATAATTGTCTTCAACACTCTCCCACCTATAGCTTTCTTATTTCCCTTCTGTTGTTGTTGAATTCCTCTTACTCATGCACACCTCTCCTTTCTTCCTTGCACACTCTCTCCTTCTTTACCTGTGGCTTACTTCCTCCTTTGTTGTCGCTTCCTAATCTCTTTTCAATTGTCTCTCCACTAAAAATGTTGCGTAAAGACTTTTTTTTCAAAAATGTGTCCTCTCCTCTCTTCATGCATGCCATCCCTCTCCAACTAAAACTATCGCCAAACTCAACTTTAATTCCCCTTCATTAATAATCAACTCTAGTCTATTTCAAAATCAGCGCCAGGATTAATTGATTGACAATGACGACTTAAAGATAAATAAAATTTCATTTAAGTTGATCCCTAAAAATATGGGATGATAAGGGAGGGTTATGACATCCTTCCCCCCTTAAGATGTTCATCATGCATGATGAATCAGTTTAATTTGCAATTATATCCAGGAAAATCAAGAATTTTATATTGACATGATCAATAAACTATGTCCCATTGTAAAAACAAAATGCATGTACCCACATTGAAAATATATCATAAAATTAACAAGATTTATATTTTACTTATAACACACTCTAATCAATTTTCAATCCTCACATACACCATAAATTTACCATTTGAGATAGAGTTATAAATACAACTCATTAATCTATTGTAAGTATAATAATCAAATACTAAGTGGTGTGTGAAAACCCAGATTTTTCTGATCAACCATTACCAAGAAGATAAACTTCTCCTCCAGAAACACACTCCCACCTTCTATCCTTCCAAATCCATCAAACCACTAGATTGATCATTAGTAGGTTAGTCCATAAATCCAAAATATATTTAAATAATGATCCATAAAACATCATAATATCCACCTTAAGTCATATAATATTTTGTAACATTACTCTTCGAATACAACTTCAAGCATATAAATCACATGAACCCACATTTATTTCCATAATATCCATAATAATGTCCAACATAATCACAAAGCATAATGACTTTGGTCAAAATGATCTGACCAAGTCAATAAAGTCCATAATGTCACTGAGAGTCTCAAATAAAAACATATAATAGTATCAATGTCTGAGCATATAACATGAGTAACTTAAAATAAGAACATATATAAGTCTAATCAGACAACTGTGGAAAAGATCTATGCATGTCATCCGCATCCTCCCAAGTAGCACTATCAATAGAGAATTGGTACTATTGGACCTTATACTGCAAAACATCTCTATCACGCATCCTAATGGTACGCTAATCAATGAGGTGGGTAAGCTCCACTAGCACCACCCCTGGATCCTGAACCTGTAATGCACGCCGATCTAAGATATGAGATATATTTGGATGATAGGGTTTCAATAAAGAAAGATGAAAACAATTATGGATTCAGACTAGAGCGGGTGGTAGAGAAAGTCTGTAAGCAACGGGGTTGATCACCTCCAATATATCAAAAGGACCCACATATCTCAGTGCAAGCTTTGAAGAATTTTCAAAAGTAATTGAGCTCTTATGTGGTCTCACACACAAAAACACCTTGTCCCCTTCCTAGAACTGCCTAAAAGTGTAGTTCCTATTTGCATAACTCTTCTAATGATCTGCTACTTCTTTCAATCAAGCGTGAATCAGAAGCATCTGCTCCTCTATCTCTCTCAACAATTAAGGACCAATAATGACCCTGTCTTCTACTCTATCCCAACTAATAGGAGTATGGAATTTATGCCCATATAGTGCCTCAAATGGTACCATTCCCAATGAAGCATAGTAAGAGTTGTACGAAAACTCTACCAATGGAAGATACTCTTCCCACTTGTATTTTTGATCCATGCAATACATTTGAAGTAAATCCTCTACAACCTGATTTAATCTCTCACTCTGCCCATTAGTCTGAGGATGATAGGTTGTGCTAATGTTCAGCCATGTACCTAAGGAAGAATTCAAGGTTGTACAAAAACTTGATGTCATTAGTGTATCTTTGTCAGATATAATGGTCTCTGGTACACCATGCAGTCTAAAAATCTCCTGAATAAACTTCTTGGCCAAAGCCAAGGATCCATCTCTCAAACTCCCTGGAATGAAATGAGGTACCCTGGTTATTTTGTCAGCTACTACAAAGATTACATCATGCCTACATCGTATCATGGGTAAACCTTGGATAAAATCCATACTAATGACTTTCCATTTGTATTCTTGTATATCATGAGGATATAAAAGTCCCATTGGGTGAACATGCTCAGCCTTGACTCGTTGGCATTCCAAACACTGGGCTACAAAAGCTATCACATCACGCTTAGGCCCTAGCCAAAAATACCATGGCCTCAAATCAGAAATCATCTTGTTTACCCTTGGGTGTCCTGCAAATGGAGTGCAATGCATCTACTCAATTACTACCTTCCTCAACCTTGCTCGGTCAAGAATATACATCTTGTTCTGGTATCTCATAATACCATCATCCTCAAAAGAGTATCCATCAAAATAGTGATCTGATGGATCAATGTGCAAGGCTAACTTGACCATCTCATAATGATCATCACCTAAAAGCTCCTACAACACTTGATCCCTCAACCATGTTCTAGAAGTAGAGATAGCTGCAATATGTCTTCTCCTACTAAGATCATCTGCCACTCTATTCTCCTTGCCCTTAATGTACTCAATGCCAAAATCATACTCACTCAAAAACTCCAACCAACATCTCTATCTCGCATTGAGATTAGCCTGTGTGAAGATATACCTAAGTCCCATGTGATTTATTTTCAACTCAAACGGCTTACCCAAAATTTAATGTTTCCACATCACTAAAGCATGCACAATTTCTGCCAATTCCAAGTCATGAGGTGCATAGTTAACCTCATACTGCTTCAGCTTCCATGAATCATAAGTCACTACCTTACCCTCCTGCATAAGCATAGCTCCAAGACCTTCACCCAAAGAATCTGTAATCATTGTGAAATTCCCATTCGGATCTAGTATAATCAAGATAGGAGCAAATGTGAGTTTCTATTTCAACAACTGGAAGGCTCCCTCGCATACATAACTCCACTTGTATCTTTTCCCTTTACTTTGAACAGATTTAATAGGTGATGCAATCTAGGAGAATCCCTCCACAAACTTCCTGTAATAACCTGTTAGTCTCATGAAGCTTCTAACTTCACTCACATTCTGTGGAGCTGGCCACTCAAGTATGGATTTAATCTTTTCTAGATCTACTACAATTCCATCTGTAGAGATAATGTGACCCAAGTAATGAATCTCCTTCTGATAGAAAGAACACTTAGATAGTTTCCCATAAAGATTCTTATCTCTAAGTCATTGTAAAACTATTTTTTAGTGTTCCTCATGCTCCTCTATGGTCTTGGAGTAAATCAAGATGTTATCAATGAAAATCTCAACAAACTTATGCATATAATCTCTGAACACACTATTCATTAAGTTCATAAATGTTGTAGGTGAATTTGTCAATCCAAAAGGTAAGATGAAAAATTCATAATGTCCATACCTTCTCCTGAAATTTGTTTTGGATATGTCATCTTCTTTGATTCGGAGTTGATGATATCCAGATCTTAAATCAATCTTATAAAGCACAATTTCTCCCTTCATCTAATCAAATAGTTCATCTATTCATGAAAGTGAATAAATGTTCTTGATATTCACCTTGTTAAGCATTCTATAATCTATGCATAACCGCAAGGTACCATCTTTCTTCTTCACAAAGATAACTAGAGCTCTGCATGGTGGCACACTAGGGAAAATGAACCCTTTATCCAAGAGTTCCATCAATTGAGTCTTTAACTCATACATTTTAGTGGTGGTCATATGATAAGGAGCCTTGGATCGAGGCTCGGTTTGAGGCATTACATCAATAGAGAAGTCAAATTCCCTCTTCGGAGATAACTCCAGTAAATCCTCTAGAAGAAAACATCCTAGAACTCCTGCAAGATAGGATAATCCTCTAAACTAGAAGGAGTGTCGAGATCTTTGACATAGGATACATACATCATGCACCCATTCCTCTTTGCCTTCTTCAATTGCATGGCAGAAATATGCCTAAGCTCAAAGGGTCTTTTCTCACCCAAAAGTATTGTTGCTTACCTGAATCATCAAGACATTGAACTGACTTGTCCTTACATTTTACTAATGCCTTGTTTTCAGTCAACTAATTGATGCTCAAAATCACATCATAAGAACCCAATGAGGCTACATAAAGATTTACTTGCATCTAAAAGTTTGGAATTTCTATCTCACTGCAAGCCAAACATTTCTCAACCTTATGCTCTTCCCTATTTCCATATTCTACAATCCATGGTTTAGACAATCTAAGTCTAATAGATAAATGAGAAACAACTCTAGGATCTATAAAATAGTATGTACCTCTTGTATCAATTAAAATAGAATCATTTTGGCCAAAGAGCTTACTACCCAACTGGATCAGGGTAGCCTGAATGTTTGCCTATCTACAATCAACTGCAGCATGAATCTGATGTTGAGTCTGAGGACCTTTCCCATCTCTATGATTTGTACACTGAGGGCATGAACATACATAATGTTCACCTCCATGAGTGAATCTACCACCTGCTAGTCCTTTCCTACCCTCAAACCTATTCATCCTGCTATCATTCCTATTGTTGCCTCTATTATGATACTGAGCCTCATGGTTGTTGGTATTCCTTCCTGCATTCCCTCTACCTTTACCTCTCATATTCCAAACCTGATGTCATCCAGAATCCCTAGGTTGATTGTCCTGGAATTTCCTCTTAAATCCTTTAGAGTTTTTAGTTATCTGATTTCCCTTTACTAAAGATACCTACTACAGATTTTGTTCTTGCCTCAATGCCTTCCTGAAAGAAAATTCCATAGTTTCAGGCTCATGCATGTCAACTTTAGATCCTATCTCAGGATGTAAATCAAGAATAAATTTGTGGGTTCTAAACCACTCATCCTTCTGGTACTGTGGTATATACTTGACCAAATGGAAAAACCTCTCATGATACTGGGTAACAGACAAAACTCCCTGTATCAGGTTCTGGAACTCAACCACTTTCCGGTCATAATATAATTGTGGTAACCACCTCTTAAAAAAATGAACAAGAAAATCATCCCAAGAGATCTCACCAGGATTCATCCTCTTTTCTTCCATCTCATTATTATATCATGTACAAGCTTCCCCTTTCAACTGAAAATCACCCCACATAGATATAGATTTACCAGAAATATTGTGAATGTGGAAGTAATTTTCTATGGATACAATCCATGCCTAAGCCTCATCACCAATGGTCTTACCATTGAGGGTAGGAGGTACAACCTTCTTGAGGTCCTTTCTCAGTTCCTCTACTATTTTTTCACTATTATTGGGTACTGTTGTAGCCCTAAGATCAGCATTACGTTTAAACTATTCTTGATTCCTCCTATCCTCTTCTTCTTTCCTCTAAGGCTCAAGGCTCTGATCCTCTTCCTATTTACGATGGGCTTCAAGTCTCAAATATTCTTCCCTCTTCCTTCTCTCCTCATCACTTGGTCCACCTCTAAAATCCTACTCAAGATTATCCATATGCTCTCCTTGTTGCTGCAAGAGATTACTCTGTTGGGTTAAGAGAGCCAAAATCTGATTGAGTCTCTGATTAGATTCACCACTCTGATCATTTCTAGAACTATCATGTTTACTATTCCTGGTATCCATGGTGTCATATTATCTCCTGCACCAAGCATAAGTACACAACTTAGCCATAGCAGACCCAGGACCCAATGTTTAAACATAGCTCTGATACCACATGTAAAAATTGATTTTTACAATAAAAGCTACATAAGATAAACATGCTAAAATTTCTCCTATATCGATTCCATAGTCATAGTCAGTCAATCGCTAATAAATAATCGAACAAAAAGTTCAATTAAAACAAGTAATCAGGAACACATAATTCTAATTTCCATTTATTTATTTTGATATTACGTAAAGATAATACAACCAAGAGTAATCAACCATACTATCAAGTCACAATAATCCATAAAATATAAAATTACAATGATCAATATATCTAGATGTCGATGATCTATGTCGAGCACCTAAAAAATAATGGGAATATAATATAATATATCATGTACAAGACCATAAGGCCATAAAATCAACATCATAAATTCCATCAGACAACTATCCATCTACATGCTCTGGTCTCCTAAGCCATCGAACTCCTGTTCAAATGCAAATCTCAAGATGAGAGTGTGGTTCAAGGGCTCAATCCACCCAACCACAAAAGGATTATCTCCCTCAAGGCTCATCCCAAAATAAAAAGTGCACCGACCCTGCCTAAGAATTGTATCTCTTGGCACTGATGGATCGAAAAGAATCTGGTGTGTCTGTGATTTCTAACTACTTTCCACAAGTTTCTAAATAGATTCTATTCACAGATTCAAGAAGATGAAACATATCCATACACATTTAAGAAAACATGTGTTACCAATATTTGGCCAAAGCACTTTTAAAACAAGACTTTTACTAGCAAGTAATGCAAAATAAAATTACCCTTTCCTAGGATTTCACATCCTACAACTTCCTTTACATTTCAAAAAAAACATATTAACCATAAATCATAACACAACACTTGCAAGAAAGGATTCATCACATACTTTAATTTCAAATCCAAGTGTACTAGAGTTTTCTTTAAGAGGACTAAATCAACAGTTCTTTGATAACAAAACAATTCACCAAGCCTTTTTTATGTAAAGTGTCCATTTTTTGTAAAGATACACTGTTTTCTATGTTTAGATTTTCTAAAGTTTAAAAGTCTGCTGCTGTAGTTTGAAGTTTGGTTTTGAAAAAATATCCCCAAACAAGTTTCCCATGTCTCCTTTCTAAATCTCAAGTAAAGTTTAGTTATTTTCAACAAAAATTGAACTAACATGAAGCTGGAAATCTTCCACCGAATGTATTATATGCACCAATAGAATTAAAATGGTTGAGTTTTAGGTAGCAAGAAAAAATTTTAGGCCATGTCTTGATAGAAGGAAATTGCCCAAGGATTCGATTCATTAGTGGCTGACAATTGTGTATTTTATACATATACAGTTTCTGACTATTCTAAATTGGTTAACGTCACCTCATAACATAAAAATCAAAGGTATTTTCAATGTCATTGATTGTCAAAGGAGTTGTGTGAGTAAAAAAAATGGAGAGCTTCCTAATCAATTTAAAAAACAATCTTGTCATTTGATTCCATCCTAATCCAACGCCACTCTACCCTTTAAAATAGAAATATTTGGTAACAAAAATAATAAAGTCTGAAACATATGGAAAAAGATTAACGTTATGATAGCCATGGGAGTGCAAAGACGGCAAAAGATTACTCTCTCCTCCCTCAATATTAATGTTACAAAACTCATGATTTTGACAACTCTAAACATCGCAATTTATGGTTGAAACTAACAATGGCTTTGATACTATCAGTGTTCTATCTTCCCTATTGTAAATGGCTTACAAAAGACATAAACTTTCCTAAAATTTAGAGTGGACAAAAATTTTTGAAAAAAAAAAAAGATGGAAATTTTTCTTTATAATAGTCATTCAGCTTATGCATATAATTTATATCACAACCATGCTTGGACAGAACTGCAAGCCACTCACATTCCACACTATCTTTGAACTAAATCATAGAAAGAAACATTTCCCAACGAGGAACATTGCGTAGGTTCAAGAATGTGGAAAAACAAAAGGATACATGGCGCATCAAAATTGATTTACAATGAAAATAAGGAAAGCATCAACAAGAGTTTAGAACCTGATAATTCCCCTTCTTCTTATGTAATATGCTTCAGAACTCCCCTCACTGCTACAGTTCTTACTCTCTCCCACCTATGGATTTTCTTATTTCCCTTCCCTTGTTGTCAACTTCATCTTACTCCTGCGCGCTTCTCCTTTCTTCCTTATGCACTCTCTGCTTCTTTACCTGTGGCTTACTTCCTCCTTTTTTGTCGCTTCCTAATCTATTTTCAACTGTCTCTCCACTAAAAATATTGTGTAAATAATTTTTTTCAAAAATGTGTCCTCTCCTTTCTTCATGCACGTCATCCCTCTCCCACTAAAACTACCGCCAAACTCCACTTTACTGCCCCTTCATTAATAATCAACTCCAGTCTATTTCAAAATTAGCGTAAGAATTAATTGATTAACAATGACAGCTTAAAGATAAATAAAATTTCATTTAAGTTGATCCCTAAAAAGATGGGATGATAAGGGAGGGTTATGACATCCTTCCCCTTAAGATGTTCATCGTCCATGATGAATCGGTTTAATTTGCAATTATATCCAAGAAAATCAGGAATTTTATATTGACATGATCAATAAACTATGTCCCATTATTAAAAAAAATGCATGTACCCACATTGAAAATATATCATCAAATCAACAAGATTTATATTTTACTTATAACACACTCTAATCGGTTTTCAATCTTCACATACACCATAAATCTACCATTTGAGATAGAGTTAGAAATAAAACTCATTAATCTATCGTAAGTACAATAATCAAATACTAAGTGGTGTGTGAAAACCTAAATTTTTCTGATCAACCATTACCAAGAAAATAAACTTCTCCTCTAGAAACACACTCCTACCTTCTATCCTACCAAATCCATCAAACCACTAGATTGATGATTAGTAGGTTAGTCCACAAACTCAAAATATTTTTAAATAATGATCCATAAAACATCATAATATCGACCTTAAGTCATATAATATTTTACAACATTAGTCTTTGAATACAACATCAAGCATATAAATCACATGAACCCACATTTATTTCCACAATATCCATAATAATGTCCAACATATCTAACATAATCACAAAGCATAACAACTTTGGTCAAAAGTATCCGACCAAGTCAATAAAGTCCATAATGTCACTGAGAGTCTCAAATAAAAACATATAATAGTATCAATGTTTGAGCATATAACATGAGTAACTGAAAATACAAACATTTATAAGTCTAATCAAATAATTGCGGAAAAGATCTATGCATGTCATTTGCATCCACCCAAGTAGCATTGTCAATAGAGAATTGGTCCCATTGTACCTTATACTGCAAAACATCTTTGTCACGCACCCTGATGGTACGCTGATCAATGAGGTGGGTAGGATCCACTAGCACCACCCTCAGATCCTAAACCTTCAATAAACTCCAATCTAAGATATGAGATGCATCTGGATGATAGGGTTTCAATAAAGAAAAATGAAACACATTATGGATTTGGTCTAGAGAAGGCGGTAGAGAAAGTCTATAAGTAATGGAGTTTATCACCTCCAATACATCAAAAGGACCCACATATCTCGGTGCAAGCTTGGAAGACTTTCCAAAAGTAATTGAGCTCTTATGTGGTCTCACATGCAAAAACACCTTGTCCCCTTCCTAGAACTCCCTGAAAGTGCAGTTCCTATCCGCATAACTCTTCTGACGATCCATTGCTTCTCTCAATCGAGCACGAATCATAGTCATATGCTCCTCCATCTCTCTCAACAATTTAGGATCAATAATGACCCTATCTTCTACTCTATCCCAACTGATAGCAGTGCAGAATTTCCGCACACATAGTACCTCAAATGGTGCCATTCCCAATGAAGCATGGTAAGATTTATTGTAGGAAACCTCTACCGATGGAAGATACTCTTCCCACTTGTATTGCTGATCCATGCAATACATCTGAAGTGAATCCTCTACAACCTGATTTACTCTATCAGCTTGCCCATTAGTCTGAGGATGATAGGTTGTACTAAAGTTCAGTCATGTACCCAAGGAAGCATTCAAGGTTGTCCATGTATGCACCCTAAAATGGTCGCCTAGACTATGGGCCCCCATTCTTCAATTTATCAAATGACAAAATTAATTTATCAAATTCCTGAATCAATGCTTTGCAACATTTTTAATTCAAATCAATTTCCTTGATCAAATCGTAATTAATTCAATTATTTCAATATTTCCTAAGGTTTGATCATTTCATCAATTATCTTA
>MU226793.1:6488241-6504053 GCA_018584345.1 Thuja plicata
GGACTTTCTCAAGTGGGTTGAGTTGCTAAGCATTCCTTAATGGAATGTGACAACATTAGGAGGTGGGTTAGAGTAGAATTTAGGATTAGGATTAGATTAGCATGGGTGAATGGGTTGAGAAGGGTTAAAACCGAGGGTAGAAGTGGTTGAGATAGGTTAGGTTGGGGTTTGAGGGAATATTAATAAATGAAATAAACTTATTTAATTCATTTAGAAATATAGGAATTAATTATTTAAACAATTTAATTGCTTTTTAATAATTAGGGGACTACAGCCATTTTAATTAAATTAAATAGGCTAGGGGAATGGGTTATTTGCAAGTGGGTATTTGATTTTGGGATTTATTTAATTCTTTTATAATTAAATACTATAGCCATATTTGATTTTTGATTTGATTTGATTGGTCAAAATTGATTTAAATTATATGGCTATAATAGTTAATATAAATCAGTGATAAAAATCACCTAGGACATTAAATTGATTTGAAGAATTATGCCAAGCAGTAACAGGGTTGTTTGGACATAATTGAGGTATGATCACACTTAGGGTAAATAGGGTCCATAGTAGCAATAAACCAAATTCAGGTGGTTACATTTGCCCCTCTTTGAATTGATGTGCGAGCAGCGCATTGATTCAAAAAAAAATTTTGATTTTGACTTCAGAAAGATTGAGAATCCCGTTCTTAGTTGTCGAACGAAATGTTGATGAGATCAGTCTCGCACTTGATTGAACCAAATTGATAGAATTGATTTTGAACTTGGTTGTAGTCCAAAGATCAATAAAATATTTTAAAAATACCAATTCTGAACTTGGTTGTCGTCCAAAAATTGATAATACTGATTCTGAACTTGGTTGTCATCCAAAAGCCAGTATGAAGCTTCCAGGAGCTTTAAAAATCTTTTAAAATGAGGAAACATAAGATATCCAGCTCATGAGAACCAAATCTTTCTATCCAACAGATCCAACTTAGTCAAGGAAATTGTCATGACCCTAGTTTGTTTGATAACGAAGTCATTGTTAATGCAGTTTCGAGAAAAAATTTAATTGATAGTGTGACCATGCCCCCTTGGGAACGAAATTGAAGGAAAGAAATAAAATCCCCCAGTTGTAGAGAACAGAACACTTGCAGGAAGTGATAAGGTTAGAAAGATTGGAGTAGAAGATGGTGTGTTTAAAAATAAACACACAATTATCAAGTTAATTATGTGAAAATATGAGTGATAATGATGTTGAGATCAAGATGTATGATGAAATGTGCAATAGTCACCAATGTGGAAAAAAATGAAGCAAATTCACAATTTTTTGAAACTGTTGCAAAAAGACACTGTGCTATTGAAAACGTCATAGGCACCTTTGATTTGGTTCCTGATTGAGTAAAAAGAGAACACAAATACTCCCAAAGTTGTCTGGGAGGAGTTTCAGAAACCCTAAATGGCCTAAAAGACCCATATAAGCCTCCAAATTGACCATTTCACTATTCATTTTGACATTTAGCTATAGCCAATTAGAGAGCTCTGTAGAGAAAATGATGGTCCCTATGAGGAAACATCGATTCGAGATGAGCTGACGACACCAGCAACCAGCCGACTACCCACCGCCAATAAGTACTCGATAAACTACCCTATGAATTTTGAATTTTTGAATTTCAAGCATTTTTGTGCATTTTAGAGGCCGTAGAAGGTAGGATCACATCTGGGATTCTGGATTGCATCCTATGAAACGCGCATCGCATCCAGTATTTCTAGGATCACATCTAGTAAAAGAATTATGTTTTCAAATTGTTTTGATCTGTTTGCATCCTATAAACTTGAAATGATTGAGTAGAGTAGGAATATGCCCTTTTTTGTAGAGAGAATGCTGATGTTTTACTGTTCTATCAAAAATTAGGCCCAGTTTGAGGTATTCACCTTTTGAGGCACGTATCCTGTGCGAGTTCTGGCATTGTCTGGCTGATTGTTAGATGATGAGAAGACTACCGTGATCCAGTGTGGATTGTGAGCACTGATTGGTTTACTTGAGATCGGGGTAAACTGAGGGTTGTTGACTGCTTTGGCTGAGAGGTGGCATTTGGAGCACAACACCTTCCACCTACCTACTGGTGAGATCACCGTGACACCTGAGGATGTTTGGAGGATCTTGCGTGTGCCCATGGTGGGACATGAGGTGTTCTTTGAGTCGAGAGCCGATGTGGCGATCGAGACCGCTCAGAGATTCTTCCAAGATGACAGTATAGATTGTAGATACCTGTCCTGGGACTACATGGTTGATCACTATGATCGATTAGCTGTATACTTAGCTAGATTGGTAGGTGGCATCCTTATGCCAAATAGAGGGCAGCACAGTTTCTTGGTGGGCTGGGTTGGCATGGTAGAGAAGATGATCGTCCACCACCGATGATTTTCCTAGGGGAGCTGCATTTTAGCTCACATATACCGAGAGATTCATGAGATTGTTTACGACCATACCCGCAACATGACTGTGGGTATATTGATTCTTCAAGTATGGGCCTGGGAGCACATCCCCGTGACATGACCGATTGTTGACAGGCAGAGGGCACCAGAGTAGCCTTATGTGTACATGTACACAGGTCTTTTATAGCAGCCCCACCTGGGCAAGGTTGAGTATTGGCATCATTTATTTGATGATATGATAGAGGTCATGTGGCGACCATACCTAGACTGTGAGGTATAGACATCTGATGTTCGACAGGTTCCCTTTTTGTGTCAAAGCAGATATCTGATAGGCCATACCAGGTACATTATAGAGCGCTTCCTGATCACAAGGGTTTTGAGACAGTATGGCTGACGACAGGGCCATACTAAGGATGTGGCAGTATATGCGCATATCAGAGATGAGGTAGCTGAGTGGGGGGCATAGCTGACTTATGATACTGCCACACGGGACATCTGTGATATGGTAGTAATAGACTGGGACCCTCGCCCAGATGTTGAGGATGCTAGAGTATCAGATGGGTACATGGTAGAGATGCTACATCATCCACTTTCATGATTCACAGTGCTTGAGGAGATGATTCCTCGTATAGAGGAGCTGCTGGATTATGATCCCGAGGATTGACGTGTCAGGGGGAGAGGTGGCAAAGATAGAGCACCAGGCAGACATGGGGGCCGTGATGGTGGTAGAGATGGTGGTAGAGGCGGCAGGCATCCTCCCCCAGATGATAGACATGATGGTGATGACCAGGGGGGAGGTGGAGAGGTAGTGGATACCGATGGTGTGAGTGGCAGTGGGTAGATACGGCCAAGATATACATTTGTCACCCCATAGAGAGATCCTGGCCTGTTACTTACTCCCGAGTAGCAGATACAGCAGAGATAGAGAGTGCAGGAGCAGGATCCTAGCAGAGATGAGGACCCTCTATTGAGTTGTGAGCAGGAGAGAGAGGAGCTCAAAGCTCAGATCACAGCCTTGGAGGCTAGGGTTACTATTGCAGAGGCACTTTTAGCAGACAGGGATAGACAACTTGAGTGGCTGAGAGCTGAGAGAGATACACAGGCCCAAACAGCAGTCCATCAGGGATAAAGGGTGACTTATTATTACACCTTGTATCACGTAGAAGTTCCTGAGGGTCAGAGGGCACCCACTTTTTTGCACATAGCTCAGCAATCAAAGGGGGCCATGCCACCTCCAGCAGCGCCATTCATGCCACCTCCTCCTCCTCCTCCTGACCAGGAAGAGGGGGCAGGCCAGAGTTGATACTGTGCACCATTTTGCTTCTTTTGGAGATTATACATGTATATCTAGATCCTGCTGAGATCCCCTTTTTGTACATTACATTGATTCGTATATATATATATATATATATATATATATCTGATTCGTGCTTTTGGCATATTGATTCTCTTTATGTGCACTGACAATCTGTATAGGATCTGATACACTTTATGTTGTGATACTCTTTTATGATTACTGATACTCTTTATGCTCACTGATACTCTTTATGCTTTATCATGTTTTGTAGTTTCTAGATTCTGACATGTTTCATGTGGTAAAATGTATCTATTCTGCTTTCCATAGATTTAGTAAATGTATCTTTTGCACATGTGATGATATCTTGATCTCGTGATGAGTGAGGTTATGGTTGATAACATCACTTTATAATGTGGATGTGATGATTATATTAATGATGTGAACAAATGATATCTATGTGAAAATGCAAATGTATGTGTCTTTGTTTTTCTAGTTTATTCAAAAATATATGTATGGATGCACTTAGGATGTAGAAGTAAAAATGCAATACATGGATGTTTTATTTTTGTATTTTTTAGTTTCATTTTTCCAAATGTATGCAAAATGTATGCTATGGATGATATCAGTAATATAAATGATGTAATTAACTTGATATTTGTAGAAGAAGATAGAAATCATGTTTTGAGCCTAAATTTTCCTTATGTTTGTTATGTACTGTTAAAAAAAATGCATCAGGGAATCTCTAAATGCAGCTATATGAAGACTCTTAGGACTTGTCACTGATTTAGCATTTTTTTCAATATTTTTATCATCATTGGGTGCTTTTGGAATGGATACCATCGAATAGTACAATTATCACTAATACCCACTGATATTATGATAATATGAATACTATGTTTTATTGAAATGTCAAAAATAGACTTAGGCATCAAGGCATAGAAGCTAGGATAAAAAAATAGTCACCTTCCTTTTAATATACCAGTTTTTGATTAAGGCAAGATATTGAACCCACAATGACCTTGAAAATTCATATCCTTGGGTACATTATGATTCGTATACCTTAGTAAGAATATGGATCAGAAAATAGACAAGAAAATTGTGTCAAACTCACCGTAGTTTATACATAACCAAGATCGAGATATATGCGGCTATCCACCCATAGTGGCAGCTCTTACCATAAACATCCAAGTTAGGTGAAATTTATAGGCTCATTTGAAACAATCACCATACGCAGAAAATCAAGAAAACATTATGCCCCCTATCCTTGCTACTCTTTTTCTTTGCGCAGACGTCATTGAGTAACTAAGAAGACATAATAAATCATAAATTGTGAATCAATCCAATAAAATTTATAATTAATTAGATGCCCCTACTTAAAAACATCATCAAGACATAAAAAGAATTATAATCAAACCATTATCAAACTATGTGTTTAAGTAGTACTTGTTCATTCATCTATCAAACATAGTAAAGATTCATCAATCAGGAAATCAAAATATAAGCAATATGGCTTTCCATGTCTGTGCCTTGATAGGATAATCCATTCATGTTTGCGATCCAATATGGCTTTGTAGGAGTGTTATGGGAGTGTTAATGTCATGTCCCATGCCGTCAAAAGACACCTTTGTTTTGAGTAAGTGCCATTATTTTGCATGTGTTGAGAAACATCGTGTTCATGAGGTAAACCATCCTAGAGCAACCTAGCAACCATGACTGACTATGCTAATAAAGATGCCCCCAGTGTAGAATGACTTATTCTTGAGATGTAAAGATAGACAAATCCCAAGCGAGGATAAGATAGTCATGTAGGAGAATGAAGTCAGCATATGAGCATAGGAAAAATTATGAAGGCCTAGTATCAGTAGTGCATTGATAGATGGAGCGCAAAACACAAGTGATGCCTGATTGCCAGGTTTTCACCACTTGGCAAGATCTTTTTCTTTCTTTTTGCTACCAAGATGTCTGTTTTACCAAGTGCTCATCAAGGCACTTTTCTCTTTTTCAATTTTTTTGCTATTTTTCTTTTTTGAATGTTTTTGTAGTATCAAGGCACCTGTTTACTAGGTTTTCACCAAGGATACCTATTTTGTAGGACTTTTTCTACTATTTTTGGATTTCTTCAGGATCAATTTTCTAAATGTTTTTGGTATTTTGCAGGAACTTTTTGTTGTACAGGCTCTGCTAGCCAAACATTAAGCGTAGAATCACTTCAAATGTAGTGTGTTGATAGGGTTTGGAAGAATGTCCCCCTCAGGTGTAGCTAACTGATAAGCTCCAGTCCCAAAAGTAGTAGTGATAACATAAGGTCCCAGCCAGGTAGGTTCAAACTTTCCTTTTTGCTCTTTGTTAGGCTGGTTTTTAGGATTCTCTTTCAGGACAAGGTGCCCCACTTCAAACTTGTGTGGCTTAACCTTCTTGTTGTAACCTTTGGACATTCTCTCTTGGTACACTTTGAGGTGATTGAATGCTTTCTTTATGCGCTCATCCAGTAGGTCCAGAGAATTTATCCGATCAATGCAGTACTATTCATCAGTAACTAGTCCTTGTAGAGAGATCCACAAAGATGGGATTTCAACCTCAATAGGTAGTCGGCTTCAGCGTCATAGACTAGAGAAAATGGCGTGGCTCCAGTTGGTGTTCTGATGCTTGTTCTGTAGGCCCATAGTGTCGGATTTATTTGTAAATGCCAGTCTCTGCCAGACTTGCTCATAGTTCTGTGTAGGATCTTGAGAATGTTTTTGTTTGATGCCTCAGCCTGTCCATTACCTTGAGGATAATAGAATGAAGAGCAATATTGAGTGATATGGAACCGTTCATAGAGGTCATCAATGTCTTGATTTTTAAATTGGCCCCCATTGTCTGTCACAATTAAAGAGGGTATCCCATATCTACAAATAATGTAGTTTAGAATGAACATAGCCACCTATTTGCCAATGGCTTTGATTAGCAGCATGGCTTTGACCCAATTTGTGAAATACTCAGTGGCCGTAATGATGAACTTGTGTCCATTTGAAGAGTTGGGATATATCTGTCCAACCAAGTCAAAGGCCCATTACTGGAATGGCCAATGTGTTATAAAAGGTATCAGTTCTTTGGCAGGAGCATGGATGAGGTTTCCATGTGTTTGGAATTTAAGACATGCTTTGGAAAATTGAATAGCATCTTTCCCCATGGTAGGCCAATAATAGCCTACTCTGAGCAGTTTTTTAGCTAATGAAAAGTCGTTCAAGTGTGATCCACATACACCTTTGTGGACATTTTTTAAAGCTAGATTGGCCTCTTCTAGTTCTAAACACTGAAGAAGTGTACCATCGAGACTACATCGACATAGGTTGTTAGTTATGAGGACGTAACACGATGCTATCCTTATCAGGGATCTTTTCTTGTTTCTAGATAGATTAGTGGGAATGGTTTGATTAGAAAGATAGGCGATAATACTGGCATATCGGGATTGATCTGGGGTTTTTAAGGCACAGATTACCTGCTATTTTGGATTGGCGAAGGCAGGATAGGATATCTCTTCCACCAAGAAGTCATAGCAGAATTGATGCTCCTCTAGTTGTAACATGGATGCCAAGGTAGCCATAGTATCTGCTACTTTATTCTCTGATCTTGGTATCTGTTGAAAGGTGATGAAGACAAATTATTTCTTCAAATCATCAACTAGTTTCTTGTAGGGCATCAATTTTTCATCTCTTGGTTGATATTCCCCATTGATTTGATTGATAACTAGTTGGGAGTCACCATATATGTGTAACTCAATGATCTTCCATTCTATGGCGAGCTTGAGGCCATTGACCAACGCTTCATACTCTGAGATATTATTGGTGCAAGGAAACATTAATTTGTAAGATTTGGGAATCTTATACCCTTGTGGAGTAATGAAGAGAACCCTTGCTCCAGATCCTTGTTGATTAAATGACCCATCAAAGTACATCTTCCATGAATGTTCGGTGAGATGCATGATTGTTTCATTAGGAAATTCAATTAGCAATGGTTCATCATCCTGGAGTGGTGAATCAGCCAATTGATCTACAAGTACCTGTCCTTTGATAGCTCTTCGTTCGACATACTCAATGTCAAACTCACTTAGAATTAGGACCCACTTTGCCAAACGGCCTGTTAATGCTGTTCTTCTCAAAAGATACTTTAGAGGATTGATTTTAGCAATGAGCTTGACTGTGTGAGAGAGCATGTAGTGTCTTAATTTTTGTGATGTGAAGACAACTACTAAGCATGCTTTCTCAATAATTCTATAATTAAGCTCATAAGAAACTAGAGTTCTACTAATGTAGTAGATAGCTCACTCTTTCTTTGTTTCATCCTCTTGTGCCAGTAACACTCCTAGTGATGTAGTTGTAGCTGAAATATATAGGAACAAAGGTTTTCCATGAATAGGTGCCATAAGAATTGGTGGAGCAGCCAGGTACGCATTTAATTCCCTGAAGTTGGTTTCACAGTGTTCATCCCAGTTGAATGTAACCCCTTTATGTAGTAACTTAGTAAAGGGTTGTGCCTTATTTACAAGTTGGGACATGAATCTCCTGATAGACTGGAGTCTCCTTTGTAGTGTCCTCGTTTGGATGATATTACGTGGAGGAGTCATTTCTAGAATGGCTTTGACTTTTGCCAGATCTAGTTCGATTCCTTTTGCCGATACTATGAATCCTAGGAGCTTTCCTGATTGAACCCCAAAGGCACATTTCTTTGGATTTAGCCTGAGTTGGAATTGTTCCATTCGATCTAATATTTTTCCTAAATCTGCAATATGAGTATCTCTTTCTTTGGATTTAGCCAGTGTGTCATCGACATAGTCTTCCATGTTTTTAGGCATCATGTCATGGAATATGGTTGTCATAGCTCTTTGATATGTTGCTCCGGCATTCTTTAGCCCAAATGGCATGACATTCCAGCAAAATGTACCCCATGCACATGTGAATGCAGTTTTCTCTTGATCCTCAGGGGCAATCTTGATTTGATTATAACCCGAGAATCCATCCATTATGGAATACATCTGGTAGCCAGCTATGAGGTCTATAATCATGTCAATATTTGGTAGAGGGAAGCCACCCTTCAGACATGCTTTGTTGAGATCTCTGAAGTCTGTGCAGATTCTGATAGATTTATCAGTTTTAGAAATAGGGACCACATTGGAGATCCAAGCTGCATAGGCAATGACCCGAATGAATCCAACTTTTAACAACTTTTCTAATTCTTCTTTCACCAGTAATGCAACATGAGGATGCATTTTCCTAAGTTTTTGTTTCATGGGCTTGATCCCAGGAGCTATAGATAAGTGGTGCATAATGAGATTAGGGTCTAGCCCTGGCATATCAGTGTAGGACCAGGCAAAGTTGATCTTTTTCTCCTTCAAGAATTCTATGAATTATATCTTCTCTTCTTCTGATAGGGATTGTGCTAGATGAACTGTCTGAGGATCTTCAATAGTGCCCAAGTTCACTAGCTATGTTGGTTCAATTAATACTGAAGATCTTTCCTGAAAGTGTTCAGAGAGGATATCAAGAGTCTCATCCTTTGGCACCTTTGAGAGGTTTTCACCATCAGATATGTCTTTTTTCTTTACTATTTTGGGATCTGATACTGCCACAGAGTGGTTTTCACCATCAGTCCACTTTATCTTTTTATTTTTCAATTTGTGACTAAGAAACTTGATATCTTCCTGTGACATGTTCTCGCTCCTTGCATTGGTGGAAGAGGGAGGAGGTTCACAAGCATTAAGATAACAAGCTAGGGAGTGGTCATTGGGAAAGTCAAGCAGAGGGTTAGGATCTATTTTAGTCCAATCAATTAGGTCTAGAAGTACCAATTTTAGGGAGTCAGATTCTGAGAAGGACAGCATCGTGTTAGCATCAAAGCTGTTAACTGACATGACATGGTCTGTTAAGTTAATATCTTTGATGTTTAGATCTATAAGAGCAAGATTGTTGTTAAAAGGGTCATTGTCAGGCATATATGGATCAAACTCTAGTGACTCATCAGTAGATAACTCATCATCATCTCTTTGTAAAAGGAGGCTTCTTGCTTGTAGCCTATGAAATTCTCATAGAGTTATGTATTCACTAGTGTCTCCATCAATGATTGGAGGAAGGAACTCTTCTTCTGCTTCGGGAGGATCGGTATCATTACAAGGGATGTTAGGTCACCTACTAGGAGCTGTGGGAGCTACAAACATGTGAATTATGTCTATCCCAATTTCTTCAGACGCAATAGATAACCGATCATACTCATAGTCATGAGAGTCTGTGACATCATCATCAGATCTATTCAAGTATTTAGCAATGTTTATTTGTTGGACTCGGTTAGCTACTCATAGATCAAAGTGAGGTAGATCTAGGACATGTGTAATGGTGACCAATTGCCCCCAGTTAGGATGTAAATTCCATGGCTGGGGTTCCTCTTGAGTGATTGTAGCTATTGTGTCTCCTACCTCTTGAATGGGCGGTTGTTCTAGCAAAGGAGTATGAAGATCCTGTGGTATCTCAAAAATAGGTATATAGAATTCTCCTTGATATTAAGGATTCCCTGTACCAATATGTAGCAATCTCTCATAAAGCCATGGGTCTGATACTATTTCATCTATTTTAACACTCTCTGTTTCAGAAGGTGGACTCAGCTTGGAAGTAGGTTTGTTAGTTTGAGTATTAAAGCCCAATCCTGTTTTATCTCTGTTGAGGCAGAACTCCATGGGTATGGGTTCAATGATCCCTTGTCCTGTGTTATTAAGAGGTCCTTTTCCTTTATATCCCATTTGTTTGAAGAAATAATATTCCTTTCCATACTGTTCCGGGGATATCTTTACATTTTTTACCTCAGAGTCCACTGGCTCTCCTTTGTAAAGACAATATAAGACTGCCTACTCTTCTGTGTTATCTGAAGAAGATGTGGATTCCTTTATCATACCAGTAGCCTTATGTACTTCTGGTTCCTAGACTGTGAGAGGTGTGAATGTTGATGACAGTTTTCCATAGGTTCTTGGTGATACTGGAAGATCTATTAGGGAGGGAGTTACGTCCAACTTGTATTCTCCCATACCCATTTCTTGAAGTTTCAACATTTTTCTAAAGCCCTTCATGACCATGTCTTTGGTAGTTTCAGGAGTAACTGCATC
Organism: Thuja plicata; assembly: GCA_018584345.1. Classification (NCBI taxonomy): domain Eukaryota; kingdom Viridiplantae; phylum Streptophyta; class Pinopsida; order Cupressales; family Cupressaceae; genus Thuja; species Thuja plicata. The sequence continues at coordinate 6,499,079 of MU226793.1, forward strand.
CATAGCCTCTTTGTTATGTGGAATCATGCTACTTGCTTTAATATTGTTACAAGCGTAGTTGGCATCTACATGAATTGTTACCTCTATTCCATTATGTGGGAATTTGATGTATTGATGATAAGTGGATGGTACAGCTTGCATCTCGTGGATCCATGGTCTCCCTAGTAGAATGTTGTAGGCTAGTGGTAGATCCAGAACTTGACATATAACATCTCTTTCAATCAGTCCAACTCTGATGGGTAGACAAATAATACCTCGGGAGGATTATTTCTTCCTTATCATATGCTTTGATGGTTATTTTATTTCTAGAGTCAATTTTTTTCTCTGAGAGGCCTAGCCTCCTGACAAGATCCAGTGTACAGATATTTAATCTGGCACCTCCATCTATCAATACACGTCTAACACAGGATTTACGAATAAGAACTTTGATATGGAGGGGTTGATTGTGTGGATGGGTTATTGACTTGTCATCCTCCTCAGAAAAGGAGAGGTAATGTGGTGTTGAGATGTGATTGACCATCCCTTGGAATTTGTCTATATCTATATCCTTTGGAACATTAGCAGTGTGTAGAGCTTGTTCTAGAATTTCTCTATGCACCGTGGATATTTTGAGTAATTTGAAAATGGAAATTTTGGCAGTAGTTCTTTGCAATTGATCCACCAAGTCATATTTCGCTCCAGGGATAGCGACCACATGTTTTACTCCTGGTTTAGGAATAGTGATAATAGGAACCTTGGGTGTGGATGTTGGTTTTGGAGGTCCCTTGATCGTAACTTGTGCTTGGCTCCGGGTTACAGCATTTGTGGAGGATGAGGCTCCTTTGATGTTGACCATGTTGACAGATTCATTTTTAATGTTAAGCATATTGATCACATTGTTGGAATAGGTGTAATTTACCTCATTACCTTTCCCTTTGGATGTTTCTCCTTGATTGTAATTGGGGAATGGTTTATTAAATGCTGTGTGATCTTCATTTGTAGTGTGTCCATCCACCTTGATTTTACCCCTTTCTATGAGGTCCTGGATAACATGCTTGAGCTTGAGACAGTTATTTGTCTTGTGTCCCTTGTTTTTGTGGAAGACACAGTAAGAGTTATCATCCCACCATCTCGGTTTGACCATTGGTTCCCAAGGTTTAGAATCAGGAATCGTAAGGACTTTGTTATCCACCAATGTTTTTAAGACAATCTTAAGAGGTTCCCCCAAAGGTGTGAATGTTCTTTGGGGTTTTGAATTCCATGTTCGTCCCTTGTCATTATCATTGTTGGTTTTGGGAATGGAAGGTGTTATTTTAGCCTCCTTAGTTGCTTGCATACCATTGGTAAGATTGAATGCTTCGGTTTTAGAATTAATGTTGGAAGCATCAACCACTCCGTCATTAAAAACATTTTTGTTTTTCTTCCACCATTTAGGCTTGGAGTTGGAGCTACTACCTTTATTTTCATTTTGAATGGTGATCTCCCCCTTTTTGACCAAGACCTCTTTGATACGGAGAGCATTCTTAATCATCCTATCGAAGCTAGGAGAGTCTTGCATTTGTAGAGCATAGCTCAATTCAGGTATGAGATTATTAACAAAGATCTCCATCTTTTCCATTTCAGGGATGACTCTTGAATATTGTGCAAAGATCTTCCTCCATCTTTGTAGGAAGTGAGTAAAGGATTCTCCCATTTTCTGCTTGGTGTTACATAAATCCATCATGGTGATGTCATGTTGAATGTTGTAGGAGTAATGCTGAATGAACCATTGCATCAACTCCTCAAATGTTTTGACTTTAGGATTCAATTTTGAAAACAACTCCATGGCATTTCCTCCTAGACTTCCTAGAAACAGTCGCATGAGGTAAGTGGGTTCATGCATATACTCAATGCTTAGAGCACAGAATTCTCTCACATGGTCATGTGGATCGGTTTCCCCTATGTACTTGTCATATTTTGGTCTTGCCACATTAGGAGGAAACAAAACCATTGTGATACTCTTGTCAAAAGGAAATGGACAAATGGCATCCAAAGAGTATTTTGTTTTTTATTTGTCCTCTTTCTTGAGGTTTGTGAGCTCGGTTTGCATTTGATTGAGTTGTTTGGTAAGGATAGATATGGGGTTTGGTACTTCCTTTTCTTTGAGATCATTCACATCATAATCCTAGGGTAATTTGACACCCGTGGATGCTAAATGGAGGAAGTATTTCTCCTTGTCATCGCCAATTATTCATTCCAATAGCTTGTGGACTCTTTTGCTTTGTTTAAGCTTCTTGTATTCATCTTCAGGGATTTCTTCATCACTATTTGACCCAAATGGATTGCGTTCAAACCTAAATCTTTCTTCCTCTTTCGTGCCTACAGATTGTGTTTGTTTTCCATCATCATAACCCTCAAAGGCTTTACTCCAATCGTTAGTGTTGCTACCCATTTGAGGTGAATCAAGATCAAACAAAGAATTGCAAGAAGTTTCTCCTTGAAAGTGTGACTTTTTAGGAGGCACTTTTGATCCTTCGGTTGTGTACTTGTTGCATCTCATGTTAACCATGAAGTTTGTTTCTCAAATTCATCCACATTTTCCCAATAGTGCTAGCAAGGATTCTAGATCATTCAAGTGGGTGTGTCTAGGTAGAAGTCATTGTTTGTTTGTTGGTGGATGTAAATGATTCTAGCGTCAGAGGGTTAGAATGCCCTGATAGTGAGCTGGGAACCAAGTTGTTGATAGAGAGTGGGTAGACCACACGTATTGAACTGACTGTGAAAGACTGACTGAGCATGCAAGGTAGATGTTTTGAAATTTTTTGAAAATGACAGCAGGGAGACCGGAAGAGACAACAGGGACCAACCAAAGAGCAAAAAGGGTATCTAAAACAACTAAGACTTCCTAGGAAAAGCTGCTAGAAATGGCCACTGTCCAGGATGCGAGCTCCCAGATATGATCCTCTGATGGAACCAGATACGATCCTAAACCCTAGATATGATCCTAAAAAGTTGGATACGACTACATGCTTGACCAAATATAATCCAATGCATCTGATATGATCTGAAATACCGGATACGACTTAGGAAAAATGGGATGCGATGTTATGATGGTGTTGTCAGTTTTGGTCCATTTTGAAAAATTTGCTTTTGAAGAACGTGAATTTGTTTTTTTTCAAATTGCATCAAGAGGTATTGTAGGGCGTGAAAAATACTTGTACTCCAAGGTATGAAATTTATTGATTGTTTGTGAGGAGCTTATCTTTTTAGTGATCTTTTTGACACGTCAAACAATTTTGCATTGTTAAAGGGGTGGATCAAACACACATCTTTTCCTATTCTCTAGGTGGAAAATGAAAATCTTTTCTCGTTGACTTAGGCACACACTCAAATGCTAATCAGAATACAGCCATCACCAAGCACGCAATGGCTCCAGTCATGATGCTGTATTAGCCGACTCCAAATGCAAGTGAGGGCACGATATGACGAGTGTCTTGGGGCAATTACTTTTTGCCTTGCACAAAGATTATCACCCTTTCAGGGATGAATAAGGAATTCTTTCAGTTGAATGTGTTGTAGATTATTGGGCAATCTGTTCGAAACCATCCCCCATAGAATTGCACAAGGCAAAATTGAGGTGTATATCCCTATGAGTACCTGAATATATATAGTTTCGCAAGCAAGATTCAAGCGGCTCCACTCTATATATACCCTGATATGTTCAAGGAATGATGTCAAAATTCCAAGAACAAAACCAATTCCATCTTTCGAGGCTTTGGCCTACAAGGAAGCAACTATTTATAGTGAGTTGGAAGGGTCGGCATAAGACCTGTCCTCACTTGGGTCATTCCCAAGATATTTTTTCCTCAACTGGAAGGTCCTCTACTATTAAAAGAACGGTAACCAGGATTGGTGAGCTTAAGAGTTCTAGATTTCTGATTCTTCAAAAGAAGAAGAGCATACTCTCCTAGTCCATGTCGTTTTCTCCTCAAACACTTTAAAACAAAGTTATTTTCCTCCAAGCTATGTTGAGCTTGTTTTAATGATTCCTATTTTAAAGAAAACAGAAAGGGAAAGTTTTTTTTTTTCAATTGACCACAATGATTTAATGCTTTGTTTTGTTCAATTACTAATTTCCAAAAGTAATTATACGATGTGTTTGTTCATTAAGTCCACATATTTAGTGCTTTGTGTTTATTCAATTTCTATCCCAAAATGAATTAAACAGTTTGTTTGTGGTTCATGTACCCCCTATTTCATCCTAAATGATAAGACAACGTCTAACTTTCTGATTTTCCTCAAGAGGAAAATAGCATAATATCTAGTTTGTCTTAGCAAGTAGAGAAATGGTTTTATGTTTTTAGAAAGCAGGGAAATAGAAGTCAAGATGGGGTTGGCAACCTACAAAAACCACATTATTATTTTTCTAGTCTAACTCCATGTAAACCTCCAAATATGCCCTGCAAACACTTATCAATCTATAAAATACCACAACCACCACTTTGTTAAAATGTTAGGATTAGTCCAATGAAATGTACAAACTTTCAAACCAGATACGATCCTAAATTCTCACCAGATGCGATGCAGTATCTGGGATATGATCCTATTCTCTGGATACGAGCCCTTGCTGACCAAATACGAGCCAAAACCAGATATGATCCAGGAAATCCCGGATGCGATCTAGAAATTACGCGATGCGACGGCGTATCCGGGATGCAATCCTGCAAGATTAAATGCAATTCTGTGATGGAATCCTGAGTCTGCAAATTGCCAAAAAAGTGTTAGAAAATGAGGCTAAAATGAAAATTGAGCCCCACCGTGGGTGCCATAGATGTGCGATGTTATTTGGGTACCTATTGAAAATAACACAAACACTCAATAGGTCATTGTATTAGTTCAAATGGTTAGATAAAATGTTCAAAACCACTAATATCGGCCTATTGCCTTCTAACTAGAAAGAGTGTGATTAGTTGCATATTAGCCCTCAGAATATGCTACAAATCAGTGACCAATACTA
>MU226793.1:6504575-6514670 GCA_018584345.1 Thuja plicata
TAGATTAGCATGGGTGAATGGGTTGAGAAGGGTTAGAACCCAGGGTAGAAGTGGTTGAGATAGGTTAGGTTGGGGTTTGAGGGAATATTAATAAATGAAATAAACTTATTTAATTCATTTAGAAATACAGGAATTAATTATTTAAACAATTTAATTGTTTTTTAATAATTAGGGGACTATAGCCATTTTAATTAAATTAAATAGGCTAGGTTAATGGGTTATTTGCAAGTGGGTATTTGATTTTGGGATTTATTTAATTCCTTTATAATTAAATACTATAGCCATATTTGATTTTTGATTTGATTTGATTGGTCAAAATTGATTTGAATTATATGGCTATAATAGTTAATATAAATTAGTGATAAAAATCACCTAGGACATTAAATTGAATTGAAGAATTATGCCAAGCAGTAACAGGGTCATTTGGACATAATCGAGGGTATGATCACACTTAGGGTAAATAGGGTCCATAGTAGCAACAGACCAAATTCAGGTGGTTACAACTATTAGTGTTTTGTCTTCCCTATTGTAAATGGATTACAAAAGACAGAGACTTTCTTAAAATTTAGAGTGGACAAAAAAAATTAAAAGATGGAAATTCATCTTTATAACTGTCATTCAGCTTATGTATATAATTTATATCACACCCATTCTTGGATGGAACTGCAAGTCACTCACATTCCACACTATCTTTTAACTAAATCACTAAAAGAAACATTTCCCAATGAGGAACATTACGCAGGCTCAAGAACATGGAACAAAAAAATGATACATGGTGCATCAGAATGGATTTGCAAAGAAAATAAGGAAAGCATCAAAAAGAGTTTAGAACTTGGTAATTCCCCTTCTTCTTGCGTAATATGCTTCAGAACTCCCCTCATTCATGCGGTTCTTCTCCTCGCCCACCTGTGGCTTTTGTTATTTCCCTTCTCTTTCTATTGACTTCCTCTTACTCCTGTGCGCTTCTCCTTTATTCCTTGCGCACTCACTCCCTCATTTCCTGGGGCTTACTTCATCCTTTCCTATCGCTTCCTAATCTCTTTTCAACTGTCTCTCCACTAAAAATGTCGAGTAAAGACTTTTTTTTTTCAAAAACATGTCCTATCCTCTCTTCATACACATCATCCCTCTCCCACTAAAATTGTCGCCAAACTCCACTTTACTACCCCTTCATTAATAATCAACTCCAGTCTATTTCAAAATCAACGCCAGGATTAATTGATTAACAATGATAACGTAAAGATAAATAAAATTTCATTTAAGTTGATTCCTAAAAAGATGGGATGATAAGGGAGGGTTATGACATCCTTCTCCCCTTAAGATTTTCATCGTCCATGATGAATCGGTTAAATTTGCAATTATATCCACGAAAATCAAGAATTTTATATTGACATGATCAATAAACTATGTCCCATTGTAAAAAAAAATGCATGTACCTGCATTGAAAATATATCATAAAATCAGCAAGATTTATATTTTTCTTATAACACACTCTAATAAGTTTTCAATCTTAAAATACACCATAAGTTTACCATTTGAGATAGAGTTAGAATTAAAACTCATTAATCTATCGTAAGTACAATAATCAAATACTAAGTGGTGTGTGAAAACCCAGATTTTTTTGATCAACCAGTACCAAGAAGATAAACTTCTCCTCCAGAAACACACTCCCGCCTTCTATCCTACCAAATCCATCAAACCACTAGATTTATCATTAGTAGGTTAGTCCACAAATCCAAAATATATTTAAATAATCATCCATAAAACTTCATAATATCCACCTTAAGTCATATAATATTTGGCAACATTAATCTTCGAATACAACATCAAGCATATAAATCACATGAACCCACATTTATTTCCACAATATCCATAATAATTTCCAACATATATAACCTAATCACAAAGTATAACGACTTTGGTCAAAAGGATCTGACCAAGCTAATAAAGTACATAATGTCATTGAGAGTCTCAAATAAAAACATATAATAGTATCAATGTCTGAGCATATAACATGAGTAAATGAAAAAAAGAACATATATAAGTCTAATCAAATAACTGCAGAAAAGATCTATGTATGTCATCTGCATCCTCCCAAGTAGCACTTTCAATACAGAATTGGTCCCATTGGACCTTATACTGCAAAACATCTTTGTCACGCACCCTGAAGGTACGCTGGTCAATGAGGTGGGTAGGCTCCACTAGCACCACCCCTAGATCCTGAACCTGTAATGCACGCCAATCAAAGATATGAGATGTATATGGATGATAGGGTTTCAATAAAGAAACATGAAACACATTATGGATTCAAGCTAGAGCGGGTAGTAGAGAAAGTCTGTAAGAAACGGGGTTGATCACCTCCAATACATCAAAAGGACCCACATATCTCGGTGCAAACTTGGAAGACTTTCCAAAAGTAATTGAGCTCTTATGTCTCGCATTGAGATTAGGTTGTGTGGAGATATACCAACTTCTTTGTCTCGCATTGAGATTAGGTTGTGTGGAGATATACCTAAGTCCCATGTGATCATTTTTCAACTCAAGCGGCTTACCCAAAAGGTAATGTCTCTACATCACTAAAGCATGCACAATTGCTGCCAATTCCAAGTCATGAGGTGCATGGTTAACCTCGTACTGCTTTCACTTAGGTGACTCATAAGCCACTACCTTACCCTCCTACATAAGCACACCTCAACAACCTTCACCTGAAGCATCTGTAATCACTGTGAAATGCCCATTCGGATCTAGTATAATCAAGCTAGGAGTGGATGTGATTTTTTGTTTCAACAACTGGAAGGCTCCCTTGCATGCATCAGTCCACTCGTATATTTTGCCTTTCCTCTAAAGGGATGTAATAGGTTCTACAATCTTAGAGAATCCCTCCAAAAACTTCCTATAATAACCTATTAGCCCCATGAATCTTATAACTTCAATCACATTATGTGGAGCTAGCCACTCAAGTATGGCTTTAATCTTTGCCGAATCTACTGCAATTCCATCGACAGAGATAATGCGACCCAATTAATGAATCTCCTTCTAATAGAAAGAACACTTAGATAGTTTCCCATAAAGCTTCTTATCTCTAAGTCACTGTAAAACTATTCATAAGTGTTTCTCATGCTCCTCCATGGTCTTGGAATCAAGATGTCATCAATGAAAATCTCAACAAACTTATCCAGACAATCTTTGAACACAATGTTCATTAAGTTCATAAATTTTGCAGGTGCATTTGTCAATCCAAAAGGTAAGGTGACAAATTCATAATGTCCATACCTTGTCCTGAAAGTTGTTTTGGATATTTCCTCTTCTTTTATTTGGATTTGATGATATATGGATCTTAAATCAATCTTAGAGAACATAGTTTCTCCCTTCATCTGATTGAATAGTTCATCTATTCATAGAAGAAGATACTTGTTCTTGATAGTCACCTTGTTAAGCATTCTATAATCTATGCACAACCGCAAGGTACCATCTTTCTTCTTCACAAAGATAACTAGACCTCCCCATGATGACACACTAGGGAAAATGAACCCTTTATCCAAGAGTTCTATCAACTGAGTCTTCAACTCATACATTTTAGTGGTGGTCATTCGATAAGGAGCCTTGGATTGAGGCTCGGCTCTAGGAATTACATCAATAGAGAAGCCAAATTCCCTCTTCAGAGGTAACTCCAATAAATCCTCTGGGAAAACATCCTGGAATTCCTGCAAGATAGGATAATCCTCTAAACTAGGAGCAGTGTCAAGATCTTTGACATATGCTACATACATCATGCACCCCTTCCTCTTTGCCTTCTTCAATTGCATGGTAGAAATATGCCTAAGCTCAAAGGGTATTTTCTCACCCAAAAGTACTGTTGGTTTACCTGAATCATCAAGACATTCAACTGACTTGTCCTTATAGTTTACTAATACCTTGTGTTCAGTCAACCAATTGATGCCCAAAATCACATCACAAGAATCCAATGGGGCTACATAAATATTTAGTTGCATCTGAAAGTTTGGAAGTTCTATCTCACCGCAAGCCAGATATTGCTCAACCTTACGCTCTGTCCTATTTCCATATTCTATCATCCATGGTCCAAACATATATCCAGGTCTAAGAGATAAATGAGAAAGAACTCTAGGATCTATAAAAAATTATGTAGCTCCTCTATCAATCAAAATAGAAAACTTTTGGCTAGAGAGCTTACCAGCCAACTGGATCAGGGTAACCTGAAAGTCTTCCTATCTATGATCAACTGCAGCATGGATCTGATGTTGAATCTAGGGACCCTTCCCATCTCTATGATCTGTACATTGAGGGATTGAACAGACATAATGGTCACCTCCACAAGTGAAGAAACCATCCACTAGTCCTTTCCTACCCTCAGACATGTTCCTCATGTTATCATGTTCCCATTGTTGCCTCTATTCTGATACTAAGCCTCATGGTTGTTGGTATTCCTTCCTGCATTCCCTCTACCTTTACCTCTCATATTCTGAACTTGCTGTCATCTAGAATGCCTAGGTTGATTGTCCTAGAATTTCCTCTTAAATCCTTAAGATGTGTTAGTTCTTTGATATCCCTTTAATTAAGATACCTGCTACAGCTTCTTTTTTTGCCTCAATACCTTCCTAAAAGCAAATTCCATAGTTTTAGGCTCATCCATTTCAACTTTAGATCCTATCTCAGGACGTAACCGAAGAATAAATTTGCGAGTTCTAAACCACTCATCCTGCTGGTACTGTGGTACATACTTGACCAAATGGAAAAACCTCTCATGATACTGGGTAACAGAGAGAACTCCATGTATTAGGTTCTGGAAATTAGCCACTTTCTAGTCATAATATAACTGTGGTAACCACCTCTTACGAAAAAGAACAAGAAAATCATCCCAAGAGATCTCACCAGGGTGCATCCTCTTTTCTACGATCTCATTATTCCACCATGTACCAGCTTCCCCTATCAACTAAAAAGCACCCCACATAGCTCTAGATTTGCCAGAAAGATTGCGAACATGGAAGTACTTTTCCATGGATAAAATCCATGCCTCTGCCTCGTCACCAATGGTCTTACCATTGAAGGTAGGAGGTACGACCTTCTTGAGGTCATTTATCAGTTCCTCTTCTATTCTTTCCCTACTATTGGTTACTGCTATACCCCTACGATTAGTATTACATTTCAACTGTTCTTCATTCCTCCTATCCTCTTATTCTTTCCTCTGAGCCTCAAGCCTCTGATCCTCTTCATGTTTATGCTAGGCTTCAAGTCTCAGATCTTATTCCCTCTTCCTTCTCTCCTCATCATTTGGTCTACGTCTCAAATCCTGCTCAATATTATCCATATGCTCTCCTTGCTGCTGTAAGAGATTACCCTATTAGGTTAAGAGAGCCAAAATCTGATCGAGCCTCTGATTAGATTCACCAATCTGATCATTACTAGAACTAGCCTGTTTACTATTCCTGGTATCCATGGTGTCAGATTATCTCCTGCACCAAGAATAAGTACACAACTTAGCAATAGAAGACCCAAGTCCCAATGTTTAAACACAGCTCTGATACCACATGTAAAAATTGATTTTAACAATAAAAGCCACATAAGCTAAACATGCTAAAATATCCTATGTTGATTCCAATGTCATAGTCGGTCAATCGCTAATGAATAATTGACCAAAAAGTTCAAGTAAATCAAATAATCATGAACACATAATCCTAATTTCCATTTATTCATTTAGATATTACAAAAAGATAATACAACCAAGAGTAATCGACCATACTGTTGAATCACAATAATCCATAAACTATAAAATTACAATGTTCAATATATCCAGATGTCGATGATCTATGTCGATCACCTTACATCATAATGGGAATATAATATAATACATCATGTACAAGACCATAAGGCCATAAAATCAACATCATAAATTCCATTAGACAACTGTCCATCTACATGCTCTGGTCTCCTAAGCCTTCAAACTCTTGTTCAAATGCAAATCTCAAGACGAGATTGTGGTTCAAGGGCTTAATCCACCCAACTACAGAATGGTTAGCTCCCCTGGGCTCATCCCAAAATGAAGAGTGCACCGACCCTGCTTAAGAAGTCTATCTCTCGGCACTGATGGATCGGAAGGAATCTGGTGTGTCTATGATTTCTAACTACTTTCCACAAGTTTCTAAATAGATTCTATTCATAGATTTAAGAAGATGAAACATAACCATACACATTTAAGAAAACATGTGTTACCAAGCTTTGGCTAAAGAAATTTTAAAAATAGACTTCTACTGGCAGGAAATGCAAAATAAAATTACCCTTTCTTGGGATTCCACATCCTACACCTTCCTTTACATTTAAAAAAAAACATATCATAAATCATAACATGACACTTGCAAGCAGAGATTCAACACATAATTTAATTTCAAATCCAAGTGTACTAGAGTTTTCAAGATGACTAAATCAACAGTTCTTTGATAACAAAACAATTCACCAAGCCTCTTTTATGTAATGTATCCATTTTTTTGTAAAGATACACAGTTTTCTAAGTTTAGATTTTCTAAATTTTAAAAGTTTGCTGCTATAGTTTCAAGTTTGGTTTTGACAAAATATCCCCAAACAATTTTTCCATATATCCTTTCTAAATCTCAAGTAAATTTTAGTTATTTTCAGCAAAAAATGAACTAACATGAAGCTGGAAATCTTCCACAGAATGTATTATATGCACCAACAGAATTAAAATGGTTGAGTTTTAGGTAGCAAGACAAAATTTTAGGCCATGTCTGGCTGGAAGGCAATTGCCCAGGGATTCGATTCATTAGTGACTAACAATTGTGATTTTTATACATATACAGTTTCCCACTATTCTAAATTGGTTAACGTCACCTCATAACATAAAAATCAAAGGTATTTTCAATGTCATTGACCGTCAAAGGAGTTGTGCGAGTAAAAACAATGGAGAGCTTCCTAATCAATTTAAACAACAATCTTGTCATTTGATTCCATCCTAATCCAACACCACTCTACCCTTTAAAATAGAAATACTTGGTAACAAAAACAATAAAGTCTGAAACTTATGGAAAAAGATTAACGTTATGACAGTCATGGGAGTGCAAAGACGGGAAACGATTACTCTCTCCTGGACCCCAATATTAATGTTACAAAACTCATGATTTTGATAGCTCTAAACGTCACAATTTATGGTTAAAACTGATAATGGCTTTGATACTATCAGTGTTTTGTCTTGCCTATTGTAACTGACTTACAAAAGACAAAGACTTTCCTAAAATTTAGAGTGGAAAAAAATAAAAATAAAAGATGGAAATTCGTCTGTATAACTGTCATTCAACTTATGTATATAATTTATATCACAGCCATGCTTGGACAGAACTGCAAGCCACTCACATTCCACACTATCTTTTAACTAAATCACAGAAAGAAATAATTCCCAACGAGGAACATTGCGCAGGTTCAAGAACATGGAACAACAAAATGATACATGGCGCATCAAAATGGATTTGCAAAGAAAATAAGGAAAGCATCAACAAGAGTTTAAAACCTGGTAATTCCCCTTCTTCTTGCGTAATATGCTTCAGAACTCCCCTCACTCCTACAGTTCTTCTCCTCTCCCACCTGCGGATTTTCTTATTTCCCTTCCCTTGCTATCGACTTCCTCTTACTCCTGCGCACTTCTCCTTTCTTCCTTGTGCACTCTCTCCTTCTTTACCTGTGGCTTACTTCCTCCTTAGTTGTCGCTTCCTAATCTCTTTTCAAGTGTCTCTCCAGTAAAAATGTTGTGTAAAGACTTTTTTTTTCAAAAACGTGTCCTCTCCTCTCTTCATGCACGCCATCCCTCTACCACTAAAACTCTGCCAAACTCCACTTTACTGCCCCTTCATTAATAATCAACTGCAATCTATTTCAAAATCAGCGCAAGGATTAATTGATTAACAATGATAACTTAAAGATAAATAAAATTTCATTTAAGTTGATTCCTAAAAAGATGGGACGATAAGGGAGGGCTATGACAAAAACATAATATAAATATTTTTAAAAATAAAATAAAATCTTTAATAGATCTTACTATATATTAAATTTTAACATTCATTATTAGTAAATAATTGTTTTAATATATTAAGATGTTAACAAATAAAGCAATATAAAACAAGGCCCAAAGCAGCTAAGTTGGCAAATGCCTTAATTAAAATGACAAGTAAAAATAGTCACAATAATTAATTATAATTTTTTTTGATAATGTGTATAGCTCAATCTAAAAATGAAAATTATTTATCATTATAATTATAATTATATAATTTTATATTAAATAAAATTATACTTAATAAAATATAATTAATTTACAAAAATTATAATTACAATTAATTACTAAACTAAAACACAAGTACAAGTCACTATGTGGCACTTGTTAAAAATAGTGTGTTGCCTATAGTTCACAACTTATTTTTTATTAGCCAACATTATTTTTAAATAAGAAAAACAAATAAAACCCGCTCAAATATAACTAGCAATGAAAAAAAAAAAACTTAAAAAATAAAGAAAATAATTTTAAAAAATCATAAAACAATAAATCATAGTAAATAACTTAAAAGCCTTTTATTTTTGCTACTGGCGTAATTCCCAAGACAAGCTAATTAAAAGAAATAGGTCACCAAAACCGTGAATCCCTACCAATATAAGAAGGGGAAGGGAGTAATAGGACCAAGATTCTCATAATCGAAAGTAGAGATGAGTGGAAAAAAAGGTGCGGAGCGGAAGTATGAAGTGAGTTCATCTGAGGAAGACAGTGAAGAAGAGCCTTTTCCATCTATGCGATATTTAGATTGGTTAAAATCCAAAGAACATTTTCAAACTTCACAGTCCTCTCTGAAATCTGCCTTTGATGAGTGCTGTAAGAAGGTTGATGACATGCGAGCCGATTTGGGTAAAGCCAAAATAATGATCAAGCAATTGACTGAAAAAAACAAAAAACTAGAGGAGGATTTGAAGAGGGCTAAAGAAGGGGAAGAATGTAGTAAGAAAGATCTGGAGCAAACAAGAAACAAGGCGCGCAAGCTGTTGTTAATATTTTCTACAGTGAAAGAAGTGTATGATGAAATATGTAAGCAATAAGGAGAGGCCTCCTCGACACAATTTTAAAAATGCTTCTGTGCTCTGATTTTGCATGTTGTTTTCTCTGCCGTGCTTTGTTTGATTGTAAGTTTATATTCGATCTGTATTAGATTTGTTTTTCTATCCGCTCTTCTAGTCGTGCGAATAATGCATGCAACATTGCATGAATAGGTAGTTATCTTCAAATTATCCAGTCGAACTGGCTGTTCTTTCAAGCCTATTTGTTGTTCAGTCTCAGCGCTGTGTTTTCTAATGAGATTGAATAAAATTACGGTGCAACAGAGATATACTGTTCAACAATTAATGCATAAGTCTTTTATACCTATGCCGTTACTTTATCTGAAGCTTATTGATTTTAAAACATTTTCTGGTGGCCTTCGTTGGTTGGTAGCTAGCTGGCTTCGTGCTTCGCTGGGTTGCCTCGCAGGTCTGAATCCTCCAACAAAAAAAAAAACATTCCCTAATGTTATGTTTGAGACAGATTTTTCAAAAAAATGTATTGACTTGTATTATGAATTTTGTAGTTTTTTTTTTAAATTCTTCCTCACATCTCTGATACAATATTAGTTTTATTGTCCAAACAAATATTTTCAAAGATTTCTTTATATTCATATATCTTAAAAAATCACATTTGAATTTAAAAATTCTAATTATGTTTTGATTTTTTAGACACAATATTAGTTTTATTGTCTAAACAAATATTTTCAAAGTTTTCTTTATATTCATATATCTAAAATAAATCACATTTGAATTTAAAAATTCTAATTATGTTTTGATTTTTTAAGACCAATATTAGTTTTATTGTCCAAACAAATATTTTCAAAGATTTCTTTATATTCATATATCTAAAATAAATCACATTTGATTTTAAAAATTCTAATTATGTTTTGATTTTTTAGACACAATATTAATTTTATTGTCCAAACAAATATTTTCAAAGATTTCTTTATATTCATATATCTAAAAAAATCACATTTGAATTTAAAAATTCTA
>MU226793.1:6536426-6568766 GCA_018584345.1 Thuja plicata
GCATCATCCTTTGCAAGGTCTTTCAAAGATGGAATTACAACCTCTTGTGTAGCAATTTCAAAGATCTCAAAGCCAACACATTGTAGATGTGTTATCATTTTGTTTTTCCAATCCAGATAATTTTCTCCATCGAACTTAGGGCTTTCTTTTTTGAAGTAAGACATCTGATCTACCTTAAGCTGTTAAGCTTCTTCTCCAAGGCACTTGGCTCTGATACCAATTGTTAAAATAGTCTCAAAGGATAACTGAGAGGGGGGGTGAATCAGTTATCAGTAACTTTACTTCTTTAACTTCAGAATACAACAAAGTAAATGCTTAATCAGATAACACATTACACAACACACAATTTGATTACAGGGAAACTAAATGGTAAAAACCCCGGTGGGAATTAGCACCCACAATGACCTATACTTTTTTATATTAATCCCTATTAGAAGATATCTCAACCCTATTAGGAGTTGTACTTTACAATACAATAAGTATATTGACCTAGTTAAGGGTCGGACCCCATTAGGAGTCTTTTACAAATAACCATGTTAGGGGTGGTGGACTCACTGTCCAAAAGCTCACTGCTTGATGGTGAAGGCTACAACCTTCTGTATAATAGATATGCACTATATCTAATGAAGAACTATAGAGTAGACCTGCTATCTTGATCAGTTCCAGTGTATTGCAATCTTTCACTTCTTCTTCACATAGACTCTTGATGAATGAACCAACTCTGATAATCTACTCTGTACATCTTTCTTATCTTTTCGTATCATTCACACTTAGCGTGTCACCTTTGAATTTATATAAGTATCTTCCTCAAAGTATGAGATCATGGGACCTATAAGACAACTCTTCATAACATCCTTTTCGGCTCTACTAAGCACGCAAGCATAATTACAACCATGCAAGTATAAACTGAATAGACGCGACACTTCACTAAGTCGGCCTCACCAATTTAACTCTAACTTTACAATCTTCTTGAAACATGTTTGGCACCTTTGGATTAATATCATCAACTCATAACTAATCATGAATAGACACACACATATACAAAAGATAGGCGCAACTCAAGAAACACATGATATATGTGGGCCCTAAACAGTTACACTTCCAAAACTGTAACTACCAATAACAAAATTACATAAATTTACTGAAACATCATATCTAGGTCTGCGTGTATGAACATAACATAATAAACATGTCAACAACATGTATCTATCCATGCAATTATTCATATCATCATTCTGATAAGTACATATAGAATTACTACTGTGTATTATATGTTATCATCAATGACAAACATACAATCAATCAACTGGTCAAAATCAAATCTCCAACATAGACTACTATGAAGTTCTATCTAATCAATTGATATACATTTCTATGTATTATTTCTATATCAAATATACAAAATTACAAAGATGCTATGATGATAAGAATCTTCTTAGTCCCTATCATTATTTTTCCTGTCCACCCATGCTACCCACCCTGATGTTCCCTTTATCCACCTTAGTACCTTATCACCATGGATATACTGCCTGTAGGGGTGATCAACAATATCAGCTACTAGGACACTTGGAACAGTAGCATATGGTACTCCTGCTATTGGTATTGGGGTATGTGCATAGAGTTGTGAACCAAAAATAGGGGTATAAGTGGACCCATTATTTCTTAAATCGGGTAAACCTAAACTTGGAACAGACGTTTGAGGGTCATGCACTCAAAATAAGAAGATGTGTAAAAAACTAAATTGTAGTACTTTGAATCTAGTTTCTAAATTTTTTTTTAAAAAAACCGATAAGATTAAGAGGGTCAAAGCTTGCATGCAAGAAAACCTGTTCCTGATTTTTTCATAAAAATATAACATAATTATTTCCATGCACTATAAGAAAGATATAGTTATATTCAGTATTTTTCAAATCCCTTTGGTAGGATGATAGGTAAGAGTGAGATCTAGAAGTTGCGTATTTTTTTTAAAAAAAATTATGAGTATTTTTTTTCTGTGATTTTTTGAAGTGACCGCATCTTGAAAATTTGGTACTTGTTCGTGCGCTGGGCATAACTTGCATCAAAATAATCAAAAATGATTTTTTTTTTAAAGTGTATAGAGTCAAGTGTAGAGCAATAATATGTAATTTATTTGTAATTTGGTTAAGTATATCAAAAGTTATTAAAAAATGGTAGACATGTGTCTGTGAGGACTGTCAAGACACTGGTAAAAAAAATTAAAGTTTACTATGCTAATGTTGTCCAAAAATAGAAAAAATTATATGGTTAGAAAGCTAAGAAGACGTATGAGATTATGGCAAAAATTATAGAGCTACCTTGTTGACAAATTGCAAACCTGATGAAAATAAAGTTGAGAATTCATCTTACAAGATGAAAAAATGTCTAAAAGAACAAAAATGGAGGGAAAATGGGCCTCCAAGCCTTTAGGTCATTTTCCCATCCTCTTTCCAAGCCATAACCCGATCGGGTTTCTAAATTTTAAATAACTTGATTAGGTTCTGAAAAGTGAAAAGTACTTTTCAACTCCTACATAACCCGATTGGGTTCTCGAGAATAAAATGCATAATTTTCACTTCTTCAAAACCCGATTGGGTTACAAAGAAGTAAAAATTATGCTCTCTCTCTCTCTCTCAATCCTCCTTTGTTCTTATTTTTTAAAAATTTGATCGGGTTATGAGGAATTAGGAACATTGAGCCTTTATGTTCTCATAACCCAATCGGGTTCTGAAGTCCTCAAAACTCGATCAGGTTATGTTGAATTGGGAAATTTTCTTGCTTCAACGGTCTAAAAACATTTATTGCAAGTTGTCCCAAGGTCCCACTACTGATTTTCTATTTTACGCGAGTAACAGTCAGGTTTGCACTTTTTTGCATGTTTTTTCTTTGCAATGATTGAATTGTGTTATTTATTGGTGTTTTTTATGTTATTTTATCATTGTAAGTTCACATTTCAAGAAAATGGTTGATTTTTTCTTATTTTTTGGATTTGATGTTCACATGTTATCTATGTTCATGATATTATTCATAGATTCCATTCAATATGAACAATGGGAAAGAACAAAAGAGGAACAATTGAACAACGAGAGACAAAAAAGGAAAGACAAAGGGAGCACATGAGAAGAACATGACAAGGTACATCATCAAATGCATGCAATTTAAGTGATGAACCTAATTCATCTAATGCACCATTTCAATTCGATGTCATTAATGAACAAAATGCACATAATGTAAATAAAAATGTTCAACATACACCAATTGAAATGATGGGGATAAATGCACCTAATTCATCCAATGCACCATTTCAATTCGATGTCATTAATGAACAAAATGCACATAATGAAAATGAAAATGTTCAACATACACCAATTGAAATGATGGGGAAAAATGCACCTAACTCATCTAATTAAAATGTAGAGCATGTAGTTGTGTTAACACCTCCTAGAATAATTTGTAGAAAACCAAAGTTTCTAATTGACACTGATGAAAATATTTTGAGGCCAATACATGATAAAATGTTGGAAAGAAATTGTAGAAGAATTGTTAAAAAGATTTGGAATAACTATTTTGAAAAATTAAATCAAAGTGGAAGATGTCAAGTAGTTTTTGAAATGATTAAGAATCTGAAATTTAGAGAAACAATAAGAATTTTGGGGTTGAGAACATCTAAAATAGTAGTGAGAGAACCATTGTGATAAATCTATTCGATGCATACCAATCCATTGGTTCAAAATCACGTAGTAAAGATGCTAATGTTACTCGACGTGTGCTCACATCAACTATAATGGGAAAGGAAATGAAAAAGTCTCATATAGTAAACAAAACAAGCAAGTCATTAAGGATAGGTAGATCAACATTACAAAGAGCCTTACACAGGCGAGAAAAAATTGAGGATCCAAACACTAATTCTCTTTGGTCATTCTCGGGTAGACTCCCATGCAAGGACAAGGTTGTTGTTGATGCATTAAGAACATTAATTGAAATTTTTTGGCATGAGAACACAAGGGTTTCACCCAACCAAAGAGATGTTGTTAGGAGGAGAATCGGATCTACAAATTGTATGCCAAATCCAAAACACTTTTTGGATATGACACAAACACAATTTTATGAAAAATCCTCCAAAGATTTCCTCAAATTAAAATTAGTCAAAAAAAATTTGAAATGGCAAAACCCTTTTACGTCAAGATTAATCATGCACGTACCACATGTTGTTGTAGGGTACATATTGAATTTTCCATGCATTATGATATATATTGTCATGTTTGTTGTACTTTGCACACTAACACTATTTTGTAAGAATGTGTCTTCAAGCACCTCCTACGTCATCAAGAGATTTTATGTCAAGTATATTATGCAATCGATATGATGTTTGCATTTATTATAAGATGATGTGTTTGAATGGATCTTTTAGTGAATGTGGTGGTACATGAGAAAGTTGCAGATATGTCACCATCTACAGAGCACAAATGAGATTGGAAATACACTAGTTTCTTTTGGAAAATACAAGATAGTAAATTATGGTCTAAAAGATGGAAAAGAACTTAAGAGGTGTGAGTTAGTGAAAAATAATATATGTGTAGCTGATTTTATGAATATTTTTCAAGAGAAACTAGTTTATGAGTACATACATCATTCACATATAGCTAGGTAGTTGGATGAGCAATTCAAGATATGTAAGGACATTTTTCCCCTTTGTACTATTGTCTCCATTGTTGATTTTGCTGAGATTTATACACTTAAACCTCATAATGAAGTTCAAGCATTGTATTACCATTCTATACAAGTGATGATCTTTGTACATATAGCATTCTTGCATGCACATGATAGCATAGACGCAGATAGAAAGGTTTTAAGAGAGTATCACTTATGCATCAATGACAATCACACACATTCATCAGAGTTTGTTCAAGGTTTCTTCAAAATTTTGTATGATAATGTAAGGGAAAGAGGTATTGCATAAAACCAACACATAATATGGTAAGACAATTGCACCTCACAATTCAAGAATGCAAGGATGTTCTAGTGGTTGAGTAGGATGCATGTGACAAGTGGCATTCAACATTTTTGGAATTTTACCGAGGTAGGGCATGGAAAAGGCAAGCATGATGGTGTAGGTGCATGTGTAAAAAGAGCTCTTGCCAGAGAGGAATTGAAGTACGAAGGTGGTGCAAAGTTAATAAATGCAGAAACAAGTGTGCGATGGTGCAACTTTACGATGGGAATAGGTAATGAAGGTAAGTCTATGGTTAATAGATTTTTTTGGTTGATAGGCTAGTCTAACATTTAAAACTATCTAGATTATTGTACACTTACAGGATCAAGTGACATGCACTCATTTAGAAGTTCAAATGCAGCATCATTGGGTATTTATACTAGATTAATGGCATATTTTTTCTAGTCTTGTATAAATTTTGCATGGGAGGAATGAGAATAAAAAGAGTGGGTTGACAAATGGTCTTATACACCTTTGCAACTGTTTGATACATATCAACTTCCTAGAGCACTACAATTGAGCCAGTTTGAAGCATAGGCAGATTTTGATCACATATCTGACCTAGTTGAACTAGGTAATTTCTCAATTTATTCCTCATTTTGAGATGAACTCTATTGAACCTACTTGAACTCATTTTATTAGGTGGTTAAGTGTTTAGGGTGTTAACTTATCCCTCTATAAATTGCAGGTCATGTATATGCAGTTGTTGCAGATGAGAACAATGAGGAAGGGACTGATTACTTTTTATGTCGTTGTATTGAGGGAAAAAAGAAATTGACAACTACAATCATTAATGGAGAGGGTATTGAGTACCCAATAAGATCCATTGTTGTGATAGGGACATGGGTTAGAAGGTACGCTATCAAAATATAATGTGTTCTTGTTTGACGGCTTTGAGAGCCCTTACCATCATTCTATTACACTTTATATGTTGAATTTTGTATTAATTTATGCTTCTATGAAATGCAGGTGCCCTATCCAAACATCCAAGAAGTTGTTTGAGGACTATGAGACACATAGACATATTTTGCATTATTTGAACCTTCTTGTTGCAACAAATATTGAATTGATAAAGTATACGGGTAGACCTCGTAAGAAGAATTAATGGAAATTTCATGAATCTGAACACAAGGCAATACATGACACAATAAAGGTTAGAGATGATCCAGAAGGTTCACTCAATTAGTTTTGGGCCATCATGAAGAAACATTCTACAAAATGGTAGAATTATTTTGACAATTTTGTATATAAATTTTGTGAAATAATCTAACTTCGCTTTTTTGTAAATATAAATGACTATGAAGTGGTCTACATGCATATTTGGTGACCACATTTTGTATATTGAAAGAAAATCAAATTGTATATAAAAGTGGCCATGGGTTGATTTGTATATACCGAGGGGCCACATTTTGTATATTTTATTGTGTACCATTTAACTAAGAGGATATGAGTGAATTATGATTCATTACAGTTATAACAATGGCTCATGCACTGGATATCTCATGATTCTCTAAATTATAATAATGGTTAATGTGTAGTATTTATGTATGTATGTTCATTTTCATATTATGTATGTATGTTCATTTTCATATTATGTATTTATGTATGTATCTTTTTCATGTATTGTATTTATGTATGTATGTTCATTTTCATATTATATCTTTTCCAAGCGTTGTATGTATGTATTATTTTCACATTACATCTTTTTCATGCGTTGTATGTATGTTCTTTTCTATCTTATACCTTTGTCATGTATTGTCATGTGTAATAGACCTAATCTTTTCCAAAGCAACTAAATTGAAAATGTTTTGTCGAACCAAAGTAATAGGCATAATCTATAATTAAAATTATGGTGTTATATGTTATGCTTAGTGGACGTTTGAATTGTTTTACTTCTATTGTTGCCCAATTTGGCTTAGTGCACCTTGCGAACACTTTGGTCTAACTTGCGCCGGAACATTCTTGATGCTTCGCAAGTGAAAAAAGGTCTCCCCTAGTGTTTACCTGGACAAATGGAGTTGATGGAGTTGATGTTTTGGTCCCACAATGAACATTTTGAAAGATGCACCATTGAGCAACTTTCAACTGAGCAACAATGCGACTTTTTGCACCAACCGAGATTGGGTCGCCAAATGGAATTCGAGTGGAATCTCCCAGAATTGAGCTACATGCTTTTAGGCCTTCCCAAGAAGGTCCTTTTTCACTTCACATATCTATGATATCTCTCACGAGGTCCGAGATATGGCTCTCCAAAAATTTCTGCCCAATTTGGCTTAGTGCACCTTGGGAACACTTCGGTCTGACTTGCGCTGGAATGTTCTTGATGCTTCACAAGAAAAAAAAGGTCTCCCCTAGCATTTACCTGACCAACTAGAGCTGATGGAGCTAACGGTTTGGTCCCACGATGAACGGT
This sequence comes from Thuja plicata, assembly GCA_018584345.1. Classification (NCBI taxonomy): domain Eukaryota; kingdom Viridiplantae; phylum Streptophyta; class Pinopsida; order Cupressales; family Cupressaceae; genus Thuja; species Thuja plicata. The sequence goes on from MU226793.1 coordinate 6,543,830, forward strand.
TTGAAAGATGCACCATTGAGAAACTTTCAACTAAGCAACAATGCAACTTTTTGCGCCAACCGAGATCGGCTCGCCAAATGGAATCCAAGTGGATTCTCACAAAACTAAGCTATGTTATTGTAGGCCTTCCCAAGATGGTCCTTTTGAAATTCACAGATGTTTGATATCTCTCACGAGGTCTAGGATATGGCTCTCCAAAAATTGCTTCCCAATTTGGCTTAGTGCACCTTGGGAACACTTCGGTCTGACTTGCATCAGAACATTCTTGATTCTTTGTAAGCAAAAAAAGGTCTCCCCTAGCATTTACCTGGCCAAATGGAGCTAATGGAGCTGACGGTTTGGTCCCATGATGAATGGTTTGAAAGATGCACCATTAAGCACTTTTTGCACCAACTGAGATCAGGTCACCAAATGGAATTCAAGTGGAATCTCCCAGAACTAAGATATGTGCTTGTAGGAATTTCAAAGATGGTCCTTGTGCACTTCATAGATCTTTGATATATCTCACGAGGTCCAAGATATGGCTCTCCAAAAATTTCTGCCCAAATTGGCTTAGTGCACCTTGGGAACACTTTGATGCAACTTGCACTGAAAGGTTCTTGATGCTTCACAAGAAAAAAAATTTCTCCTCTAGTGTTTACCCATAAAAATAGAGTTGACGGTTTGGTCCCACGATGAAAGGTTTGAAAGATGCACCATTGAGCAAATTTCAACTGAGCAACAATACAAATTTTTGCACCAACGGAGATCGGGTCACCAAATGGGATTCGAGTGGAATCTCCCAGAATTGATCTATGTGCTTGTAGGCCTTCCCAAGATGGTCCTTGTGCACTTCACAAATATATGATATCTCTAATGAGGTATGAGTTATGGCTCTCCAAAAATCAATGCCCAATTTGGTTTAGTGCACCTTTGGAACACTTGGGTCTGACTTGCACCAGAATATTCTTGATGCTTTGCAAGTGAACAAAAGGTCTCCCTGTCATTTACCCAGCCAACTGGAGCTGATGGAGCTGAAATTTTGATCCCACGATGAATAGTTTGAAATGACAATAATGAAAAAGTTGCATAGAAACTTTTAAAAGTTGCTCAACAACATTTGTGCAACTTTTGACAATGTTGCAAAATGTTGCTATTAGGACCTCTGGACCTATTGAAAGGACTTAGACACTAATACATTTGGTACCAAATTGCAACGACAGTGTCGTTGCAGTTTTTCCGTCACAACCTTGTCATTGTTGCAATTGTGACGATCAATCGTCGCAATTGCGACAACAACAAGGTTGTGACGGAAAAACTGCAACGGCACTGCCGTTGCAATTTGGTACCAAATGTATTAGTGAGAAGACCCTTAGATCCTATAGTATTACCTTTATTAGACCAAAAATATCAAACCTACTTATCCTATCATAGGTCATGAGTCTAATCAACCTTAGGTTTATAAACACACCTTACATGGATTGACTTTACAATGAGACCAATCCAATCAAAATGAATGGTTTATCTCTAGGATCTAATCATGATTAAAAATATGTGAAGATGAACCCATGAAGACTCATATCCATGCCTGGTGTTGCTTGGGTGCCCTGAACCAAAGAACCCTATAACTTCCCAGTTGTACCCAAGGAACATTATATGTTTGAAGTTACTCAAGGGGCTCAAAATTGCACAAAACATCCCTACATCCACTGTCCAAGAACAAAAACCAAACTCTCATACTCTTTATTTTAGTCACAAAAAACTTACAACAACAAACATAAATTCACTTAAGTCATGCATTGCATACATATTGAGCATGAAGGATACACCTAAATACAATGTATCACATCAAGCATTAATTAACTTAAATCATAAAATTGCTTATGTCCTGGAGCAAACATGTAGTACATACGTTATGAAGCATAGACATGAATTCACTTAAGTCATTCACGTAGGTCATACACATGAATTTAGGTTATAAATCATATACATGAAGTACACACACAAGTACATTAATTTATAGAAACACACATGCATATACACAAGTCATGTGAAACAAGAATACACTTAAGGAATAAACATCCAACCAATGAATTCAAGGATCAAATTTGAAGTTTCATACAAAAAAATGAACAATAATAGTGTACATATAAATACATGGTGTACATGCCAAATCTATTATAGAGTTACAAAAAAGTGACATCAACTATGTCTAGGTCAATATATACAATGTATAATGTCACACACACACACACACACACACACATATATATGGTCATTCAATGACCACAACTAGATCTATACAATATCTTAATATATCTATGACTATGGTGGATCATCAAAATTGAGCTTCTTCACAGCAACACTTGGGTCACTAACTCTCTACACAAGAACAATTCAAATGCTAAGACATATATCTTATCTCAAAATAATATAAAAATAAATAAATATTGGGCTGTAATTTTTTGACAGTTGAATTATTGATTACCTCATCTCTTTCTCCTATGCTTGGGCTGAATGATAAATGAAATGGGCTCTGTCGTGGGTGAGAGGGACTCCTAGAAAAATGGAAAGGTAGAGAAGGATGGGCAGTGGTGAAGGGTCCTATAACAAGAAAAATAAATAATACAAAATACATGTTATAAACAAGAAATACTTAAAAATAAAAAATGCATGGACTAAAAATAAAATAATACCACAACATGCGTTGGAACTCATGTTTTGGAGGGAGCCAAAACCATTGATGAATCAATTCGGACCTTTTTCCTGTATGGTAAGATGTAAAAGATGTTATAGTCAAGAAATACTAGATAATGCAAAAAATGTATACACTAGATAATACAAATGGGTACCAAAGCCTCGGTTGGATCTCCTATGCTTGGGCTGAATGATAAACAAAATGGGCTCCATCGTGGGTGAGAGGGACTCCTAGAAAAATGGTGAGGCAGAGGAAGGATGGGCACTCTTGAAGGGTCCCATAACAGGGAAAATAAATAATTAAAAATACATATTATAAATACATATTATAAATAAGAAATAATAAAAATAAAAAATTGCATGGACTAAAAAGAAAATGCACACATACCATAATCTCAGATGGCTCTTTTATACTCGTATGAGGATTTGCCTCATCTGAGGCAGCTATGACCAATTCCTGTATGAAAAGTCATAGCAAATGACATACTAATAGAGGAACATGATTTCTAAAATATTTTGAACAAACAAGAATCCAATTGAAAGTAACTATGAAAACATGTTACCTCCTCCCTCTCCTGAACATCAATAGTGCTTGGTGCATTCATTAGTTCAGTGAAACCCAATTGATTCTACATGTATACAATAAACAAGTCAAGTGCATTCATCAATATAGACTACATTGAAATGTTCATAATACATTTCAACAAATATACTTAAATTGGACCTAATTACCTTTTTTTCAGTGTCCCCAATGATTTCTTCCCCTTTCCTAATGACCTCAATCTTGGTGGGGTAGGCTAACAAAAACAAAATTAACATATAAGAGAAATAATATGATACCAAATGGGTTCATTTAAAACTATAAACAAGAGTTGTGCAAAATATGATACCACATAGCTCTATAAGCCAAAGTCAATGGAAAAAAAGGGTAACATTATCAATCTCATAAATTTGAGCCCCTGACAAGCCCTATAAAACACCAAATAAATATATAAGCAATAGTTTACAATCAAGATTATGATTCACTTGAATTCCACAGATGCTTATGCTCCACAACTCTATTATCACAAGTTTATAAACAAATTTTACGAACCATTATTACACTATAAAAAAATTCTCTTCTTTCACACACAAGACTATTCTTTAAAAAATTTGTAGTCATAGGTAGAGAAGGATGGTCTGGATTGTATTCGTGGAGGTTAGAGGTTAGGACCACTTTTGCAACATGTAATCTAGAGCTATTGTAGCCTCGCATTGAGTATGTTTTAGTGTGTTTACCCTTAGCATGGGGGGATTTGGAGTGCTTTTAGGTTGAGAGTAGGTGGTATGGGAAGTGATTAAAACATTTGAGGTTCTTATGAACCTAGGGTGTAGAGGGGTTATTTTCTATGGTGAATATATAGACTAATATATGGGGATTGTCCTAGTATGACCTTGAAATGCCAGAGAGTAGAGTTTACTGAACTAGCAAGTGAATGTGCTTTGAGTGATAGGATAAAGACCTTGTGATAATTTGAGGGGTTCTTGGAGTGTCTTAGAATTTATATGTTGAGAGTCTTCAAAAGGCAATGGAGGTGTATTGAAGGATTGAGGACATTCACAATCAGAGATTGTATTCATGATTTTGAACAAGAAATAAGAGTAAAAGAATGATGGTTGGATGTTCCAGATGATGTTCAAGGTTGATTCAAAATCCAATAAGTGATTGGTTGGGGTATGATTCTATGTATGAGTTCAACATTGGTTGAATTGAGTCCAAGGATGGAGGGCAGGAGTTCAAATCTATTTGAGTCATGATGGTTGGACAAGGAAATGAACTTGTTCAAAAGTATGATGTTTAGGTTACCAAAAGTTGGGGATCTTTGTTGAAGCCTTTGCGTTCAACCCAATTCCTTGAGGGAGTAGCATCCTTTTATGAATTCCTTGAGTTGAATTACATTAGAACAAATTCTTTGACCATAAAGCAATAGCAAAAAAACATACACTAATTCTTTGACCACACTAAGTTACCACCATACAAATTATTAAGTTATGATATTTTGAAAAGAACGTATTATTTTATTTTATGAATATTTATAAAACATTACCTTAGGTGTTTGAGCTACCTGTCCATGTCTACTAGACTGAGCACTCCTTGGTGTGCTCGTACCACCAGCTACACCCTGGAATGCATATTATTCATGTATCAATTTCAATTCTTCTATACATAAAAATTTATTTACTTTTAATAGATTTTGGTAATTAATTAAAATAACATGTTAAAACACTAATTTAAACAAACCTGTGTCGGCTCTGTACCATACACCATTGACAACAGATCATCTGTGAGGACCATATCCTTAGTAGTGGATGCCTAACATCTTCTCCCACAATTCACACATGAATGGGATGTTGAACCTTCCGCACTCGCCTAACTATCTACCCCATCACATATACCATTACAACTGATGTAGATATGTTCAATGGGTTGGGTTGACCCTACAATTGTATCTAATGGTAATGGAGCTAGCATGGGATGAGATAATCCTAATGGTGCATCCAATGATGATGGAGCTAGCACAGGATGAGATGATCCTAATGGTGCATCTAATGAAGATGGAGGTGGCACAGGCACTGATCCATCCTCTCCTCCAACTAACTAAGTGTCATGCTAGATAATGACATCAGTTAATGATGCAGGTGCATGAAGAGTCTGTATATCCATAGACTCCTTCACCACTACTAGGACCACAACATGAATGAGGGGTTTTCTCCTATTATGCCTCCTCTCTTGTGGTCAGGTAATCCTATGTGCCCCAGGTCTATCTTGCGTAGAGCCTCTCCCTCTACCCTAGAACTCATGAAAGTCAAAGTAATTCAGCTTCTCGCTGAGGATAAACTCATAGTATAGCTTCCTTAAAAAATATAAAGGCACCTCATTATTATTACAAGGTGGTTGGTCAAATACCATGTACCACCTATCCCAAAAAAATTATTTCATCCCCCTCTGAACACACCAATGTATAGGAAACCACTTTTTATTATCTTCTAGGGAATTTCTAGTATTAGGATCGGTAAAAAGGGCACATATGTCACATTTTTGTATGCCTTTTCTTTTCACATCCTCATATGATAAACCCTCAACATAATATGTATGACATATATCCCTCCATGAACCCCCATTTTGTCACCTCGTGAGACACCTCATTTGCACTATTGGACATTTTTCTAATGTAGTGGCGAGGATAGAGTGATGTTGAAGACTGGAAGCCTTCAACCTATTGACTAATATATTAATTTGTGTACTATTTTGGCTAAGGTGTTGCACAAGGTCCTCTTGTGTTCATATCACCAGCACCCCTAATGGCACATATGGAGGGTCTAAAGGTGGCGATGGTTGTGGATGAGGAGAATTTTGAGGAGGGTTTACGAGTGGCGATGGTGGTGGACGAGGAGAATTTGGAGGAGGGTTTACGGGGGGTAGTCTTTGATTTCTTTTTTCCTCTTCTAGGGTTATTTGATTAATCAGATATGGAATTAATAAAAGAAAACAAAAAACAATATCATAACCTAATTTGATTACAAATGCAAAAAAAAAAACCAATAAAACATACCTTTGTTACGGGGCGTCATTGCTTGAAAATGTGGAAATTATTAAAGAAATGTTGTTTTCTTCAAAGCACGATCGGTTTTTGATGTTTTTTTCCCTCCTTCAATCTGCTTCTATGTGGTTTAGGCATTAGAAATGGCCTAAGCCACGGGATTTCCAAAATATAATATATTTCTAATAACTCGATCGGGTTCTGAGAAAGATGGAGTTTTTTAATAATATTGTCTAGGCTTGGTTACCAAGCCTAGTAAAATTCCAAAATTTCAGTAACCCAATCGGGTTATATGAAATTTGAATTTTTTTTAAATATGTGTCCACTTTTTTGACTCACAACTTGGTGCATATACCCATTTCTACTATTGGAATTTCTCTATGACGAAGGAGCATCTTAGGATCTTGGAAATCTTGTAGTAACCAAAAATATTTCCTTTAGTTTTTCTTTACGTTCTGTTCCAATTGGGCATCTTTTGGTGTTTTGGGTGGTCGTCAATCTGTGATTGTTCTTTTTGGTTGCGGTCGCATCAACATGTTCTTGGATTTATCTTAGATCTTATCCTAAGATCACACCTCATTTGGTTTCATCGCGTATAATTTATGGCAGATTCTTTGCATATCTATCATGTTCTTCATATTTCTGGTTGGTGGTTGGGTTTTCTGATCAATTCCCAATCTTTTGGTTGGTGTTTCCAAGCACGACCGTGCTATCTCATTGTTATGTTTGAGGTTAATGTTATTGTGTGCTCACATCTCTTAAATCTTTCATTGGAGTTTGTTATATAAGATTTGGTCCTCGCTTATTTGGGTGTAATGTGTTTACTCAATTCTTGAAGAATTTAATCTTTTCAAGGCCGACTTGATGTTGTGATGGCTTTATAAGCTTATGGACTTGTCCCTAAGGGGTAGGATTATCTCATAAGATTATTTGGCTTAGCTTGGGTAGGATTGTAAGGTTTATGTGTGTAATCAGGCATGTGTTCTTGGCATGTATGATTGGCATGTGAAACAACATATTGCAAATCTGTTTTAAATGATTTTTGCTGATAATAAAAGGTTGAATCTCTTGTTTTTACCTATTTGTATTTTTTCCTTCTGTTGTCTTATGTTTCCTAAAATGGTTGGACTGATCTCCTTGAGGTTAATCCATCCTTGATTGCATCACTCTATCTCAACTTTCCTTCTCTCTTTGCCCATTCAATTCTTCCATGAAGTTCTCTAATGTGATATGAAAGGGAGTTCTTTCTAGAGATGATCTGGACCATGTGTACCCATGGGAGATCTCCCATATAAACATTCTTATAGCCCCACCTTGTAGCAAGTCATGGAAAATTTTCTCATCTACCTTCATAACAACCATAACTTGCACAATAATATTGTGAAAAATGAGTCTTCGTAGAGACTTGATAAGATGTTTGTCTCTGCCAGAAAATATATTATCATTACATGACTTCTAAATATACCACAAAATTTCAATAGATAATATAGACCTAAAAATATTGTAGTTCTTTTAAAGGCTCAATAAATATCTAGACAGCACATTCTAAATAGTAAAGTTCCCATTCAAAGATAGACCAAATAAGCCCCAGATTTCCTTAGCAAAGAGGCAATAGAAAAATCATGGTGAACATATTCACAATAATTATAGAAGGAATGAATATTAGATTCTCCATTTTGCTTATTGACCGACAATCTGTGTAGGAGGAATCTCCACATGAAACAAGTTGTTTTAGGCTCAATGGGTCTGCCCAAAAGACCAGCAAGGGTTTTATTCTAGTCCAAGAGATTATTAGTATTCCAAAAAAAAGTTGAGATGGTCAAAAATATCATAAATATCAGTGAGGATACTCTAAATATATTTGGCTTTAGTGTTGGGGAGAAGGCTATCGTCCTAGGCTAAAATGGAAAACCCTAGAATCATTGTAATTACAGCCTTTGGGAAGGGAGAGAATGCTATAGGCCTCTCTCAACACTGAGTAAGTCCTCCACTAAGACTATGGGACAGACTTCTACCACACCTCCTACTAATTCAACAAATGACCCTCTTGAATTATATCATAAAACTGTTGAATTACTTTGGATTCTCAACTCTGGGTAGAGCAACCTTGGAGTAGGGCCAAGGGTTTGTCCCCATGTTTAGATTCTACCAGATAGATCTTTCCCCACATATCATATTATCCTCAGTTGTAATGTTATTATAACAAAAAGTTAAACGTTTTCCCATCCTTTCAATATGGCTTTGAAGACATTAGATCCTATAACTTTAGTTGCAAAAATACCAACCCTAATGTCACTTTTATGCAATCCTTTTCATGGAGAACCTTTAGGGGGAACAACTCTTACAATGATATGTCTAACTAAGATCTTCCAGGGCTCTTCACCCTGAGTGACCTTAGCTATCCATTTAACTAGAAGAGTCAGTCCTTCAGTCCCCAAGTCCTTCAAACCTGGACCAAATTTATCCTTGCTCATAGTACACCATTTCTACTTAACAACATTTATTTTTTTATTCTCTTTTCCATCTAACCAAAGGAACTCCCTAATTTGTATCTAAATGTACTTAATTTGTGCTTGATTGAAAATCTAGGCAGAGGCATAGTAAACTGTATAAGTGGACAAAATATTATGAAACACTTCAAATCTCCCATCCATGGAGAGGTAGTGAGTATTCCATTTACCAATCTTCTTGTCAATTATGCACCCCCACGTCTCCTTCAGATCTAGATTAACTGAGAATGGAATGCCCAAGTACCTGACTTGCTGGTTGGGTCCTCCCCAAGCCAGTGAGAATTTGTGGCACCAATCAGGCGGGTGTTCATTCCACCCCAACATGATAGATTTGGCGAGTGAAACTTTACTCCTTGAGGCAGCACAAATAATGTCTTGTTTGTGCATTAAATTATAGACATTGTTCTCTTCCAGCTCAATTAGAATAGTTGTATCATCAACAAACTATATATTTGATAGTTCTTCCCCATTGGGTAGCCTTACTCATTTAAATCTAGGAGAGAGTGAGTTATGCCTCAGTAGGTAAAAGACAGCATCAACATCAATCACAAATAATGTTGAGACAAGTGTGCATCCTTGCATGATCTGCCCAAATCTGATTCGACACTCCATAACCTGTTCTCGCACACACAAAAAAATGAGGAAAAGGGTTGGCTAAAGGGGTTTTCCTTGGTCAAACCCCTATTTAGGAATCAACCTTAAAAATGAAATAAAATTGCATAAAGGGTCTAGTAGATAGAAAGGAAAATAATTGATTTACCTTGCATAAACCCTCATTGACAAACATGTAGAAATCACTCATATCCATGAAGACATTTGAATGTGCCTCAAAACCAAAGATTTGACCTTGGAATGAGATTTATATTCGAGGATGACCTCAAAAATGCATAGATCTATGAATGCTACTCCTAGATCTTGAATGTAGATATGCTTGATAACCACTTGCAAAGAAGAAGAGAAGACGAAATGAAGGATGGATCTTCTTGCTTGATTGAGAATTCCTCTACTTGACCATCATGAGAGAGAAACTTGCTTCAAAGAGAGTATTTCCTTTGACTTGAATAATCTTAAAGACTTTGAGACTTCTAGATTTTGATCTTGGGTGCTTGCCTTCAAATCTTAAATCCTATTGCTCTTTCTTGCTTGGAAAATTTGATAACTTGATTGCCAAAATGTTTGAGTATAGTTCTTGGTTACAAAATAAGGAGAGATAGGGGTTTTTATACTTACTCCATCATTACAAGATTCAAATTTGATCTAGGCCAACCATAAAAGAAAAACACAAAAGAATCTTATTATTGATTTATTATTTTCTTGATTACATTCAGTGTTGTATTGGAGATGTTTTCTTCATTATTTCTATATTTTTTCATGTCTTTCTAACATTCATTAATCTCTCCTTTCTCACTATGATGATCTTTCTCTTTTGAGTTCATCGAATTTGCATCAACATCTTCCTAGGAGGCTTTGTTCTTGTTTATGGGGTCGTTAATTATAGATATAGAGATCGATGGATCTATTGTTTCTATTCGATAGAATTTCTTGGTTCCCTTTATTTCCCTTGAGATTGGGTTATGTCATTTATTATCTTAAGGAGAAAATTTGGTCAACTATTTATAAATTCCTTTGCACGGGGATTCTATTTTTGACACGATCAATCAAGCAATTCTATTTGATTTTCTACCCCTATCTTTTCATTGGTGCTTTTATCCTTTCCCTGATCTTGATTCAATTCCCCTATTTTTTATCCCTATTTTCTATTGCAACCAAACAATTTATGTCATCTCTAATTTGTGCTATCTAATTTAGTAAGCCAAATTTTCCTATTGTTTATGCTAATGCTATGTTTTCCAATATGGCGAGTTATACTCCTAAATAGGTCATTGGGAAAAAACTGACATGCTCACCCTTGCTCTCTTCTCCATATTCCTTCTATTTTGATCAATAAAGAGAATAATATACGTATATTTAATAAGAAGAACTGACATTGGATGCAAGGAAGGATCAATAGAGATTAGCTAGCAAATAATTCCAAAGTCTAAAAATGACTCTACAATCGTACATACTAACAAAAAAAAATGCAGGTTGAAAGGCTACAACAGTATCCAAAATAGAATGAAACTAATACATTCTAATATGTTGTTTGCATATTTGAAAGGGGTATGGTTGAGCAGAAAATTAGAATGTATTTTAAGTTTTAACTAATCACCCAATGTTAACTTTTATCCCCAAGAAGAAGTAGTTGTTGAAAATCATTCAACAAGCTCTGCATTAACATGCTCTAAAGATGTCATTAAATTCAAAAACTAAATGTCTAGAAGATCACTCAAAAGATAGAATAAAATATTTTTAATATGTTCTCTAGTTTTCTCTTCCCAAGAAGAAAAAAGCTTGTAGTAAATTTACTGCCATCAGAAGAACCTGCTTTGTCTGCATGTGTGTATCCTTTCAAAGAATAATATTTTTTCTATTTATGTTCTTCGTCATATCCTACTATATTGTGGATGCACATCAATAATATTTTTTTCTTCCCAATATGAAACTTGTAGTTTCTATATAAACCTCAAAAGCTAATTAGTAGCATTGTTTATGATTTTATCATTAAGATGAGCCATAAAGGAAAGCAAGCCTCTCCTAAATTCCCTTAAAGAAGCCTTCATAAACTTTATTTCTAAGCCCTTATGCCTCTCATATTTGACCATCAAAGTTTCTGCAGATTGGGTGATGCACGACAACATACAAGAATTAAAATAATCAGTCTGGGTCTTTTTTTTCAGGGTAACAAAGTCAGTTTATACTCTTCTTCTTAATCTATTATAGCAGATTCATAGGAATGGCTAAATGTTGCATCTGAGCTTTCATAAAACTAAAAATATCTCTCAATTACAAATCTCTAACATGTAGGTCAAACTACATGATTTTAACAAAGGGAGCAGATGAAATTGTTATTTTTTATATGGGATATCCAACAAGGATTTTTCAAAGATTTTGGTCTTCACATTGTAGTCATTCCTTGCTTTCAGGTTTGTTGGGGATTGCCAAACCATGTGTTTTGCAAATATGTGATACTTTGTTAGATAATTTTGTAACACTTGTGAAATTATTTTGATCCTTCAATACATTTATTAAAGACTAATAAATTTTATCAATGCACTCAATATTTCTCTACATTTGGTGGTCTTGTGGAAGGTGCTAAAATAACTTTGGATGTCTCATTACATATTTGTAAGCATTGTCTACCACTAAATAGACATTTAAAGGCTAATTTAAGTTTAAAGATTGTTTTATTGTATGCTTCAAATTTATGTTAGTAGAAAGAAGAACAAAATTTGTTTAGTTTTAATGTTAGACTATTAATTTTAATTTTTAGTTGAAATGTACTACTATCTATCATAAGCTTGCATAACAAATCGAATAAATTGTAGGAATTAAGATAATTTATTATTACAACACCTTGTCAAACTAGATGTTTTGTTTGAGATTGTTGTAGTGTGAGATTTTTTTTCAAATAATCTAATGTTTAATAGGAATAGTAGATAATACTATTAACTCCTTGCATAAGGACAACCTTATTTATCAAAATAGTGTTTCCTAGAAAATTATGTAAAAACATAAATTATTATTGCATATAATAATTGTTATGGTTATATTCTTCATAAATGTCAATAGCATCATTTATACAGAAAGTAATTCTCTAGTTAATGAAAGTCTCAAAGACGGGAGAAAATGGGGGGTTTGGGTGGATTATGAAGGGTGGGAAAGAAGCTTCAGGTTTTTCTTATGATATAGAATGTGTGTGTGTATATAAAAGAAAACAAATAAACTCATATGGTTCTCTGAGTAAAATAAAATCATAAGAGAAAACAAATAAAACCCCAAAGTGAAGTTTTATTACCACCAAAGCTTCTCTCCATATTATTTTCCTTTGTAACCTTTTGTGTGCCCTTTTGCTTCGTATCCTTTTGTGCGCCCTTTTGCTCTATAACCTAGAAAAACTCAAGTTTGGCACAAAGGAAAAACACAATAACCATCAATGTTAGAGTCAATATAGATTAGTCCCATGTGGAAACAAGATTTTATCCAAACTCCTTTAAAATTTTATCAAATAGCATTGTCAAGAGAATAGATTAATGAGCAAGAAAAAAAGAGAGACAAGGTAGAAAGAAAACCTTAGGCTTCTACTTCTTCTAGAGGCTTCTTTTCAATTCAAACAACAGATGAAAGGAGCATGGAAGTGCAATGTGATAGTGGAATGGATTTTCAAGAAGCATATAAAACTAGGGATTTGAAACAATTGATAAAACTAGATAATGATGAACAGTAAAGACTCTTTCCATGCAGGAAAAATAGAAGTTGGAAGAGTGTAAATAGAGGCATTAACAAAATGGAGGTTGTGGAAAAAATAATGGAGGTGTGGGAAGCACAGACAATGGAAAGCATAACTAATCTTGGTGAGAATAAAGGAGTCATGCACATACACCAAAACTGTAGGACTTCAAATGCATTTTACAAAACTTTTTAATCCGCAAATAATTTTGCTTGAAAAATTCACACATATTAGGTGATTTGTGTGAGCCAATCATATTTTAGAAAGCTAATTTTGTAATTATGTTTTGTTAAAAGTCTTGCATCTATACATAAATAAAACTAAAATTTATTTAAATAAGAGAAATATCTTCAATGTTTTTTTCTCAAAAAGTAATTAATAATCACTAGTTAAGTTTAGTTCATTGCCTATAGTTCTATGGTAGGAACCAATAATTTTCTTTGAACAATTTTTCTAGTTCTATAATATTTTCCATAATGTTTTCATAGTTTTATTTCCACTTCTAAGTTTGGTAGCAATGTACTTGAGAAGGAAGCATATAACATAGTGTAAAAAGAGCTTAATTTTGATAAAATGTAGGTGTCTACTAGTAAATCTAGACTTTTGTTAGTCATCCTTGCTAGTGCACATTTACATCTATAATTTTGTAATTTTAACAAACACACATTGTAATAGCAAAAACTTGTGTAGTGTTGAAGTGGTAGGGATGCAAATGATTTGTTGTAGCTTTTTAATGTTACTGAATGTGCATAGAAGGTATGAATTAACCCTAGAATTTATATAGATGGTGAAGATTCAAGTTACAAGTGTAATAAAAAATCCTATCGCAAATTTTTTGATTAAGGAAAATAGGTTTTGATGGGTTCCTGAAACCCTATAGAGCTATATATAAAAAACCTAGAGCATATAAACGTTAAGTATCAACCAAAATGAAACAGGCAGTCCAAACAAAACAGTCCCAGAAAATACAGAAAGCCAGGGACAAAACCCATAAAAAACTAGGATAATAAAACCAGGGATGCAAATTAGGCAATGTCTCTGAGAATCTTAGCGGCACGCATCTCCAGCTCGGTCATTCTACCTACAACCTCTTTCAGGTCAGACAACTCTTTATCAGCTTCCTGGTTCTCCATCTTCTTAGTGGCCTCTCTTGTCCTCTTCTTATTTCCCTCTTCTGGTAGCTTATCCCTGTCACTATTCAATGGCTGATCCTCCTTGTTCCCTCTTTGCTCTTCAAATTTGTCAATAATCACCTTAATATTATCATTTGAAGCCTTTAGTATATTGTAGCTTTTCTCAGCCATTTTGACCATTGAGTCCTCAATACTTTCAACTCTTTTCTTCAGCTCGTTCACTCTACTATCCAACTCCCTGTCCTCTGCAATGTTATTTTTATTGTTAATTATGTTATCTTTCTCCATCCTGTCCATTCTTTTTTTTAGCTCATAGATTTCATAGAAGGTCCATTTCGTGGTTCTGTAGCTATCAATGACACTATTTTTAGCATTGTTCAGCATGTCCATATGAGGATCCTCCCTCGCATTGTCACTAAGAATCACCAAAGCTAGATCAATTAACTCTTCCATCTGGATTCTACCCTCCTTGTTCTCCTTAACCAAATTCCTAACCATTTCTCTTTTTATCCCCATTTTAGCAGAGACCGTGCCAAAATTCCTCCAAACAACTTTCTTGTTTTTGCCAATAATGCTGTAGGTGTAATGATCTTCCCCATATTCCACAAAACCTTGACTTTGATCATCCTCCTCATTCCCCCTCCCCTGACTATCCTCTTTTCCATCTCTCCCCTCTTGTATATTTTCCTGACTGTCCTGCCTCTCCTCCTGGGTTTCCTCCTTAATTTGATTCCCTCTTTTGAACCTCGTTGCCCTCTTCCTTGAGCTTGCCTCCTCATTATGAGCCAGCAACTTGATTGTTATCTTCCTCTTTACTTTTGTCTTCCCCTGCTTCTCGCCTTGTTTCATTTTTCCCTCTTCTCTAGAACTCTCATTCTCCATTTCGATCCCATCCACGTTTTCATTGTACTCCCTGTTAGAGGAGATCTCAATGTGCTATTTTAAAGACTCCATTTTAACTATTTTCTTCCCCTTCTTCGTCTATAGAGGCTCTTCCTCCTAAGTTTTTGACTGCATATCTCAGCTGTCCTCAATATCAGAGGGGACATAATCCTCACCTGTACCCTCCTCAGATTCATTATTTCCCTCCTCCATACATTTAATTTCCTTCCCCATAGTTTGAGCTTTAAAGTATTCATAAATTAACAACAGTAAACCCTCATGGAAAGTCGGGTTGCTAATGTGTTTCTCCTTATAGTCATTAATGTTTTTGTTGATAGACGAATATAGGAAGAAAGGAATGGATATCTTTGCCCCATACCTAAAATGGTTGAGAAGCACGAAGTGGTGAGTGCTGATTTGGTCGAATCTTGTATCCAGAGAGATGAATTTGATAATATCCCACAACACGAATCTCCACAGTAGCTTGATTGAGCTTGGCTAGTAGAAAGTGCCCTTCTTCACAAGTGCTTTCTTTTCCTCCGCATTTTTAACAAAATCTGTCAGAGCTTGACTAGAAATCTTCCTATCCCTATAAAATTTCTTCCCAATGATGGGTATACCAATCACAGCCAACACAATTTCCTCTGTCACCATAAAATCCACCCCATCAATTTTCACCTGCCCTTCATTCCATCTTTTCACCATCATCTTCATAACTGAGGGCTTCCACACATGAAGACGCTCAATGAAGGTAGTCACTTCACCCTTTATCAAAATCTCCCAAACCTTGGATCTACGTCGCCATTTTTCAGTTTCCTTCTCTGGTTCCCTCATGTGCCTTTCACCCACAATATCTGCTATTTCTTTGCCTCCTCTATTTCTAGTATAATTCCCACTAAAAGCTATAAGTTATAAGTTGCTTATGCTATAGAAAATACCACTCATGAAGCATTAATGTCTAGACACAATTTAAAACCCTAGAAATAAATGTTCACTTGTAAACACAATTTAAAACCCCACAATTTGCTTAATATAAAGTCTCAAAGAGATAACCTCCTACAGAATCCAGTCTGAATATAGGGTAAGCAGACCCCTGGAGACTTATACACATTTCTTGATGATTGCAAACCAACTTTGTTAAGAAATTATTGTTACATGAAAACTCATGACCAGTAAAAAATATCACAATCAAAGAATCTACATTTAGATGGGTATTAATAAATCTACTAGATAATGCATTTTTATGAGTCCCTACCACTGGCTACGTTAAAATTAAAGCTATGGAATTCTTAAAAAGTGTTTTCCTTGTGATTGATGACAATGAACACATGGCTCAAATGGAATCCGCTATGCCATTTGGATACTTCTCTTTTTGAAATAGTGTAGATAGTATTGCATGAAACTATGTAGCTTTAATTATTATTGCTTAAACAAGAATGAGATATGCATTATTAATTTTTATTTACCTTGAAAGGTGGAGTGGAGTTTATTTAAAGAAACTCAAGTTGGATATTTAGCAATAACTTTGTTTTTTATTCTTTAAAAGAATATGTCTAAGTTTATGAGGTTGAGTAAACTAATCCAGTGATTTTATATATGATTTAAAGTCAAAGAAAGCAATGAAAGATTATTTTCTTGCAAGCTAAGTAAAGCAGTTGGGATCTATGTATGTAAGATTGTTGTAGTAAACTTGTACTATATTTTTTGAAGAGAAAGTTTTCTATTAGGCTAAATAGAAGATCCAACATTTGCAGGTTTTTCCCCACATTAGGGTTTCTTGGGTATATCTATATTATTGTCTTTTTGTGATTGGCTTCTGTTATTTATTTTTTCTTATGTTATTATTTATTATTAATTAACCACAAGTATTGATTGTTATAAATTAGACACAATTTGTATTCTATGAATTTATTATACAATTAATATGTAGTTGGGTTATAAGAAATTAACATGGTATCATAGCTCTAAAATTTGAATACAAAGCCATGATTTGTGATGCAGATTTCAAAAAAAAAATATTAGATTTTTGTCTCTAGTTTCTTTTGTGGCTATGCAACCCAATGTTTGAAATAAGGATAGGCTTGAGGGTGTGTTTAGATTCTTACAGTAGAAGCTTTAGATTACATCTGTTCTCAAGGAGAATAGGTTGTGGATCTATGCTAGTACAAGAGTGACACCACCAATAAATGATTCTACTGCTTTGGATTCACATGAAGTGAAGGAGGCCAAGGCTTAGAGGATAATTATTGATGGAGTAAGAGATCATTTAATTCCTCATCTATCAAGGAATGACACTGCCAAGGAGATGTGGGATACGCTCACAAGACTTTAACAATAGACTACTATAGTCATAATTTGATGCTCAAGGGAAAATTGAATAATACCAAGATGATGCTCCTACGAGAGTCTGATCTCTTACTTGTCCAAGATTATACAAGACAAAGATGAGCTGGATGTTATTGGAGAGATGATTTTTGAAGATGAGTTGGTGCGTATAGCCTTGAATAATTTTTCAAATCACTAGGAAGTGTTTTTCAAGTGCATTGTTAGCAGAAACTGACTACTTGATTGGTTGAGGCTTTGAGATGACTTTGTACTTCAAGAGGAAATATGTGAAGGTCCTCATCGAGGAGACTAAAAGAAGAAGGGTCAAGATGAGGAAAATCTTGCTCTTGCAAGAGAGGTTAAATAGATATGTAATAAAGGGAAAACAAAAGTTTCATCTTCCAAGAGTGGGTAGAAAAAATATATGAGAAAGATAAAAAAAAATTCTTCAATCATATGGTTCAAAATGCTAGTCAATGTCCGAATAAGAATAAGAAAATTAAGGAAAATTAGAAGAAGCAAGTTGCTACTAGATTTGAGGTGGACAAGTTTGCATCATGATTTGAGAATGAGTTTTCACTCGTTGCCCTCTCTCAATTTTAGTTGCCAATAGGGTATGGCATAGAAACAAGGTTTAGAAACATTGAAAATCATTTGCTTCAGTGAAAGAAGAATGTGATAAAGTATGTAATTAACAAGGAGAGGCCTCAGAAAAAAGATAAAAAGGTTTCTTCTATGGTCTAATTTTTCAAGGTGAAATTTTTATCATTTTATTTATGACTGTTAAAGTGGTTTTGTTCGCCCGTGTAAGTGTTTTTACCTCTACCATTACTTTCTCTACTTCTATCTGTACACAACTAAATTTTTAATTAACAAATTTTGGAAAACAATCTTCTGACTAATGAAAGTAATTTTAAAACATTCCCATATGTTATCTTTTAGATGTTAGTGCATGTGACAATGTTCATTAACTCCAAGCAAGCTTTAGTTATTATTACTATTTGGCGTTTGTCAATTCCAACCAAACTTCAATTCCAAATGGTGATTCACAGATGATTTTAGTCTAATCTACGTTGATGAAGGATGGATGTAATCATGTAATAAGTCTAACTAAGATAGTTGTTATTAGCTTCAAATCTTTCAACACAATTTCTTGTTTTAAACATTAGTTTATTAATGTATAAATAACACTATGTGTGTAATGTAATGATGGAATATGAGATGGAATTTCATTGTTGATTTTCTCTATTTTAGTATTAGGAATAATAGTTCACAAGCACAACTGAGAGGGGGGTGAATCAGTTGTGAGACAAATTATTACACTTTAAACTTTATAAACCAAAACTTCAATGCAAATGATAACATAGTAAATTCTAACACAATAACACAATCCTTGTTGTCAAAGAAACCCTGTTAAAGGCAAAACCCTGGTGGGAATTAACACCCACAAATGATGTACTGAGAGTATAGTATCCCTATTAAAAGATTTAGCCATGTTAGGAGCTTATTACAATATTACAGTACATAGTCCCTATTAAGGGATAAACCCTATTAAGAGTCAAGAGTAACAGTGGGCTGACTACCCAGGCACACTGCCCAAAGAATTTTAAAGCCACCCTCAAGGATTAACAATCCAAACAAGTGTATATAAGAAATATACAATCTAATGAACTGTCTAATAGCAACTATCTTTTCTTGGTCAATTCCAATGAAGTACTATAATCACAAACTCTGATCTACATCTAGTAGCCAATCAAGCTTCATAGCTTCCACACTTCTCTTCTTTTCAATTACCTTCTCATCATATCACTATCACATTTTTTCAAAAGAAAATATCTCTCATATATACCCTATTACAATAATTGATTAGGTTGACCAATTAAGCTTTCCCAATATTCAAATAATTATTTAACTCCTTGCTAAGATACACAAGGTATCTAAAAAAAGTAAACATCAATTACAATACATCATATATAATCTAAGATCCACAATCCACGCTCGCAATCCATAATGCACGCTACATCTCTGAAGTCGGCCCCAAATAGGTCTCCTCCAGAATACACACCACAGCTGACGTCACCAAAAATAATACGTCTTTTGATCACAAAAAAACATTCCTTAACACATCTTCTGTCATCCCTTAAGCTCACATAACATGAATCATCGTTGTCTGTAAGATATACCCAAAACACAGAGACTCGCTCTGTCAAGCATCACTATCGCAGTCCAAAAACCAGTCTTCACTAAAACATCTATAACATCTCCAATATGCAATATTAAGCCAAGAAACCTTAGGAATAATGTCATCACACATCCTTCTTCATATCCTCATCTTTGCTCATACTAATTCATTTGTACAGTGTCTATACACTTCTGTCAGTCATCATACAATAGTAATAACCAGTCTATTCTCTCCACAGAAACATATGTTGACATCAGTGACAAAACATGAATGCCAACAGCATCAATAGTTCTCATTTCTGATATCATCCAACAATACCCCCCTTTGACATTGATGGAAACATATGGTAAAATCCATCAACCCAAAAGTACTCTCTCAATACAATCTTCTCAATATCCTCAACACAAATCTCCCTAAAGCACTAGGGATTTTCACATAGAATCTCTCCCCCTTTGGCAACAATGGCAAAGGGTTACATAACTCTTCTTTGATCTTCTATAAGGTGTATCTTTTTCAAATCTTCATGTCTAACAACTAGGTGCAAAATTACCCAAATGTGTTCCATAGTATTCCTGTGATCACTCCCCTTGAGGAGTAGATACATACATCAAGTCTAGAAAATGATATAGCTCTGAAATCCACTGGACTGATGCATGCCTGCATCAATTAATTACCACTTGGAGGGGATCTCACCCCAAGCATGCTTCTGAGATACTCAAAAGCATCTTTTGGCAAAGGTTTTGTAAATATATTTTCTATTTGTTCCTTTGTGCTAATATACTCCAGTCTAATCTCTTTATCTGCTACCTTGTCTCTCAAGAAATGATACTTAATAGAAATATGTTTAGTCTTTGAATGCATTACAAGATTCTTTGACATATTCACTGTGCTAGTGTTATCACAATGGATAACCACTGGCTCTTCAAAAAATATTCGAATGTCCTTTAGCATTTGTTTCATCCAAATAACTTGTGTACAATTTATAGCAGTAGCAACATACTCAAATTTAGTAGTAGACTGAGCAATACAGTCCTGCTTCTTACTTAACCATGAAACCAGTCTTTTTCCAAGGAAAAATTCTCCACCACTTGTACTTTTTCTATCATGCACATTACCTGCCCAATCAGCGTCAGTATAAGCCTATAAAATAAAGTCATCTAATTTTTCATACCATAATCCATATTCTATTGTTCCTTTCAAGTATCTAAAAATTATTTTCACAACAGCAAGGTGTGTCTCTTTAGGATTTGCTTGATATCTTGCCACAATTACATCTGTATTAGAAATATTTGGTATGGTGTGAATTAGATAATATAGACCTCTAATCATTGATCTATACTTTGTGTGAAAAACACTTTGAGTTTCATCATTACAAGTAAGTTTATAACCTTTCACCATGGCTGTTCCAACAGGTTTACAATATTTCATTCCAAACTTCTTCAACATTTCCTTAAGTTACTTGGTGTGAGATATAAAAATACCATTCTTATTCTGATTAATTTGCAAACCAATAAAAAATTTCATCTCACCAATCATTGACATTTCAAATTCATCTTCTTTCTTTAGAGAACTTTTTACTCATTTTATCATTGCCTCCAAAAATGATATCATCAACAAAAACTTCTATGATTAAGATTCCATCTTCACTAGTTCTTAAATATAGATTACTATCCGCATTACCTTTTCTAAAACCAAGACAAAGTAGATACCTGTCAAGTCTTGCATACCATGCTCTCAGTGCTTTTTTCAGTCCATATAATGCTTTCTTCAATTTACAAACCATGTTTTCATATTCTGTCAAAGGAAATCCATCAAGTTTCCCTATGTATACTTCTTCTTCCAAATCTCCATTCAAGAATGCAAATTTCACATCCATCTGATATACTTTAAAGTCTTTATGTGCAACATAAGCAAGAAATAATCTCACAGCTTCCAACCTAGCAACAAGAGAAAATGTTTCTTCAAAGTGTATGCCTTCTTGTTGCGAGTAGCCTTTATGAACCAGTCTAGCCTTATTTATTACCATTGATCCTTCCTCATCCATTTTATTTTTGAAAACCCATTTAGTTCCTATTATATTTTTTTTAGGCTTGGAACCAATTCCCAAGTATTGTTTTTCTTTATCTATTCTAGTTCATCCTGCATAGCTTTAGTCCATGATTCATCTCTACATGATTCATTAGTAGTTTTTGGCTCAACTTGATAAATCAAACAAATTTGATCTCTTACTTTAGATCTTGTCATCATTCCTTTACTTACATTACCAATGATTTGATTTTTAAGATGGTTCTTCTTAACATACTTCTGATTCTTAGGAGTCTCAGTAAGCTCAATTAATTCATCTTCAATCTCATCATCAATCATCAAAGGTTATGTAGGTTCAACAATGACCTCTTTTATCTCTTCTCTAATCTGAATTTTGTTCAAGGTGTACACTGCAGTACCAACATCTTCTCTCCAATGAACATGTGATACATTTCCTTCCAACAGCATAGTTCTAGCAGCATCTAATATTTTTTTGTTTCTTCGCTCTACTATCCAATTATGTTGTGGTGTCCAAGGAGTAGATGTCTATCTAAATATTCCATGCCCTTCACAGTAGGTATTAAATAATTCTGAAGCAAACTTGCCACCTCTATCTGATCTCAAACATTTTATCTTTAAACCAGATTTATTCTCAATTTTTTCTTTGAATAACTTGAATTTGTCAAATGCCTCAGAATTCTCTCTTAAATATATAACCCACATCATTCTATAAAATTCATCAAAAAAAATTATAAAATACCTTTCACCATAGTAAGATCTTTCTCTTGTAGGATAGCACAGATCTGTATGTACCAGATCCAACTTCCCTTTTGTTGAATAAGATTTTCTTTTAAAACTGCTTCTATTTCTCTTCCCCATAACACACTCTCTACACATAGTGTTAGATGGTTTCACAATCTTAGGTAGATCTCTTACTGCATTTGTCATACTTGCCTTTACAATGTTATCAAAGTTAACATGATAAAATCTTCTATGACATAACCAACTGTCATCAACCTTCGCAATAAAACAAGAAGCTTTAGATGTATTCAATTCAAATACATTACCTCTAGACTTAGTACCAGATGCGATCAATTCTCTTGATTTACTTCTAATAGAACATTTTCCATCAATGAATTTCAGTTGATAACCTCTATCCACTAGCTATCCAACAGTCCATCAACAAGCAGTACATTGTCAGTATTAGTCTTTCCATCTAGAGAAATAGATCCAACTCCAATGATAAGCTTAGGAGTATTGTCACCAAATCTAACAACACCATAATCATATATTTTCAGACTAATAAACTTATTTTTATCTCCAATCATATGATGTGAACAACCACTATCTATAACCCATTCAAATTTCTTTTCAACACGAGATACTAAGGCTTTTTCTTCATGTATAGGTTCATCATCCTTAATAAAAATAAATCCAATTTCAACATAGTCAACAACATCATCATTAGAAACATCTTCACTAGCATAATAACATTCCTTATCTTTAGAATAATTTGATTTGTAAAACTTAGTTTTATGTTTTGGGACCCTTGTAGGACATCGAGATGCAAAATGACCAATCTTGTTGCATGAAAAACATTTCAAAGATAACTTGTCTTCAAATTTACCCTTACCTCTCTTTTCTCTTCTAGAAATCAGGGCTACCACTTCATCTAAATTTCTTTCTTCTTCATGTATCTATATTCATTCATCAACATAGTCTCTATGTTCTTCTCTCAAGTCACTATTGTTGGTGCTCACAATTCCAAATAAGGTCTTTTTGTTTCTATGCATAGTCGCCTTGAATATTGACTCAACTTTAGGTAAAGAATCTCCCAGTTTTGCAGCCTCAAAAGTAGTTAAATTTCCAATCAACATTTCTCTATTGAAGTTCAAAGTCAAAGGTATAATATCCTCTATAGCTTGTACTTTAGTTCTGTATCAGGTGTCAAAGATCTGAGAATCTTCGCAATAACTTCTTCCTCATTGTAAGCACCTCCAGATTTCTTGATGCCAATAAACACTTTAGTAATTCTCTATGCATATGCTCTAATATTCTCATCATCTTTCATTTTTAATCAAAATAGGCGAAGCTACAAAACTGGAAGACAAAGATCGAATCAATAAAAATGAAAGATGATGAGAACATTTGAGCATATGATTAAAAATGATGTACTGAGAGTATAGTATCCCACAAATGATGTAATGAGAGTATAGTATCCCTGTTAAAAGATTTAGTCATGTTAGGAGCTTATTAAAAAATTATAGTACATAGTCCATGTTAAAGGACAGACCTTGTTAAGATTCAAGAGTAATAGTGGGCTCACTTCCCAGGCACACTTCCCAAAGAAGGTTAAACCCACCCTCAAGGATTAACAATCTGAACAAGTGTATATAAGAAATATACAATTCAGTAAACTATCTGATAGAAACTATCTTTGTTTGGTCAGTTCCAATGAAGTACTATAATCACAAACACTGCTCTACATCCAACAACCAATCAAGCTTCGCAGCTTCCACACTTCTCTGCCTTTCAATTACCTTCTCATCATATCACTATCACATCTCTTCAAAAGAAAAGATCTCTCATATATACCCTATTACAATAATTGATTAGGTCAGCCAATTAAGCTTTCCCAATATACAAATAATTAAATAACTCCTTGCTAAGATACACAAGGTGTGTGCTAAAATGTTGACACACTTCTATGAATCATTCCATTCAAGATTGCTCAAGAATGAGGCCTCGTATATCGACTCATAGCTCCCTAGTCATGGAGTGCAAAGGTTTGTAATGGAGGCCCTTAGATTGACCTAGTTGTGCCTATGCAAGTACACCATGAAATGAGAGATTCAATGCATGAAAATGAGATCTACTCTATATAATTGTAATGCATGAAAGAAAATTAATCTAAATGATAACAATGCATGATTAATCTATGAAAGGAAATATGCAAGATTAATCTATGAAAGGTAACATGAATCAAATCTACATGAATAGCCATGGATGCAAGAAGAAGAAGACAAGGAAAGAGAGAAGTTACAATATCCAAGCTTGAATGCTCAAATCCTCCTCCAAAATTGCTCTCCAAACCTGCAGCATAACAATACTATGAAAAAGATGATATGTGAATGAGAAGGAGAGGTGTCCTTTTATAGAGCAATGGATGGTAGAGATTAAGAGGCAAAAATCAAAGGCTATGATTAAGAGGCAAAAATCCCACCACTTAGGAAGATGTGAAGAAAAAAGGATTTTTATTTAATTTATTTCCTTTTTCATCAAATAAAGTGCTTTAA
>MU226793.1:6570470-6592381 GCA_018584345.1 Thuja plicata
TTATTAGACAAGGACACTCAACAAAAATCAATAATAGTCAGCACACAAAGAAAAGATCATGACATAGCTCAAGCATTAAGTGTTGCGTTTAAAAATTTAAGTGTGTTAACTGATACTGAGTTCTGAGGATAAGGATCAAATTCTCGCAAGCAGGAAAGACCACATGACAAAACTGGGTAAGACCAAACTGATAAGTGTTGAAAAACACTCGATGTCAAGGGTTGTATTGAAAAATACAGTTGGGGTGATGTTGAAAAACACCATTTATGAGATGTCCTAAAGACTACGCATCCAAGAGACCAAAGCTAACACAGTTATGCCCCCTAGACAAAGACGAAGACTAATTCCAAACCAAGGCAACAAGGACAAGGCATGATGGAGAAAGGCTAAGTGTCAAGGACACACACTAAGAAACAAGGGTGCAAAGGCCTCAAGTAGCACCCGTTTCCAGGTTTTCACCACTTGGATTTTATTATAATTTTTTCATTTTTTTCTTTTTTCTTTTTTCATTTTTTCAGGACTTTTTATATTTTTTTTGAATTTTTGCTACCAAGGCGCCTGTTTCCAGGTTTTCACCAAGGCACTTTTTCTATTTTTTTTTGAATTTTTTGAATTTTTTGATTTTTTGTATTATTGGAATATATAATTTTTTTGAAGATACATCAAAGCGCCTATTGCTAGGTTTTCACTAAGACAATCATTTTTCAGGACATTTTCCAATTTTTAGAATTTTTGACAATATATCATTTTTTTTTGGATTTTTTAGGATCAATAATTATGTACAAAAGGATGCCCCCAGACAGAAAGGGCATCATGGATAGAACTTCTTCAAGTGCAAGACATTGATAGGATCAAGGAGCTGTTCTCCCTCTTCTGTAGACAATAAATAAGCACCTGTCCCAAAATTTGTCATAATGATGTAAGGTCCAAGCCAATTAGGTTCAAATTTGCCCTTTTGATCTCTATGCTATTGATTCTTAGGGTTTTCACGTAGTACAAGATCTCCCACTTGGAATTCTCTAGGGTGAACCTTTTTGTTGAAGGCCTTAGACATGCACTTTTGATAGACCCTCATATGGTCAAATGATGCTTGACATTTTTCATCTAGAAGTTCTAACTCTTGAAGTCTCATGGCGCGGTAGTCTTCATCTATAAGTAGACCATGGAGAGAAATCCGAAGTGAAGGAATCTTAACCTCCAAAGGTAACACTGCTTCAGTGCCACAAAGCTGGATTTATCTGTAAATGCCAATCTCTACCATTCTTACAGACTGTTCTATGCAATATTTTAAGACTGGTTTTGTTTGATGCCTCTGCTTGACCATTTCCTTACGGGAAGTAAATGGAGGACCAATGTTGTTTAATCTTGAGTTTCTTACAGAGTTGTTTAAGGTCCTTATTTTTGAACTGGCCTCTATTGTCAGTGATAATCTCGGAAGACACTCCATATCAACAGATGATATGGTTCAAAATGAATAGAGAAACTGTCTTGCCTAAGGCAACAGAAAGTGGGACAACTTCTACCCATTTAGTGAAGTAATTAGTAGCAGTAATGATAAACTTGTGTCCACTTGATGAGTTGGGGTGAATCTGCCCAACAAGATCAAAATCCTAGTGCTGAAATGGCCAATGAGATATAGAAGGAATGAGCTCACTGCCTGGAGCATGTATCAGGTTACCATGTTTTTGACACTTTTCACATGACTTTGCAAAATCTACTGCAACAATCTGCATCATGGGCCAATAGTACCCCACCCTAAGCAACCTTCGGGCCATGGTAAGACCATTGGAATGTCCCCCATAGATTCCCTTGTGAATGTCAACTAACGCTTGGTTGGATTATTCCTTTTCTAAGCATCTAAGAAGTGTTCCATCTAGACCCCTCCTATACAAATCACCAGTGATAAGGGAATGGCGAGAGGCATTTTGGGTAAGGTTTTTGTGTTCAGATCGGTTAAAGGTTTCAGGTATAATGCCATCACAAAGATATGAGTAAATGGCGCCATAATGGGATGACTCATGACCAACAAGGGTACAAATGACATGGCTTTCTTGGGAGTCAAAGATAAGGTGATGTAGCTCTTCCACCAGGAATTCAAATCTAGATTCATGTTGATCTAGATGGAGTGAAGCAAGTGTAGCCATAGCATCAGCTACTTTGTTTTCTGCTCTAGGGATTTGCTGAATTGTGACAAATGTGAAGTATCATTTCAAGGAATCAACCATTTTTTTGTAAGGTACCATTTTCTCATGTTTTGTTGGATATTCATCATTAACTTGGTAGATTATCAGTTGTGAATCCCCATAGATGTGTAACTCTGTGATTCTCCATTCTATGGCCATCGTAAGTCCATTTTTAAAGCTTCATACTCAGCAATGTTGTTTGTACATGGGAATAATAACTTGTAAGACTTAGGAATTTTGTACCCATGAGGATAAACAAACAAAACACCAGCTCCTTAACTGTTTTGCATAAAAGATCCATCAAAGAACATCTTCCATGTTCTTTCAGTCATGTACATGAGGTGCTCATCTAGGAAGTTAACTTGAATAGGTGCATTGTCTTGTAATGGGAAATCAGCCAATTGATCTGCTATGGCTTGTTCTTTGATTGTTTTACGCTCAACGTACTCTATGTCAAACTCTGAAAGTATCATCATCCATTTAGAAAGTCTACTTGTGAGGGCAGCCTTACTTAGCAAGTATTTGAGTGGATCTATTTTTGTTATGAGGTGTATAGTGTGTGCAAGCATGTAATGTCACAACTTTTGGGAAGCAAACACAACAGCAAGGCAAGCTTTCTCAATGCTAGTGTAATTAACCTCATATGAAACAAGAGTATGACTAATGTAGTATATTGCTCTTTCTTTCCCATTTTCATCAAGTTGAGCTAGTAATGCTCCCAAGGAATATTTTGTCACTGAAATGTATAGAATAAGTGGTTTCCCTGGGATAGGAGGCATTAAAATAGGAAGATTTTCCAAGTACTTCTTGATTGGATCTATGCTCTTTTGACAATCCTCATTCCAAACACATTTGACTCCTTTATGTAAGTTCTTGTTGAAGGGTTGAGCTCTATCTGCCAGTTGTGAAATGAATCTCCTTATAGATTGAAGACTCCTCATTTGACTAATGTTTTTAGGAGGTGGCATATCTATGATTGCTTGTACTTTTTTAGGGTCCACCTCTATTCCTTTTGCTGAAATGATAAAACCAAGTAATTTTCCACATGTGACTCCAAATGCACACTTTTTAGGATTTAATCTTAGTTGAAATTGCTCCATGCGATCTAGAATGACTTCCAAATCATCTAAGTGTGTATCTCTTTGTTTAGACTTGGCCAAGGTGTTATCCACATAATATTCCATGTTTTTATGCATCATGTCATGAAAAATAGTTGTCATAGCTCGTTGATATGTAGCTCTGGCATTTTTTAATCCAAAATTCATAACGTTCCAATAATAGGTACCCCATGCACAAGTGAATGCAGTCTTTTCTTGATCCTCAGGAGCTATCTTAATCTAATTGTACCTCAAAAAACCATCCATCAAGGAATAAATATCATAACCCACAGTCATATCCACTATCAAGTCTATATTGCGGAGTGGAAAGTCATCCTTTGGGCATGCTCTATTAAGGTCTCTAAAATCTGTGCATACTCAAATGGATTTATCATGTTTGGAAATTGGTACAATGTTTGATATCCATTCAACATAGGCAATAGCTCTTATTAATTTTGCACCAAGGAGTTTTTCTAATTCTACTTTGACTAGAAGAGCTATATGAGGATGCATCTTCCTCAATTTTTGTTTAACTGGTTTGACATTTGGAGCTACAGATAAGTGATGCATAATAAGATTAATGTCCAATACTGGCATATCTGAATAATTCCATGCAAAATTGATCTTCTTTTTCTGTAAGAACTTAGTGTAAGCTTCTTTTTCTGTTGGTGACAAGGACTCAGCCAAGTGTACCATTTGTGGAGCCTCATTTGTACCCAAATTAACTGCTTGTATTGGCTCAATAAGAACTGAAGATTGATCTTGAAAATAGCTGGGGAGACGATCAAGTACCTCATCCTTAGGCACCTCAGAGAGTTTTTCACGCTTGGATACGTAATTTATTTTTACTTTTTTCAGTTCTAACATCATCACACGGTGGTTTTCACCATCATAACACCTATTCTTTTGATTTTATTTTCTTTTTATCTTGTGACTAAGGTACTTGATGTCTGGCTCTATCATACCAGTAGCTGGTTCACTGGTGGAAGAGACTATAGGTTCAATGGCATTTAGATAAAAAGCTATCTCATAATCATTTTGGAATGTTAAAATCTCAGGTTCTTAATAGCGTTGGGACCAATCAATGAGGTCGGGATGAATAAGAGGCAAGTTAATGACTGGTTCAAGGATATAAATATGAATGATATTATCGCTGGTGACCAAAGAGTCAGAGTCCATCAAGTATCCCTCTAAGCTACCCGAATCAGGATTTGTCCTAACAAGTGAAGAACCGTCCACTAAGGAAACATGTGGGTTCAAAACCTCTAATCCTACACGTGACTCGTTGGCTACCTCAAGTGGAGAACTAAAAGTGTGAACAACATCATCTCTATCAACTATTGAGGGCTCTGAAAAGGAGTCCCATTCATACTCATTAGAACTTGTATCTAAACTGTGACTAGGATGCTTACACCATGAAGGTTTGGGACATCATGATGTAGAAGGTCCAGTTTCATCAAAAGTAGAACTTTCTCTTTCCATTAAATGAACAATATTCTTTCTTTGACACTCTCTCAAAGGATCTTATATATCTGATTCTTGTTCTAAAGTTGCAACTGATGTATGGGTGACTGAATTATCTGAATCTCCCCAAAGGAGAGTAGTTGAAGGGACCCAATCTTCACACATATCTTGTTTATTTGTCAAATTAGGCACATACTCTAGTTCATCATCACTATCCAACTTTTCAAAGAGAGGATTAGTATGCTTGTTGCAATTTTCAAATCCTAGGCCAACTAGCTTCTTAGACTTGCATCCAAATTGAGCATGATCAAGAGGTTCAGACCTAGCATCCAAATTGTGATTAAGAGGGCCATACCTAGGATAGCCCATCTTTTTGACAAAGGTATACCCTCTTCCGTAAGCCTTAGGAGAAGGAGAGAAGTTCTCATTGTGCATATATTTTTTTCTCTATAGATCCAATCTCTAGTAAATGTCTCCTCTTTCTCATCTTGGATAGGTACCGATGATTCTACAAATTTACCAAATAAAGTCATAGCTGAAGAGGAAGGTTTCTTTTCTTTTGAAGGCTTTCCATAAGACCGAGGTGAAACTGGTAATGTTGTGAGGGAGTTGAGTTGATACCCCCCCCATACCAAGGTCTACTGACTTAAACTTATCTTTGCATTCAGCTAAGGTAGCATCAAAATCTTTGGCTTCTCTATTGAGGGGAACATGAGCCCCTACTGAAATTGAATTAACAGATAAAGTGTTATCCTTGGGTATAAAAAACTCTATTCTATTGTAGGGGAACTTAACACATTGATGATAGGTAGACAACACTACTTGCATATCATGAATCCATGGTCTACCAAGTAAGATATTATACACAAGGGGTCCAACATCAACTATTTGAAATACAATGTCTTTTTCAATAGGACCAATCCTAACAAGAAGGATGGCCAACCCCTTGGAACTTCTTTCTGCCTCATCATAGGCTTTGATAGTAATTCTTTTTCTGGTATCAATGACTTTCTCAGAATAACCCAATTCTTTCAAAATACTAAAAGAACAAATATTAAGCCCAGCACCCCCATCTATCAACATGTGCCTAACATAGGTGCGATGGATCATAACCTCAATATGAAGAGAAAGATTGTGCAGATGGCTCAAAGCTTTATCATCATCTTCTGAAAATGAAAGGAAATGAGGGGTAGCAATATGATTAACCATATTCTAGAATTGATCAATATCTAAGTTGTTGGGGACATTTTCTGTGCGCAAAGCATCCTCAAGGATTTGTTTATGTCTAGGGGATAACTCTAAGAGCTCAAAGATTGAAATCTGAGCGGTGGTTCTTTGTAACTAATCAACAAGATTGTAGTTTGATTTAGGATTAACAGCTGGGTTCAAGGTGACAGGCTTGGATGTCACTTTCTTAGGTTTACTGGATTGGCTTGAATTGAGTCCTCTAATGACAACAGGACCTTGACTTTGGGTAACAACATTAAGGGCTTGAGATGACCTTCTAGAGTTGGGACCCCTTAGCACCACAATAGGTTCTTTGTCAAAAATAGGAGAGTCTTCATCTAGATCGTAACTATAAGGATCTCTTCCACTCATCATATTAACATTTTCTTCAACAACTTCAAGCATATTGATAACATTTTCCTCATCTGTGTAAGTATAATTGATCTCACCTTTGCCACTCTTAACTTTAGAGGTTTCCCGCTTTTCATATTTGGGAAAAGGTTCCTTGAATGCCTTATAATCAGCATTGGTGGTCAATCCATCTACTGTAATTTGTTTACTCTCAATGAGATCTTGAACAAGATGCCTGAGTCTCTATCAATGCTCAACGTCATGTCCAATACCATTATGAAATATGCAATATGCTTTCTCCTTCCACCAATGTGGTTTAACTTTAGGTATACAAAAATTCACACCATCAAGAGGATGTGCTAGATTGTTAGCAATAAGTTTCTGTAAAATTTCCTCATATGTCTCACCAAGTTTTGCAAATTGACACTTTTCACTCTTAGGCTTACCTTGGTAGCTTGGCTTACTTTCTTGTTGATTGGATGTATTGAGCTTCATAGCTTGAACATTACTAGATAAATGTAGCACATGTTGATCTTTAGGTTGGGAGGAATCCACAACTCCATCATTAAGCACTTGTTTGTTCCTATTCCAATATTGGTTCTTCCCTTTATCCTTGTTAGAGTTGTTGTTTTGACCATTGTTGTTGTTATTACCATGTTTAGTCAAAATTCTTTGTTCTCTTAAAACATCCTCAATTCTACATGCGGTCTCAACCACAGTGTTGAATGAATCAAAAACCACTTTCTTAACTTCATACCACAATTCAAGAACCAAGTTGCTAACAAGAATGTCAATCTTTTCATTATCAGGAATAGTTCTAGGATAACAAGAGCATTTTTGCCTCCACCTTTGCAAGAAAGTAACAAAGGATTCTCCTTGATTTTGCTTTAAGCTACATAATTCCAACAAAGTGATAGATCTTGAAACATTGTATGCAAAGTGTTGAACAAATCTGTGAACAAGCTCTTTGAAAGTCTTAATAGGTGGAGTTATCTTAGTAAACCATTCCATTGCTTGTCCCTTAAGACTTCGTGAGAATAACCTCATAAGGAATGAATTGTCTTGATGGAATTCAAAACTTGTGGTATAAAATTGGTGCACATGATCATGGGGATCTCCACTCCCATCATATTTGTCATATTGAAGAATTTCAACCTTTCTAGGAAATTCTTTCATGTCAACACTCTTATCAAAAGGATTAGGACAAATTGAGTCCAATGAGAAATAATTCTTAGGTACGAACATCTGATCTATTTTTATTTGCATTGCATCAAGCTTCTCCTCTTGGGATGGACCTTGCTTCTTAATCTTTCTATCCACAACAAAGTTTTAAGGGACTCTGGCACCCTTGTTGATTAGGCTCTCCAGGAACTTATCCTTGTTTTGCTCCACATATTTCTCCACATACTATTTAAAAAGTGGCTCTTGTTGCATTTGCATAAAGTCTTGGGATGTGTGATCAAATATTGAGCTACTACCTCCATATTGTGAACCATAATGAGCACATTGAGAAGGTGGCCTTGAGTTCCTAGGAGGTGTTTGTCTCCTATAATGATCATGTCTTGAAACTCTTCTTCCTCTAGGGCTAGGAGATTGTGATGGTGACCTTGAATATCTCCTACTTCATGGAGTCCTAGGAAGAGTGGATGGAGGAGAACTGTTTCCACCACTAACATGCATATTATTGAAGGGATCATTGAGTTGTCTAGCCAAGAGCCTATCTCGCTCCTCTTGAAAGGATTTCCTTTCCATTTCCATCAAAGTTTGTTTCTCCATCTCTAGGCGTCTAATTTGTTCTTCCTTATGAGCTTGTTCATCTTGGAAAGCTTTCTTTTCACGCTCAATCCTCTTGAGTCTGTCACTCATGTAATTGGTAGGTGACCTTGGTCTTGAATTTTGAAACAAGTTGTTGGTATAAGTTGTATTTATGTGAGCATCATAAGGTTCTCCATGTTGGCTTTCATGTTGTAAATGGTTATCTTAATAAGCATGTCTCTTACCTCTCTCTCTCAGCCCTTTGGTGTGCATCTAGATATCTTGTTGAAATAAGGGGTGAGGTTGGTCTACTACCATGAGAGGAACCACTTAATGAAATAGCATCTCTACTCTTTGCAAACATATCCTCATAACATTTATCTCTGGCTTCCATCTCCCTCTAAGTCATTGTGTGACTCATATCCATAGAAGAATGAGAAGATGCTAAGGGGATACCCAGCTCACTAAGATGACTCTTGGAATCAAACCACACTTTCAAATTATTCCTAGGTGATTGATCAAATATGGGTTCTTTTCCCTTATGTCTTTGGTGAGTTTTAACTAGGGGTAATTGGTTAAAACCCACTTGAGGTCATTTTTCTTGATTTACTTGATATATTGTTGTACTAGCATGAAAGAAAATGTACTAGTTGATAGGATTATCCTAAGAAATGTTGGTACCAAACTAGGATAGAAAAGGCACTAAACTGTCCAAAAAGAAGTGATAAGATAGAAAATTGCAAGGAGGAATAAGCCAACACTGCCACAGAGGTGCCTAATAAATTCGGGTGAATACCCTAGCACATTATGGATCAGGAGGATGGTCTTACCCAAATTAATTTGAGATTTAAATTGAAATTGTATGAAAATGGATGGACAAGAGACTGCCAAAACTCTCCAAGTGTGTTATCAAAGAAACTAAAGGTTTATCTTTTCAACAAGGGAGGTTTCTATCTCACCAAGCTTCCAAGCAAGGTCACTTGTGAAATTGAAGATTGCTAATTCAAGAGGTCAAACGCAAGAATCCAAAGCTAAACAAGCTTTTAACAGTGGAGTAAGTAATCTAATCTGACCCAGATCAACCCAAAAAATTTGAAATGATAGGATAGCAAGCTAAACGGGCTCAAAAAATGACAGCAAACAGTTCACTGACAGGCAGTTTCACACGACAGAATGCGGGCTCACGCGAAGGAATACAGGATCACACGACGAAAGGCACAAAGTCGTGCAAGAAAACTCAGACTGGTGAAACAAGAAATAGCAAACTTTCAGCAAGGTTAGCGCGAGGATACTCACATAGCCATGTGAGGAAACACAGTGAACAGCGTGAGCAAACAGTTTTCTCACGTGAGGAAAGGATGCAGAACTCAGTTTTTGATTGTTTTAAATAACCAACTAGATGCATTAACAGATTTTATCATGAATTAGACACACAAGACAGAAAACAGGGAGTTCAAGCAATCAATGACTTCAAACAATGAGCAAGGGACAAAGCAACCTTGCACATGAACATGGATAGTGTCATAGTATTTCTACTCTATAAGAATTTTGCTTGTGTATGTTCTCAAATGTTTTCCAGTCATGCACATAGTCCTAGAAAATAAAAAGTTGGTTGCATTAAGGTTCTTAGTAATGGCTTGACTTTGCAACTTTTGCAATCTCAAGTGGGTGAAATCCAATCCCGGCGCATCGAGGTTTTGACACAATCCGATAATTTAACCAATCAGGATTTTCTGAGGAGATCTGACAACCCATAAGAAACTACACCTATGGAGATTTCTTCCATAAGGAGATTTATATAGCGGTTGTTTCTACCATGGCAAAAATGGCTATTACTACTTGAGGTTCCATCCACATGGTTTACCTAATAAAGGGAGTGTCCACTATGGTTAACCCTCTCTAACAAGGAAGACTCACAATATGGGCCACATGGGGACTTGGTTTGGATTCAAGGGTTCCAAGTTTCTGATTCTCCCAAAAGGGAAAAGAGCATAATCCTCTAGCCTCTTCACCTCACCCAAACATAGCAAACAAGATTAATTGACCCACTAACTTAAAATCACCTCACCCAAGGTTCATCAACAATAATGACCACCAATCTCAAAAGAGAAAGTACCAATCAAAGTTGAAGACCCAACCAAGTAAGATAATAATAAATCCTTCCCTACCTACAACGGGATCTATCATCAAGAAGAGCTTCACATGTAAGACAAGCAAATGAAGCCCACTCTCTCAAGATTGCCACAAATAGTGTTCATAGCGCCTAATTACCATGTGAAACATATATACAAGAAAGCAAATCTAGGTCCAATTTTGGAGCACCAATTGGAAATGTGATCTATGAAAGCAAGAAACACTCAAGCTAAACACATGAGATGTTCATTTTATTTCCAAAACCCAAATGTTATAAAGAGCAACAAAATACCTCAAATCCAATGCAACATGAATCATTTTGTTGTTTATCCAAGCAAGTCCAGATCAGCAACAACAAATCACAAATCACAAACCACTAAAAACAGTAAACATTAGTGGTTAGCACAAAAAAATAATAGATATAAAATATAGCAAGTAAAAATAGATCTCTAGTGTTGTATCTCGCGCGAGGAAGTACACAGAGCCACGTGATAAAATGCTCAGCCACGTGAGAAAGTACATAGGCTCGCGCGAGGAAATGCATAGAATCATAAAAATATAGAAAAATAGTAAACCAGTCAGATCACGGTCTAATGTCGAATCTCGCACAAGGAAGTACACAGTGTAGCACAAAGAAGTACACAAAGTCGCGTGAGAAAACACCAGATCTAGCTCAATCTCACCTGGGAATTGGAAAAATGTCGCGTGAGATTTCCCTGCAGACAAAAACAACAAGTACGAAAAAGACACAAATTTTGAAAATCCAAAAATAAATTACTAAAAATAGCTATGACATAAAATGAATCTTCTGCCCTCCCTCTAGCGCCAAAAATGTGTGCTAAAATGTTGACACACTTCTATGAATCATTCCATTCAAGGTTGCTCAAGAATGAGGCCTCAAATATCGACTCATAGCTCCCTAGTCATGGAGTGCAAAGGTTTGTAATGGAGGCCCTCAGATTGACCTAGTTGTGTCTATGCAAGTACACCATGAAATGAGAGATTCAATGCATGAAAATGAGATCTACTCTATATGATTGCAATACATGAAAGAAAATTAATCTAAATGATAACAATGCATGATTAATCTATGAAAGGAAATATGCAAGATTAATTTATGAAAGGAAACATGAATGTAATCTACATGAATAGCCATGGATGCAAGAAGAAGAAGACAAGGAAAGAGAGAAGTTGCAATATCCAAGTTTGAATGCTCAAATCCTCCTCCAAAATTGCTCTCTAAACCTGCAGCATAACAATACTATGAAAAAGATGATATGTGAATGAGAAGGAGAGGTCTCCTTTTATAGAGCAATGGACGATAGAGATTAAGAGGTAAAAATAAAAGACTATGATTAAGAGGCAAAAATCCCACCACTTAGGAAGATGTGAAGAAAAAGGGATTTTTATTTAATTTTTTTCCTTTTTCATCAAATAAAGTGCTTTAAGTGGGGATTTTTTTTAGTTAATTAAAAGAGGGGTTTTCTTTATAATTAAATAAATTAGAAGAATTTTATTTAATTAAATGGGAGGAATTTAATTAAATTAAATAAGATGCATTTTATTTAATTAAAAGGGGGATTAAGTCTTTTAATTAAATAAAAATGATCAAACCTTATGAAATATTGAAATAATTGAATTAATTACAATTTGATCAAGGAAATTGATTTGAATGAAAATGTTGCAAAACATTGATTCAGGAATTTGATAAATTGATAAAATAATAAATGGGGCCCGCAGTCTAGGCGACCATTTTAGGGTGCATACACAAGGTACCTAAAACAAGTAAACAACAATTATAATACATCAAATATAATCCAAGATCCGCAATCCACACTTGCAATCCATAATGCACGTTACATCTCTGAAGTCAGCCCCAAATATGTTTCCTCCAGAATACACGCTACAACTAAGGTCACCAAAAATCATATGTCTTGCGATCAACAACAAACATTCCTCAACATGTCTTCTGTCATCTCTTAATCTCGCATAACCTGAATCATCATCCCCTGTAAGATATACCCAAAACACAGAGACTCACTCTTTCAAGCATCACTGTCACAGTCTAGAAACCAGTCTTCACTAAAACATCTGTAACATCTCCAATATGCAATATTAAGCCAAGTGACCTTAGGAATAAGTTCATCACACATCCTTCTTCATATCCTCATCTTTGCTCATTCTGATTAATCCATACAGTGTCTGTAAATTTCTGTTAGTCATCATACAATAGTAATAACCAGCCCTCCACATAAACATATATTGACATCAGTGACAAAACATGAGTGCCAACAATATCAGTTGTACTCATTTCTAATATCATCCAACATTTACTCTATTTTTGCGAGATTTTGTTTCCTTTCTAGCTAGATCTATGTTGAATATTATTTTTTTGCAGGGACAGAAGATCAGAGCTTGAAAGAATCGATTTTTCATCCTTTTTTCTTTTTATACCATATGATTATTTCAAATGAAAGTCAATGATTCTACTTCAGCCTACATGTAGAGGCTTGCATCGAACAATCATGTCAATATAGGTTGAATCAAATTTTGCGTCATAGATAGGCCAAGGTCATGCTCTCTTTGCATGGTCCTTGCCTTCATTTCCTCTTTAGTAACACCATGCCAATGGACCTTTCATGTCTCTCTTTTCAACATTATGGAAGGTTTTCTATTGTTCATGTTGATGCTTCTTTAGTTTGGCAATTGATCAGTATTACAGATAATTGGCACCTGTATTTTCAACTTGCAATTTGTTCTCACATGGTTGATAAGTGTTGTTAGGGTCACTCATAAAGATTCATGTGTCATATGCATCCTTGACTAATAGATGTTTTTCCTTTGTTTGTTATTTATTCATTTTTTGAGGGCACCTATGCAGATTATTGTCTTTTGTATCTTCAATTGACAGATGTTTTTCCTTTGTTTGTCACCTTCTCATTTTTTGAGTAGTTTCGTAGGGGTAACTTGTGTAGATTGATCTTGATCTTGATCTTGTTTTTAGATGAGTTTCTTCATTCAGCACTATGACGGTTATCATTCGACAAAAGTGTTGGTTTGTGGTGATTGATTAGGGAAGTACTATACACTTTTCTGCAAGCATTTTTGGGTTGACTTGTCAAGAATTTTCCTAGGGTCACTCATCAAGCATTTCCATAGGTTGACCTGTCAAGCAAGTTTAAGGGTTAGGGTTTTTCTATAAGAAAAATAGTGTTAAGGTTATTGCTTGTTAGAGTGAAGAAGTATTGTAGCTTTTGTAGCAGTTTTGTGTTGCAAGGGATCGTTGGTTGTAATAGGTTGAAATTACTGGATAATAAAAATAGACTCTCTATTTGGTGGACGTAGCCCAAGATTGGATGAACCACATTAAATCTATCTCTTTTTGTTCTACTTATGTGTGTTTTATTCCTTTACTTTATTTGTTACATTTGCATGTAAGTGTTAGATTTTTGTTTTCTAATCCTAACAAGAAGTCCACAATTCTCTTGTCATAAGAGATTTTATTTTGCATCTCTATTACTATAGATTTTGAGGGGGGTTTTATTCCTACTAGGTTTTCCCTCTTTCCTCTTTTTTGTCTCCTTAGTTAATCTTAAGGCGGGGTGTTATTACATGTGACAACGCTCATTAAATCCAAGGAAGCTTTAGTTCTTATTACTATTTAGCATGTGTCCATTCCAACCAACCTTAAGTTCCAAATGGTGATTCACAAATGATTTCAGTCTAATCTACGTTGATGAAGGATGGACGTAATCATGCAATAAGTCTAACTAAGATAGTTGTTATTAGCTTCAAATCTTTCACTGTAATTTGTTGTTTTAAACAGTGATTTATTATTGTATAAATCTACACTATGTGTGTAATGTAATGATGGAATATGAGATGGAATTTAATTGTTGATCTACTCTATTTTTACTCTATTTTTGCAAGCTTTTGCTTCCTTTCTAGCTAGATCTATGCTGAAAATTCTACATGGTATCAGAGCCCACAGGAGCTAGGAAGGAGTATTATTTTTCTTTGTAGTTATTGTAGATCAAATATTTTTTAGAATGATTTTTTCCGTTAGTTTGGGGGTTTCCTCTAATGTGTTTTTGTAATCATGAACTAAAATAAGAGTTCCAGTAGGGGGGTTAATCATGTATTCTGGTAATTATTTTCATCCTTCTATTGTCAAGCTAACTTCAGAGAATTATATGTCATGGAAGCAAGGGATAAATAATCATTACCTTGAGTAGGATCTATTTCTCTGTCTCCTTGGACATGTTCCTTAGGAAAGCGATTATGAACAGAAAATTGTATGGTTGAATAGTAATGACATTGTCTATGGATTAATATGCATTATTATTTTTGATGATATTTTACATCATATAGAGAACACTGAGTTTCCTTTCATTACTTGGAACATCATCCAAAAATTATATGGAGACACTGATTCTTCATTTGAAAGGTATGATTCCTTAGATATTCAGGCTTCTATGGACGATACTAAGATTTGTGTTGCCCCATCTTGCTTGGACACATCCTTCATGGATGATCAGTTTATTGATAACCCATATGCACCTTTTGTTTCTTCAGAGTTTAGAGTTTCTTCATTGAAAGCTTCGAATGATTCTTTGCAACGGGATCATTTATGTCTTCTCGATTCAATTCATTGTGATCAATTTCTATGAGACATCTATTTTTTTTTATAGAATCCCTCATTTCAGATCTAGATGATATTATTGATTACATACATCTTCTCTTTGATCAGGGTAATTCTTCTTCAGTTTTTGTGAGGGAACCTTTTGACCCTCTTTTTCATTCTATGCATGATCATTCCTCACAGATTGATATGAGTTTGGATATATTTGCACAACATTTTGAGGAGATCTATTTTCCTTCTGAGGAGATACACGAGTCTTTTGATTGTGCTCTACATATGTTTCTAAGAGCTTCTAGATTATCATATTCAATAGTACTTGATTTGATTATGACAAGTTTCAAGATCAAAACTGAAGCAATGGAGAAAGTTTCAGAGACATCATACATATGGAAATTTCTTCCTAAATATTCTTTTTGGTAATGGAGAGACTTCATACATACAACTTTGGTTTTGTTTCTTCCTAAAGGGAAGAATTTTTTTCAAAGATCATTGACCACCTTCTACATCCAGTTTCGAGCATCTACCATTAACTACACATTATGGAGGGATCTATCTTCTCTTCCATTTCACTTTCTCCAAGATCTTCTTGGGGTGAAAGAAACTATAGCACAGTAGCATTCTTGATTTGTTAGCATCTATTTTGAGGGTGGGGTTTTGTACCCACTTGGTTTTTCCCTCTTTCCTCATTCCTTTCTTAGTTAGAATTAAGGGAGGGTTTTAGTGTATGTTAATTCTAACTTAATGTACACTACCCATTAAGTTCAATTTTGACGGTGACCTCAAGTTATATTTCATAATTTGTGGATCATTGTTTCTTCCTTCAGTGAACTTAAGTCTAAGGCCAGTTTATTGGTTGCGTTAGAGATAACTGAGGCTATATTAACAATATTTTGTTGTTTCTATAAGGTGATTTTTTATTGTATAAAGTTGCATTGATATGTAGATTGTAGATGATTAATGATTAATAGATTTTTCATTCTTATTCAATAGCTCTATTTTTCTTTGTTTTATATCAGCATATGTTTGCTTCTATTTTTTATTTGCTAGATCCATCATGTGTTGTGCATATTTGACTACCGAATTCTACATTAGACGGATTTTTAAAAAAAAAATCTATTTACTTATATTACGAATTAAAAAAAATCTATGTACTTATATTTTAAAAAAATCTATTTACTTATAATATGAATTTTTTATTATTATTTTTTTAAAATTCTTCATCATATCTGTCACACAATATTAGTTTTATTGTCCAAGTAAATATTGTCTAAGATTTCTTTGTATTCGTAGATAAAAAAAAATCACATTTAATTTTTTAAAAAAAATCTATTTATGTTTTGGTTGTATATATTTTATTTTTATTAATAAAGAGTGGAAGCTCGAGTTTTATATTGAAATAAACAAGAAATACAACAATAAAAAATGTCTACCAAAAGTGCCATAACCATCACCAAAAAAATATATTAAAAACGGACTACTCTATCAAAAAAATTTATATATTTTTATTTTTTCAATAATATCATATTTTTTAGTAATAGATTATTCTAATGTTCTTCATTTCAAAGCTTCTCACATATCTTCATATTGAATTCTCCAAAGTTGTCAATATACATAACAAACCTATATGATATGGAGAATATTCTAGTTACAAATAGATATTATGTGGAAAAATATTTAAGACACTTTAGCATGTTTCAATAGTTGTAGCATTTGTTGATTTACTATCTTATAGTTTTCATAGTTTAGCACTAGTAGTTATAAATTTAAAATTGTTAGTGTTGGGACAAGATCATTTTGTTGAATTCTATGTTGGTTGATGTCATTGTAAGACCATAAAAAGGCATAAATAGCAAATCAAGGAAACCACAAAGCCCTAAAGACAAGCAATCCTATCTAATCTATCATGAAAACCATTTGAAATGAGAGTATAACATAAAGCATGAAAACACTTAAAACTCCCTTCAAATGTAGTTCCCATGTCCTCCTTTCTTCTCCATAAAGGTAGATTATGTTTCTCTTTGACAATAACAAAATTGCACAGAGAACTTGAAAGCACAAGTTGATAATGAGAATACTAGGAGATAGTGGTTCTTAAAATTGAATGAGAGAAAAGCATCTCAATTTATAGAAAATGAGAAGCAATTAGGTGAATTAGAGTGCATAAATTCAATGCACAATGGAGGGAAAAGAAGGTAGGATTTTGGAAGCATGATTAGGGGAGAATTGAATGAAGAAATATTGAAGATATCATGAAGCACCTTAATAGGGATGTGAACCACAATTAAGGGATATGACAAATTAGGTGGGATTATGAGGATTTAATTCAATAAATAAATCAATATTCCTCACAAATCAAAATTAGGATTTGTGAAATTATAAACATCTCATAAATTAGAATTAGCCAATTAATTAATTGTGAAGACTTAGGATAAGAATGAATAAATATGATTTATTCATAAAGAATAGGGACAAACCTTAGGTTATTCATCCCAAGAGGATAAATTAGTGAATTATTGATCAAATTAAAGGCATTAATGCGCAAGTGAATAGATTTTGATTATATTGATAAGGATTAGGATCGATTATGATGATTCTAGAATAGTTTAGGAAATCATGAGGCATCGATGAGCTTTGACCATACTCTCGTGATAATGATTGGAAATGATAAATGGCATCAATGAACTTGGATGACACTAGAGGATAAATAAAGATAGGGAGACATCGATGAACTTGGACAATGCTCCTGAAATGTGAAAGTGACAGTGAGGCATCAATGAACTTTGACAATGCTCTCGAAATGATGATTGATGATGAAATAGCATCGATGAACTTTGACAATGCTATTGGAGGAATTAAATGATAATAAGGCATCGATGAACTTTGGCAATGCTAGAGGATTGATTGAAAGAGATTGATAAGACATTGATATGAGTTTGGAATCGAATGAGTTTGGAATGATCTTGGATTGATTTAGGAAGATGATCAATTCGGCCAAAGTGAGAGAAATATTAGTAATTGATGACATCGAAGAATGACACTATATTAGTGAATGATAAAGATCAAACACATAATATAGAAGACATGTTAAAAAGGGGGCATAGGCAATGAACCATTTTTAGGTGTCTACAGTCACATATTTCTTATGGTTTTTGATGTAAGAGATTTTGGAAGTCTCTCAAAACATTTAATTAAACTTTAAAGTTGTTAGTGTTGATTATGAGTACAACTGATATAATGTATTTTTTTTATTAAAACTAATAAATCATATGATAGGGTGGAATGGGCTTTTCTAATTTGATGATCCTTTGAGGCCTTTGATTTCCTTAAGATGTACACCTTATTAGCTGATGTTTTTGTCCAAATAGAAATCAATAGCTCTCTTCTTAGAGCATTTTCTCTCTTAAAATCAATTAGGCAAGGGTTTCCTCTAGCCCTCACTCTCTATGTTATTGCAGCTTTTCTATCTGCTTAGGAGCAATGTTGAATCTCATTTGATTATAATTTTATTAATATCCAATTTACTAATGGAAAGAATTTGATTAATATCCAGTTTGTTATGAAACAACAATTTTTACTAAACTAGAAGAAGAAAACATTCATAATCTCATCATGAAGTTAGCCCTATTTTTCTTAACATTTAGAGCTAAAATATCCAAATTCAAAGTCTAATATGCTAGTTGGACCAAGTTTGATTTTCAATGGGGTGATCCCTCCAAACATACGTGTCTAGCCTTAGCGTTGTGTTTTTTGATAATTTTTTCGATAAAACTATTTTGCATCAATGATATATCATTCAAGAATTAATACAGAATTCTCTGCATAAGATATTTGCTAAAAATTGATGAATTATTTCATTTTATGACTTTTTAAGTGGTTTTGTTCACCGATGCAAGTGCTTTTACGTATTACAATTACTTTCTCTCTACTGCTATTTTTTGTTTATACCCATGCAACTCTTATTTTTGTTGGGTTTTCACTAATTTTTTAGTGAACAAATTCTGGAAAAAATCTATTTACTAATGAGAAAAATTATAAAACATTCCCTAATGTTATTTTTTTAGACAAAATTGTTTAGAACCCTATCATGAATTTGGTATTAGTTCTTTAAAAAATAATATTTGTATTCAGGTGGCACATGTGAAATAGTTCATGTGCCTTGCCTATCATTTCATGTTTTGCATGCACACAAAAATATATGGATTTAGGACCCCTCTTCAACTAAGCTTTATGTCTACATGGTGGGTGTTATGACAACCTTTTCACCTGAGCACCTTCTATTTCCATTATTTTTTGACAGGTTTAAAATGTTTGCAGAAATAGTGAAGACCATTACAAGTCTCTAATTTTTTTATATATTAAAAATAGTGAAACAACGGTGTTGTCTATATAAAATGTCCTTAGAAATAGTAAAGACTATCATAAATGTTTTAATATTGTAAACTATATTTGTAAACTGCTTTTCTTTTCTTTTTCTTTGTAAAGATTGTCTTAAATAATTTATATTGTTATGCAAAACTCAAAATGTATCTTTGACTGTAATAATTAATTAATTAAAAATAAACATTTATTGTATTTTAATTTAAAAAATAAAAATTGATTGTATTTTAATTTTTTGAAGTATAGATAACAAGGCTACAAAGCAAAGAAGTTCCTCTCAAAAGGTTGGAGAGTTGTTTTACTTTTCCAAAAGCATTATACAAAACAGATTAAATTAATTCTTCTATTGTAATGTGATTACAAATATACATTTCTATTTCTCCATTGCCATACTTGTCCTTGGGGTTTTTCATTGCATTGCCAATGTCATTTGAATGTCATGTAAATATAGAACTATACAAAGCACTAAATCTGTAAAACAAGAGCATTATATA
Source organism: Thuja plicata (assembly GCA_018584345.1). Taxonomy (NCBI): domain Eukaryota; kingdom Viridiplantae; phylum Streptophyta; class Pinopsida; order Cupressales; family Cupressaceae; genus Thuja; species Thuja plicata. Next base: position 6,590,194 of record MU226793.1, read on the forward strand.
TATTTTTCCGTTAAGTTATGCAAATTGTTTCTTCCTCATTGTTGAGGTCTTGGATAAATACATTAAAAAAATTATTAACTTAAGAAGAAATTATTTTTGTTGTGGCTTATGTGGAAAAATGTTTTGATCCTTGGACATTATAGTAGACAAGTCAAGTCTCAAAGACAAGTATGACAATGAAGAAATAGAAAAGTATATTTGTTTTCACATTACAATAGAATAGTTAAAAATTGTTAACCTAAATCATGAAGGTTTTAAATTTCAAAAATAATTTTTTTTTAAACTTTTAAACTACCAAAATAGAAAAGTAATTATATTGAATCATCTAAACTTGTTTCATTAAACTATTATTAGATGCAATGAAGAAGCCAAAAGAAAAATTCAATAAATAATAATCAATTTATACATTGTCAACCATTTTCATCTATATTGCTTCAATCAAATTTACCAATGTTCTATTACATAGGATATAAGTGTATTAGACATGTTTTAATTTGCAATTTGTACAACACAAATTAGTTAATAAGAATAGAATAGAATTCCCCACAATAGTAAGAGGCAACGAAAAACAAATACAAATTGAAGGTAGAGTTTAATCTTGTATTTCCCTTCTTAGACTTCAACCATAGCTTTTTCAAAAATGGGAGTTTTGGAACAAGGTATGAACATTCATAAAAGAATAACTTGGATAAATCAATTTTGTCTCATCTCTAGTTGCAACTACTCTCATTAACATGTATCCAAAATATGGAAGGAAAAACAATGCACGTGAATTGTTTTGGGACCACATTTCTTACTCGTGTACAAAAATTGTACATCCTTATTCTATTTTTCATTTGCCCAAATTTTTAGCACTCTTTTAAAAAAAAAAAGCATGTAGTAATGGCATAGTTACACTTTGTCATCATTTAATCATTTCTTGATATTAATTAATTCATTATAAAAGAACAAAAGGAAATTAATTAAATGATTAAATAATCATTAATTAATAGAGGAATAATTAAACATAAACTTGACTTTGTTCTTTCTATTTACAAATTGAGTTTTTCAGTCTTCTATTATTTTCCACCAAGTATCTTATTTACTTTCAATCTTTGATTCTCATTACTTTTTAAATATCTTTAAACTATTTTGTCATTCAATGTTAGGTTATAAACTTGATGTGATTTTTTATATATATAAATAATAGGCCAAGGCCATAAGAAAATTTTATTATTAAATTTTTTAATAAGAGTACACCTCTGTTCAGTGCGGGTACCGGTAGGAAAAGAACAAAGGGAAGAAAAATCTTTGGTCTAGCCCGGGACTATGAAGTCCAGAATGCAAATAAGAGAAACAACATCCTTGCCTAATTTACATGAATGGTGTATATTAGAGTTCCTCATCAAGCCATTTATAGACTATGGCTTGATGCTACAAAATATAAGCTCTGCATAATTACATTAGGATACTGAGGCCCTGACATGTTTTATGATAAAACATGGAGATCCTGATCATCATGGGTGCCCCTGCAAGCTTGCAAGCTTTTGTCCTACCTTTGCTTCCTGTAGAAAACTAATACTACAACCATTTTGGCTAAGATTAAATGTTAGCCTTCTTCGAATCAATCAAGGTTTAGTCTGAATACATTATAACAAATTCACAGCTATGCTACCATTATAATTTTTAGCTCGCATCTGCCAAACTTGTTTATGCATTTCAAGGAATCATATACCTTAGAGCCATAGTGCCTATCAAAGTATTATATAGCTTGGATAATTACCATCAAAAACCTCAAAGCCATCATATATCCAGTAAAGAATGTCTCATATTAAATTCCCAGCATATAAAAATAATCTTACACCAGACCCAAGAAGGTAACCAGAATCCTTCTAAGGTTATAGAAAGAGGAACGACTAAGCTAAACAAGATACTACCAAGTAGAACACTGTGATATGTGAAGAAACCCTTAACCAAATTGCAACCACCAAACCAGTCTAAGCACAAAAGCTTATGAAAAATTGATGAGATATTTCACAGAAAGTAAATTGAACTATCTTAATCTTAATCTTTATATATATATGTATATATGTATGTATGTGTATATATATGTATGTATGTATATATATACATATATATATGTATATACATATGTATATATATGTGTGTGTGTGTGTGTGTGTGTGTGTGTGTGTGTGTGTGTGTGTAT
>MU226793.1:6621589-6633587 GCA_018584345.1 Thuja plicata
CAATTTCAAGTCTTAACATAACTAGAAAACTAAAAATAGTAAATTATTAAAGAAATTATGACAAAAGTATTTATAAAATTAATTTATTTAATAGTGTACAAAGTCGTTTAATTTTATAATTTCTTTAAGGAAGAAACTTTAATATTACCTTAAAATGTAAAAATCAAAATACTTAAATAATCTTATTTCCTATCTAGTTTAAAATATCTAAAAAAAAATTATTCTAACTTATTTACAAACTTTTCAATTTTTATTTATCTATTTAAATAATACTTATTTTATTACTATGCACTAAAAATAAAAATTTATTGTAAAATAAAATTTCAATAATATCAATATAACATAATAATAATAATAATAATAATAACAATAAACAAATATTGCCCCCACAAATAATAATAACAATAAACAAATATTGCCCTCACAAATAATAATAACAATAAACAAATATTGCAATTTTTAAGGCAAACTAATAGCATTAAATCACTTGAAAACATAAGTCTCAGCCTATAAATAGGCTGGACTAAAAAATAAATTGATGCACAACTGAATAAATCTATGCAGCAAACTAAACCGTATTTCTTACCAAGGGGGACACTTATTTTTTTTTCAACTTTTTTCAAACTTCCTTAATATGTTTTACGTTTTAGTTTGCTATTTAGCCAATACCTATTGCCTACAACAAGTACAATAATAAAAAGGGCGTAACCCTCGTTACATTTTAAAATTCTGAACGATGTACAGTCATTCAATAGGTTTATTCGCTACCTTAGTAAAAATGAATGAATTATTAATGTTACATTTGCATCCCTGCATTCAGTGTATGATAAATGTAATTTTGTGATCTCTGGAATAGCAGGTTATAGAGGTGCAGGGGAACAAGGAATGAGCGGATGGGACTCTGTGGCGCGGGAAGGTGAAGATGGACGGGAAGATGGTGGATGTAATTCTCAGCAGCTCTATACTGGTGGACCGGTTTCTCTGCAGCGGGACCATAACCATAACCATAGTGGTGGATGGGATTCTGTGATGGGGGAAGATGGACGGGATTCTGTGAAGCGGGAAGATGGTGGATGTAATTATCTGCCGGAGCATAGTGGTGGATGGGCTTCTCTGGTGCGGGAAGATGGACGGGATTCTGTGAAGCGGGAAGATGGTGGATGTAATTATCTGCCGGAGCATAGTGGTGGATGGGCTTCTCTGGTGCGGGAACGGGATGATGATGGATGGAATTATGGACGGGGATGTCAGGCACGTGGACGGGAGCGGGAGCGAGGAGGGAGATATTCGAGGCGGGGAGGGAGATATTTGGGGCTGGAACGGGGACGANGGGGCGGGAACGGGGACGAGGATGTTCCAGGCGGGGTGGGCGAGGACGTGGACGGGAAGATTGGGGACGGAGAGGTCGGATTCCGGGAAGGCAATCTCCGGTGCGGGAGGATTGGGGACGGAGAAATTCGGCGCGGGCACAGGAGATTCCGGGATGGGCACAGGGATGCAGAAATTCGGGATCTGCGGCGCGGGCACAGGAGATTCCGGTATTGGGAGATTTGGCACAGGGATGGAGAAATTCGGGATCTCCGGCGCGGGCACAGGAGATTCCGGTATTGGGAGATTTGGCACAGGGATGGGGAAATTCGGGATCTCCGGCGCGGGAGGATGAGGGACGGAGATCTGAAGAATTGGAAACGAGCGGATCGGAAAGTCCGACGTCTGAGAATGATGACATGTCTCTTTCTCCAGAACATGAGGACGACAAGTCAGCTGGGAGAAATCGCACAGAACGTATTCAATCTTTACAATCCTCTGTGAAATCTGCATTTGATGACATGCAAGCCGATTTGGTTAGAGCGGAAAGAGATAATAGGGAATTGACCGAAACAAACAAAAAACTAAAGGAGGAGCTCAAAAGGGCTAAAGAAAGGGAAGAATCTAGCATACAAAATCTTGAGCAAACAAGAAACAAGCTGCGGGAGCTTGTTGAACGAACCAGAAGACTAGAGGAAAAAGCAGTGGAGTTGCTCAAGACGACTAAAGAACAAGAAGAATTTGGTAAAAAACTAGAGGAGGAGCTTAAGAGGGCTGAAAAAGAAAAAGAATCGAGCAGACAAGATCTTGAGCAAACAAGAAATAGGTTGCGGGAGCTGTGTACTACGTTCGCCGCAGTGAAAGAAGAGTGTGATAAAGTATGTGATCAACAAGGAGCGGCTCCGCAGGTTGCAAAGAAGAGAAAATATGTTCTTAAGGTTTTGGAGGTTAATGATTTGTTGAATTGCTCAATTTGCTTGGAACCATGGACTCAATCGGGAGAACATACGGTCTGGTATGTTGTAGATTCAAACAGTCTCAAATTAAAGTATTTTTTCTATTTTTTTTTCTACATTACCATGTCATGTCATGTTATTGTCCATTACCAACACAATCATCCATAAGTATTTTTTGGGTTTTCCTATTAATCTATAAAAGTATCTTTTGATAATATGTTTTGATTTACATTTTGAACAGAGTCCCTCTATTCTGTCACATTTGCTAGGATTTTATGCCTCCTGGGTTTTTTACCCTGCTCTGCTCAGATATTTAGTTGAAAGCTTATTTCTTTTTTGAGATTAACAAAGAGTTCCTTAGCATACCACAGTGGACATTCTAATTTTAGAATTGTAAACAGAAAACAATTGCTCTCATGTTTCATTGTGTGGGCATGTGTTCTTATATTATTAATAGCTAATGAAAAAGAATTCTAATATTCTTAATTGTGGAACTGCAGTTCTCTTTCCTGTGGCCATTTCTTTGGGAAATCATGTATAACACAATGGATCATAAAAGATGAAAGTCGTGGTTACTCCACTGTAAGTGAAATTTAATTTTTATTTATTTTCTTATTGTCTTGTTTGATTCCCATTCAATCTGTTAAATTTCTATATAAATGATTACAGTGTCCGGCATGCTCGAGGAGAATTACTCTAAGTGATATTAGACATCACTATGTATCCCAAATTTATGAAGCCTGAACATGCGGATTAGTTGGCTCTATTGATGTACTTACCAGAACATTAATGATACCGTCTCTTTAAGGGAGGCCCCTGCCCTATATTTGACTATGTTCAGTTTCAATTTTGTAAATCTGAAATTGTGTTGTATAAATGGATAACCGGTGTTTTTGAAAGATATAATATTTAAATTATTCAGGCAATTGTTCTATTTTACACAGTAAACTTGACAAGTTTTCCCTGTAATGCAAAATAAATTTGAAATACAATAATGGAGAGATTTACTGCTTTTGAATTTTTTTAACTAGAGGAGCATTTTTTTTCTTTATTGAAATAGGTAACACACACATACATTTGGGAAGGAAAATAATTTATGTTACTGTGGACTGAAGTATAATTGGGTTGGAGAATTTGTTTAGTTGGGAATAAAATCTGATAATTAAATGAAATAATTGATGATATTTAGCTCGGTAATAAAAAAATGATGTTGAATTGATAATTAGAATTAATTCATGATTGGACACCTTTTAATATGGCTCATTTTTGTTAAGTAATGGCGATCATTTTTGTTACAGAAAGTTAAACCCATGATTCCTGGCAATCCTCATGGCAGGTCCTGAAAGAATATCCACAAAATTATCATGCTATTGCTCACAACTAATGAACTTAGGTGTTCCATTTTGTATTCTTTCAAAATTCTAATGCTGTTGGAATTCACCAAACATTCAGTGTTTCGTTTGTTATGCAAACGGTTAAAGCCTTTTGGAATTTAGATATATAGTAATAAAAATAAAGAAGATTCCCATTTGAATATACAAATTCTTCAAGTTTCGATTTGATACTTTTTTATTAATTTTACATTTTGAATAGGTTCTTCCGATGTACTAGGCTTCAAAACCTTCCACGGTTGGTTTTAGCAAATTGCATCTTCCTTTGTCATGTTCTATCTGTGCCACGAATCAAAATATGATCCCTTTAAGCATAAATTGTAAACTAAAATTTTCAGAATTTCCTGTAAGGTTTAGCTTAATCAATCTATCAATCTATTCAATCCAAACCTTTGCTTCTTGATGCTGTTTTACACAAATTTGGGAGTAGATACCACACCTTGAACTGTGATTGAGGTTTTTGTTATTTATTATCCCTGCCTATCTATAGGCAGAGACTAATGTTCTCACCGTGATGTTGTGCATTTAATTGACTGCCCGGGAATCGTGTGCTGTGTTTTAACCTATTGTCTGTAGGAATTACATTATATAAAATGATTTTCTGTTGCATTGTGCTAATTTTTATTTGGCTGGCGTTATATTTTTGGTGATTTTTGCTTTTTATTTAGAAATTTGGAAAAAACCATTCTGGCAATGAAACTGCAGGTGGCATTCTTATAAACAGTTCAGGTGTCCTGTCTGTGCTTCTACATTTGGGAAGCATGTCTTTGCCAGTATATGCAGGCTGTTTATTTCTAGGTCAAGTGCAGTCAATGTGCCCGATTTGTGCATTCACATTTGGACACATTTTATCAAAAAGAGCACATGCACCTTGTCTATGCTGTGACATTTTAGATACATGTCAAGCAAGGGGATGGAAATGAAAAAAAATCTTAACAATTGCATATTTTTGTTTATCGGTGTTCTACAGAAGCAACCTTGAGAGACAGTTTTGTTCCTAGCATGACTATGGTGATTTGAGTTCCTCTATATGTTTACAATAGCACTTTTGCAGAAGATATTCAGCACTCGCAGTCATTAATAAACCATCTTAGATGCTTAACTTTGATTAACTTTAATTTTAGTTATTCATGCTCAAAAGAAATTTCTTTTTGTAAATCAGATTGCATGTTTCTTTTGAATGGCAGAAACCTGTAAGCTTTTTCTGTGATCTGTCAAGAAAATGAATTTTCACTCTAACGTTGGCTCTTCTTGGCAATTGCATTGTAATTAGATATGGCGTTCTAAACCCAACAATGTGTTTTTGTGCTTTGTAGACTGCAGAATGTGTTCTTTTGTGATGCCAGGCTTATTGCATTGAACTTGCGAGATTCAGCGCTAACTAATATGGGTCAGGTGAGGCTTTAATCTAGCCTTTTATGTCATCTCCTCAATCAACAATTGGATCATAATTTTCATTAGTAAAGATCAACTTTTTGATCAATATTCACATGCACATAATCTCTCAACTACATCAAAATAGTCACCATGAAGAGAACCAATAACATTCTCTTTCAGTTGATGTCCACCATCTTTCAGCTACATTGATTGAACTGAAAAGTGTTGCCTGCTGAATTACAAGAGTGATTTTGATTCTTAAAATATAAAGTCCTAGTCTTATGTTTCACATGGTTTTGAAGATAAGGCTCTGTTATGAAAGCCACAATTGTTTTACCATGTTGCCTCATTGGATCTCACAAAAAAGGATGTAGCAAGAGTATACCAATTTTGGTCGTATTTATTAATTAATAAAAAATCAGAAAATGGTGAAAAGACCAATTCCTTCAGACCCAGTCTTGAGGAGATTTATTAAACTCATTGTTACTACAGATCATCAAAAATCTCCTTTAACTAGTCTAAATCTTGAAGACAGTGGGGCAGTTTGAAAGTACCAAGTCCCTGTAAGTGAAAAGGTGGAATGCCATTTCTTGCAGGAATGAAGGATATAGAGGGATCAACAGGTTAAAATGTATGGTGAAATTGCTTAGGCATGATATCCTGTTGTATAAAAATAAATGCTTTTGGATACAATCCACCATGCAAAATGATGTATTAGATTTTGCATACTTTGAACTTTGAAGAATATATAACATATTAAACCAACCTGAAAGGTAAAATTGGATTGGATCATACTCTTGTACTGGCAAAAGGTCCTCTTTTGCAACTACATTGGGAAGAACAAGAACTAGATGTCATCTGTGCCCATGCCCCTTTCCTCAAGCTACTATATATCTTGAGCAAAGTTGCATGGACACGGATACATATACAAATACGGTAACGGTATCCGATATGGATATGGCCATTTTTTAAAACCCCTAATATGGATACGGCTGGATATGATATTAATAAAAAACACGTACACATATTTTGCTAGGAATAACAGTCCACCAAAAGGTAAAACCCTGGTGGGAATTAGCACCCACAAATAATGTACTAAGAGTATAGTATCCCTGTTAAAAGATTTAGCCTTGTTAGGAGCTTATTACAACATTACAGTACATAGTCCCTGTTAAAGGATAGACCTTGTTAGGAGTCAAGAACAATAGTGGGCTCACTGCCCAGGCACACTGCCTAAAGAAGGTTAATGCTACCCTCAAGGACTTACAGTTCTAAACACAAGTGTATATAGAAAATATACAATCCAGTGAACTGTCTGATAGCAACTGTCTTTGCTTGGTTAGTTCCAATGAAGTACAATAATCATATCCTCTGCTCTACATCCAGCAAACAATCAAGCTCGCAGCTTCCACACTTCTCTGTCTCTATCAATCACCTTATCTTCATATATACATCTTTTCAAAAGAAAAGATCTCTCATATATACCCTATTACAATAATTGATTAGGTCGGCCCATTAAGCTTTCCCAATATACAAATAATTATTCAACCCCTTGCTAAGATACACACGATACCTATAACAAGTATACATCAATTACAATACATCAGATATAATCCAAGATCCGTAATCCACGCTCGCAATCCACAATACACGCTACATCTTTGCAGTCGGCCCCAAATAGGTCTCCTCCAGAATACATGCCACAGCCTGACGTCATCAACAATCATACGACTTGCGACCCATAACAAACATTCCTTGACATGTCTTCTATCATTCCTTAAGCTCGCATAACCTGAATCATCATCGCCTGTAAGATATACTCAAAACACAGAGACTTGCTCTGTCAATCATCAGTGTCAGTCCAGTAACCAGTCTTCACCAAAACATCTGTAACTCATCCAATATGCAATATTAAGCCAAACGACCTTAGAAACAAGATCAACATACATCCTTCTACATATCGCCATCTTCGCTCGTTCTGATTCACCCGTATAGTATCCGTACACTTCTGTCAGTTATCATACAATAGGATTAACCAGTCTGTTCTTTCTCCACAGAAACATATGTTGACATTAGTGACAAAACATGAATGCCAACAACATCAGTAGTAGCCAATTCCAACATCATCCAACATATCTAACACAATTCACTTTTTCCAAGTTATTAGAGCATATTTTTATTACTTCAAAGAACATTAACCTGATACACATAGTTCTTTTGCATCCAGTATTATTTCTCAAGCTAGACCTGGCTTTCAATGTATGAGTAGGTAAAAACAGTCCATGCTCAAGTGAAAAGTGCAATGGGAAACTGAAGCTTTTCTTTTTAACTACTATTTAATGTCAGTGATCCAGGAATGAGTCATAAATATTAAAAATGCTGACAACATAAAAGTTTATTGAGGACACTATGATGGTTTAGCTGTGTTATTTAAACATCCACTCAGGTTCAAGACCCTGCTGGGCCAATGCACTCAACAGGTTTTACACCCTTCCTGGGCTGCTAAGCTCACTGACAAGGACAAGCGTTAATGATTGGGGGAGGCATTAATGATTTAGGATGAGTCTCACCATTGCAGTCTCCTTGGCTAGGTCCAGTTGATTCTAGATTTCTTTCAGCAAGGAACCCATTAAACCCCTTGTTATATAATTGATAAAAATTTAAAAAATATGAAAAGACCAGAAAATTAAAAGAACATTTCAGCGTAAGGCAAAAACAAAAAGCAGTACAGCAAATAAAAGGACACAACTTGAATCCCAACCTACACCAAGTTATATATCAAAAGCACATATGCTACAGCAAGTGGGTGAAGAAGAATTGAAATTGCAGCAGCGTTTTATTCCATAGCATGGTTGTAACTCGCTCCAAAGGAGTCCTGTTCATTGTATGATCAAGCTCAACACCAAGTCCAAGAGCTAGCCACTTCCATGCTGGATTATTCTCATAATGAGTTTCTCAAGAATAAGCCCTCGTATTGTGAATACTCTTTGTAACTGTGTATCTGTGCGCCTTGAAACTCATTGTATTCATATTATGGTAATTAAACATTGAATGAATACTCTTGAAATGGGATATCACATTCTTATCTCATGCATTGAGTAGCAAATGTAATTGTTCAACATGTGATTGTTGGAACATCAAACATCCCACAGAATGTATGTGGCAGCTATTATTTGCAGCCCACTTCTACATCAGTTTTCTATGTTGACTTTCATAGCAAATTTTTAATTAAATAATCTGCAACATCTTGTAAATTTGCAGTAGCAGAGATTGTTCAAACTTCGACTAAAGGGTCATTATGGTATCAGAACAGCGAGTACCTCTGGCTTGTAGGGGATATTTCCAACACATTTGCATGTTTAGCAAGTGCACATGTCAATTGCTTGACAACAGTATTGCATATTTAAATTGTGGGTGGGTTACTAAACAGTTAAATCAATATGCTAAATAGTACATAATAACGTGCAATCTGATGGCCCCCAACAGTGTGGTTTTGGGATTTTCGCACAGCCAACCACAGAAAATGAAGGGGACGCAGTCAATATTAGAATAATTTGCATATTTCCTTTTTAATGCTCAAGTTTAGATTCCTTTTTGTATAGCACTCTAATATTAGACTCTTGCTATTCTGACAATTCTGTAGCAGTCTAATATTAGATAGTTGCTATTTTGTAAATATCGTGTGTTGTATATATGAGCATCTTTGCTCATTGTAAATACTAAGCAATACCTTGAAATCTATCTGTTCTTGCATCAAAGATTTTATGGTATCAGAGCTATTCTATTTTTCTCGAAAATTTATAATCTCTCTTTTTGTTTATGATTTTTCAAAATTATTGCTTCTAGGGCACGTTTTCCTTTTTCGAAATTATTTATAGAAGATTCAAAGAACCGAAATAGGGTTTTTTCCGGAGCCGTTTTTTTTGCTGGACGAAAGGCCACGCCTCCATTTTTTTGCGGGCCTTGTAACACTCAAGACGTCTGCAACCCGTGTGTCCTGGGTGACGTTTTTCTGCTCCTTTCGAAGCTCTTCACGGTTCCTGCTTTGGCCGACGTTTTTCGGCCATCTTCTTCTGCAATCCGTCTTCACGGCTCCTGCTACTGGCTGACGTTTTTCGGCCCTTTTCTTCAAACAACAGTGGGTTTGTTGCACTCCTGGTCTAAAAACAACCTCTTTTGTGGTGGGTTTTCAAAGGTTATCCACCATTGTTGCAGCTTCTCTGCAAATTTGTGTTTTTTGAGTCGGCTGGAGTTTTCATTCGAAACCCTCTTTTTCCGTGCCGGACTAAAATCTTCTTACAGATTCTTGGTGGGTTTTTCGAGATTTGAATTCGGATGGTGTTAGATTTTTTTGGGTGCATCGTTTTCTGTGCCTCAATTTTCGAGCCGGCGGATTTGATTTTTAAATTCAGATTCCTTCAGGGTTTTTCTTTAGCTTTTCTGGGTACCTGTTGGATTTTTCTGAGTCAGCCAGAAAATTGCATTGAAATCCGTGCCTGTAAAGTGTGTACCTGATTCGTACCAATGACATCTTTGACCAATCTGATGTTAGAGAGAAATCAGCGGTTTAATGGCAGTAATTATAATACCTAGAAGTAGCGTATGTTGACCATATTTGAGTATCGCCGCCTTGATGAACTGGTTTTGGGCACAACAACTCATCCCACCACAGTAGGCACTGATCAGGACAAGTTTGATGATTGAAACAGAGAAGCTGTCATGCTTCTAAAGCTGTGTGTTACAGATGACCAGTTGCCTCAGCCTCTGATATTTGGAAGCATTTGAAGAAGCTACATGAAACCTCTGATAAAAGCAAGGCATTCTTAAAGAATCAGTTGTTCTCCATCATGATGGATGAAAGTTTGTCTTTACATGACCATCTCATAAAGATTAAGGACATTCGGGACCAGCTTGAGGCTATTGGTCGGAAAATGGAGGAAGACATGGTAGTCATCACTCTCAAGAGTCTACCACAATCTTACGAGCACTTTGTTGAGACTCAACATTACGTCTACGAATGTTGATTTGAAGTTACCTGATTTATGCAACAGACTTCTAGAGCAGGATCGTTGGAAACAGCAGTTTGGAAGTCGTGCTCCCTCGTCCTCTTCAGAACAAGCCTTTGTAGCTAAATTTCAGCCATCTCCGTCATCACAACAGGGAGGTTCACACCAACCCTCAGGCGGTTTTCAGCCAAAATTGTGCAGTGTCACTATTGTTGCAAGTACGGCCATATGAAGAAAGATTGCCGTCAGAGAATCGCTTCTGAACAAAGGAAGCAGGGAGGGTCACATCAGCAGGCGAATGTTGGTGAACAGTCTGAGTAGGAGTCTGTTTTTTATGCTTTTATGGCTCAAAGCCCTTCAGATCTAGCTAGGTTTCTGCGTGGTACATCGACTCTGGGGCTTCACGTCACTTTTCTCATCGGCGTGACTAGTTTACAGATTTCTCTCCCTACAGTGATTCAATTGTGTTTGGCGGAGGAGAGGAGTATAAAATTGTTGGCCGAGGAAATGTTCAGATACAATCTAGTGGGAGGAAGCTGATCTTTCTCAATGTGTGCTATGTTCCTTGTATGGCACTCAATCTGTTATCTGTGAGTCAGATCATGAGGAATTCTCCCCAATTGGATGTGGTGTTCAGTGCTCACCTATGTTCCATTATTGATCGAGAAACTCGTCTTACTGTTGCTACTGGTCTAGAGGATCATGGCCTTTATTGGCTTACTAACAGTGGTGGTTGTCCTGAGATAGCTATGGCAGCTCGTACTTCATCTCTCAGCACCTTGTGGCATCAACGATATGGACATCTCAACATCCAGTATCTCTCTCAGCTATCCCGGGAGGGACTTGTTTCTGGTCTACTTGATATTCAGACACAACATCTCGAAGTGTGCGGCGCTTGTCAAGTTGGCAAACAACATCGAACCCTGTTCAATAATGGAGATTCTTGGCGTGCATCTAAGGTACTTCATTTACTTCATGCTGATATTTGTGGTCCTATGAATACATCTTCAGTTACTGGTTGCAAATACTTTCTGCTCATTGTTGATGATTTTAGTAGAAAGATGTGGGTGTACTTTCTTAAACAAAAATCAGATGCATTTCGTACCTTTCAGAAGTTTAAATCTTTGGTTGAAAACGAGTCTGGCTGTAGTATCATTTCTCGTAGAACAGATAACGGTGGAGAATTTTGTTCCACTGCTTTCTCCCACTTTTGTGCCACCCATGGCATCAAACGCCAGCTCACTACCCCTCACACTCCTTAGCAAAACAGTGTTGTTGAGCGTCGCAATCATACGATTGTTGAGATGGCTCGGTCTATGTTACAACACAGGAGTGTCCCTAATAAGTATTGGGCAGAAGAAGTATTTACGGTTGTCTACCTCCTAAACCATTCTCCTACTCAGGCTGTTAAAGGCAAGACTCCCTAAGAGGTTTGGTCTGGTCGTAAGCCTAGGATCAGTCATCTGAAGATTTTTGGTTCTCTTGCATATGTCTGGATTCCCGATGCTAAGCGCTTGAAGTTGGATTCCAAGAGTCAGAGACTCGTGATGACAGGGTACAGTGACAATCATAAGGCCTACAGACTGATAGATGTTGAAACTGGTCGACTTATCTTTAGTCGTGATGTTGTTTTTGATGAAACTTAAGAACCTTTTCTGTCTTTTGGACAACGTTCTGAGGATTCGCCTCCTAATGTTCCTCTCCCTTTATCTCCACCTGATGGGAGGGATGATGTAGATGATGCTCGCAATGAGGCTCCTGTTGTTGATCCTGTTGAGGCTCCGGAACCTAATCCTCTTCCTGATCCTGTTGCTGCTCCTGAGCCCATTCCGACCCCTCCAGACATTGGTTCTACTCTTCGGCCTAAATGGTGGGCTAAAACTATTAGTGATCTCAGGGATGATGAGCTCATTGAGGGTAGAACCTCCAGAAATAAGAGCAAACAACAACCTACCGTTAA
>MU226793.1:6633956-6657531 GCA_018584345.1 Thuja plicata
CGACTTGTTCTTGCCTTAGCAGCTCAGCTCGGTTGGAAAGTCCATCAAATGGACGTCAAGAGTGCTTTTTTGAATGGTGACTTACAGGAAGAGGTCTACATGACGCAACCCCCTGGATTTAAGGGTGCTGGTTAAGAACACTAAGTCTGTAAACTTGTCAAAGCTCTCTATGGTCTGAAACAAGCTCCCGGGCTTGGTATATGAAAATTGATAAATACTTAACCAATTAGGGTTTTCAGCGAAGTCCATCGGATCCGAATTTGTATATCAAACCTATCGGTGCTGATGTATTATTTATAGTTGTCTATGTGGATGATTTAATCATTACTAGCAGTTCAGAACATTTAATCACTGAAATCAAACAGGACTTGTGTAGCACCTTTGATATGACAAATTTGGGACTTATGCACTACTGCCTCGGCATTGAGGTTTGGCAGACTGAGCACAGTATCTTCCTTTCTCAATCCAAGTATGCAAAAGATCTTGTGGACAGGTTTAGAATGCAGGATTGCAAGCCTGCCTCCACTACTATGGAACTAGGGCTCAAATTATCAGCTCAGTCCACTTCACCTGCTATGGATGAATCCTTATTTCGACAATTAGTGGGCAGCCTCATTTATCTTACTGCCACTAGACCTGACATTAGTTTTGCAGTCAGCTATATATCCCGCTTTATGACAGCTCCCAAGGCTGATCATTGGACTGTCGCAAAGTGTGTTCTGCACTATATCAGTGGTACTCCTAATTATGGCCTTTTGTACACTCGAAGTTCTGATCCTACTCTATGTGGTTACACAGATTCAGACTGGGTCGGGTCAGTTGATGATTGTAAGTCTATTGCTGGATATGTGTTTAATTTGGGATCTGGTGCTGTCACATGGACCAGTAAGAACCAACAGGCAGTGGCTTTGTCTTCCACTAAAGCAGAGTATCGGGGAGCAGTTAAGGCAGCTTGTGAGGCAGTATGGCTTCGGCGAATGCTTACGGATATGCATGCTCCTCAGACAGGACCGACTCCCCTATTATGTGATAATCAGGGGGTACTCAAACTAGCGAAGAATCCGGACTTCCATGAAAGAACCAAGCATGTCGAAACTCATTGTCATTACATTCATCAGCTGGTTGAAGACAAATCCATTCAGTTATGCTATGTTCCTACTTTGGAGCAGCCTACAGATATCTTCACCAAGCCGCTTGGTTCCGATAAATTTGTCAAATTCAGGGAATCTATTGGTGTAGTTGATAGATTGAGCATTATGGGAGGGTATTAGAATAATTTGCATATTTCTTTTTTAATGCTCAAGTTTAGATTCCTTTTTGTATAGCACTCTAATATTAGACTCTTGCTATTCTGACGATTCTGTAGCAGTCTAATATTAGATAGTTGTTATTTTGTAAATATCGTGTGTTGTATATATGAGCATCTTTGCTCATTCTAAATACTAAGCAATACCTTGAAATCTATCTGTTCTTGCATCAAAGATTTTAGTCAAGAGTTTGATATTGGGGGCAAAGCAGTGTCCATGCATATCTAGAGCAGCATGTACACTGCAAGTTCTTGAACAATATTAAGTGAGTCTTACTGATTATTATGCTTTTATTTTGTTTCAGATTTCAGTGATATGAATATCTGCTTTAGTCATTTTGGAATGGAGGATTCTCTGACAGCCTGCAGAAGAAATGAGGAATTGTATTCTTTGTGTATTTACAGTCGTGAATAGCATTCTACCTTTCTTTTTTTCTTTTCTTCCCAGAAGCCATTGTAGTGCTTTGTACAATATTATAGGCCTAAGATATTTGAGGTTTCTGCAGTGCGTGCCTATTTGCTGGAATTCTTTTGGATGAAATGCCATAGCATTTTTTAGTTACCATTGCATGGAAGGAAACTTCTCGATCCTCCTTCAGGTTAATTTGCTTTGTCTGTTAAGAGTATTTTGAATAATTCAAAACTATGGATATCAAGTTGCTTACTATATCCAAGAGCTATGTTACCACATTCGCCTGGCTAACCCCAAAGTCGAAAGTCGGTTCACATCAAATTCGTAAATGGTGCAGATTTGCTTCAAATTTGTTTTTTTCCGGATGAATTTGCTGTAAATTCATTGAGCAGGACCCTGGTTGAATTTCACCCCATTTTGACTGAATTTGGAAATAGTCGTGCGAGCCCGGAGCAAATTTGGATGAATCTGGGCGAATTTGGGTGAATGTCGTTTTGTTAACTTTTCATTTAAGTTTTTTAACATTTTTTTTTGCAAATTAAACCTATAAGTGACCCGATATAACATTTTTTGGGTCTCACACGGCATTTTGCACACAGCAGATGTTTTCTGAGAAAATACACTTCATTTTCTGAGTTCCCTCCTCACACGGCAGGTGTTTTTAATCAGCGACAGGTCCCCTCACACAGCAGGTCTTTTTTATCAGCGGCAGGTGGTCTTCTAGCAGTGACTGGGTCTACGTGATCTTTAGCAGCAACTGGGTCTGTGTGTTTTGCAGAGCCCGTGGGTAGCCAGAATATGATATTTGATCATTGATGGCTGATTAGTAATGTTGACATTATTGCTTTTAAAGTTTGAACCAAAACATTGATATGGTGGTGTATTTTGGCATTTTGTTATGTCATTTGGACTCAAACGTTAATACATGTGCTGGTGTATTTTGCTATGTTGCTTTATTATTAGCATAGTAATGTATGAACTTATTTGCTGCTGCATATGTATACATGTATATATATGTATTTTTTTTTTAAAAATCTTGTACGGACAAACCCAAAACAAATCCAAACCCATCCCTAACAAATTTTGGATGAATTTTGAAACTAAATCTCGAACCTGCATCCGTACCGGAATCCAAACCGGCAACTTAGCCCAAGAGGTTTGCTGTATTTGGGTTTTATTGTTTTTGTTACTTTTGAACCATTGATTGTTAGAAATATGTTGCTGATTGATTACTCTTTCTGGGTTGTCTTTATGAAGAGATAGATCAGAATCCTCTGCACGTCGATTATCATGAACCACTTTCGTGCCTATTGGTGCTGGAATGTACCTAATTTTTGTGGAATATTTATAGGCAGGAAATTGGGTTTGGTAGTGCTGCATTCTGTAAACAGAAGCTATGCTAGGGGATGTTGCAGCAGGGCAGATTCTGAAACAGTGGGTATCAGTGGTATGTAGCATTTGGGGAGAATTGCTGGATGCTGGTTAACAAAGAATTGTATGATTTATTAAGCTATCAGTTTGTTTGATGCAGATGAAAAAACCTTCCTTTAGATGGGTGTTCGTAATATTCCTTCAAGGTTGTCATCAAGGAAGAGCTTCAGAGTTGAGCGATTGATTTCTAAGATTGGTACCTAACAACAGCAGTTTCTTCTATTTCAATCTGAAGAAAAGGAAATTGAAATTCCTTTTGACTATTTCAATTTGAAGAAAAGAAAATTAAAGTTCTTTTTATTAGAACTCTTGTAATAAGTGCTATAAATGCCCTAAGCAGCAATGGGTTTGCCTAGACTTTATGGTGATGAATCTTCTGAGGCTACAATGCTGCCAAATAGCTCATCGGGAACTTCACTACAATTCTCTAGGATAGGCAGCTTTATCTATGATGGATGACCTGAAAGCCAAAGTGATGACTTGGATGATGGGAAGCAGAGTGGCCTGAAATTGACTCTAGGAATCACCAACCCAGCATCTGGAGTAGTAGGATTTAAGTCTCCTAGTCATTTGCCCCCTAGCAATGTACAACTGTAATCTCTGAAGGCTTTCAAAATCATACACCATGTTATACATCTGAAGACAATTCTTATTTGCGTTCACAGCAGATAAGGAAAAGAACACTATTCCCTCTCAGTGGCATGTATTTGTTTTCATCTGGCCAAGTGGGATTCTCAGTGGATATATTGAAAATGAAAGAAAAGATTTACTAGGTTTTTCTATAAGTTACTCTAATTAAATAGAAGGGGAACATGAGAACTCCGACAGGCATGATTTCAAGAAAGCAAATTGTGTTGATTGCTCATCAAGCATGCCATTGCCAATACCGAGGTCTCATGAATGGGAGCATCATCCAAGTGTAGATCACAATCGCTCTATTATTACAACTGATGTCCTTTGCTTGATGGTGTAAAGATCAGACGAAATAGTTCCCCTGTTTGATAAAGGTGTCTAAAATGCTTTCTTATCATTATACCCTATGAACAGAATCTACAGATGTTATAATTAAATTATTAAAGTCATGCACTAACCCCTTATTACTAGCAGGGTCAACGTTGATGTCAATTGTCACCTCTACCAGTTTGAAAACCATGTAATGAATTCCATTATTTCTGTTATTCATGAAGTACATATTGTATTCATATTCAAAACTGTCACACAGAAAGAGGTTTTAAAAAGACAAAAAACAGCCAAAAATCAAGACTATGAAAGAAATCAGCAGCATATGAGATGTTAGAGAAACCCACTTCCTAGATCCGAAGACTAAGATCCCCAGAACAAAGAATAAGTCACAGATAGATAATGCAATTAGGAGTTGAAACGAACCTTTTACGCCCATAATATTAAACAATCAAGAGGAAAACCAATTCATTTTTCTGACCAAATGTTTTAAAAACATATAAGCCTTAGCTATAAATGGAATGTACCTTTAAGGTCCAATAACAGTGATGGCAATGAAAGCAGGTCATGTGGAACACTGCACCGTTAGTCGTGAGCTAATCTCCCAAGTGTACTATGTCTTGCATGCTTTGCACTTTTGTTGTGTTTGTGAGAATGGCATCTTCATTGAATTTCTTGTTGGGATCGAGGAAAAGTTCAACTTATTTCTTCCATCAAATATCAATCAAGTATTGCAAAATTTGAAATGGCCGAAGGCAAGTATAAGGATCTTAAAACAATCAAATGATTACCAGCACTCTTCTGTGAAGGATATGTTGCTGCCGTTACCCCCTTGCATATTAGAGGAAATACAAATAGACATGCAACTGCAGATATAATGCTACTACTGATGGACATCATGATGAAATGCATTAGATCATAAGCCTAACACATAGCCAATGCTCACAAAGACTAGAATGCAGAGATTGGTGTCTTGGACCAACATGATGTTTTATAGCTTTACATAGACTAGTTTCGAAGAAGCATAGGACAGAAAAGCTCTGCACGTTTCTGAGAACAGCATTAATTTGTAGAGGCGGAGTGAAAACATTAGCATGGCAAGCTGCTTTGTATAAGTTATAACATGACAGCACCAAAGATTTCAGTCATTGCAAATAGTTTGAGAATGGAAGCCCCCATAACTTTTGATGGCTGTAAAAAAAAAGAGCATGGAAATAAGAATATCAAATAGCAAATTTTCCAATCTCTCTGAGTGCTTCCACAGTCATTATTGTTCATGACATTAGATATCTTTTGCAAACATGGCCATCAAACAATTGCAAAATCCAACAAAAACTCATTTTTCCTGTACCTTTCGTCCATGCCTTTTCCCAAGATTGTAATTTTGCTGCAAATTAGAAGAATGCTGGCAAGTTTGAAGTCAGTCTCCACAACCTTATGTGGTATGTGTCTACTTTCCATCGGAGACAGGGCTTGGACATCCATTATGGCATCATGGAAACAACATTTTTGTTGGTTTTTTTTAATACAACTATTGTGGTGGCCATATTTGCAAAATGCAAAAGCATATACAGCGCACAAACTATTTCACAAAGCGGCTGAAGAAATTATTGTTTTTGTTAATTCCAGCTGTGATAGTTGTTGGGTAGTTGAAGCCCAACTGACAGTCGCTTCGTCTTCCAATTGTTTTCCCTCCAGCCATTGTCCTTTGGCATTCTTCGGAGACTTCATATACTGATGATTGCATACTGTATTGTATTGTATTTTTAAGCTCATAAAACAAAGCTTCTGTATGTATGATTAAAATAGAGATATAATAAAGTCTTCTCCCCTGCTTCAAAGTGAGCAGAAAAAAATAATTTTTAGATAAATCAATTCAGAGCCACAACTACTTTTTTCAGAGCTTGATTGTTTTATCATCTCCACATATAATGATGCATAGTTGTTTATTAGGGTGTGCAAAAGAAGAGTCATTGACACCTGCAACATGTACATCAATCTATTCATAGATAAAACTTATTCCGTTGCTTGTTTTGTTTTATTGCAGAAAGACGTGAAGTCCACGTGAATTTATGCTTCTACATTTTCATTTTGTATTCATGCACACTAGGGCAATGGCATCATAGTTGCTATCAGATCAAAATGCATGAGATGTGGAACTGCTCTAGCTTAATGTAGAAAGAAAACACCAAACTTATTCTCTAACCTTTGCGTGCATAGAAGTTGGTCATCTACTCTGCATTGTTACACTGTGGTTGCTTTGTATTTATTACATTTTTGTTATAAAAATTCATTTGTATCCAGATATTGAGTAGTATGCAAAATATGCCCTAGCGAGTCAGTTGTACTGACAAATGATGGCTCCCTCAATTGTGAAAGGCAAGTCCTTTTCTCTACCATCTATGCCCTCAGCAATGAAAGTCAAGGCCTTTTTTCTACCACTTTTCCATTTTTTTTTGTCTTTCAGTGTTATCCTCACATTATCCCTAAAACCACAAAATGTTAGTAAATGTGCTCTTACTATGGCTCATTATCCATTTACTGGGGCAAATCATGATGGAGGTTCTTTTTAATAATAATGACATTGATATTCCTAGGGTTTCAATGGTAAATATCGGTGTTTAGTTGCTGCTCTTCGAGATTCCATACATGCCTTTTGAAATTCTAAGGTCAATCAATTCAATTTATATTATATATATCTTTTATAGTTTTTCCTTGTTTTGCATTGGTGGAAGGTCACTCCCCTAAATCTATAAGTGACATACATGATGAAGTGTGTCTCATAAGTCTATAAGTTGGTCGTACATGTGTAGGAGGGTTTATAACAGTCAGCAACAGTTCTGAAATATACCATAGCAGACAAAATGTTGCTAGTGCACCAGCGTCCCTCGCGGGATTCGTGACATGGTTTAACCCCCTCTTGTGGATTCTATAAGTCTAGTGGTTGTATCGAGCATTGATAGGTCGATCTCTTGGTGCAACAACAATTGCACTTGTAATAAGTGGCATCAAAGCTTGATTATAGGTTCGAATCTCCTCCGTGAATGATGCAGGCCTACTGCGAGTGACGTTGGGGGATTGTTGGCAGTGCACTAGCGTCTCTCGCGGGATTCGTGACATGGTTTTATTGCCTCTTGTGGATTCTATAAGTCTAGTGCTTGTATCAGGCATTGATATGTCGATCTTTTGGTGCAATAGTTTGAGAAGGGTTAGAGAGGAAGCTGCCAAGGATTTCAACAGTTTATGGGTTGTACATACCTAGTAGGGGTCATACCAGGTCTAAAGCAGTGGCATTGGCAGCATATTTCGTATGCAATTTAAATATTCATTGGATTGAACAATAGTAAACAACATGGCTGTAATATTTTTGGAACATTCATGAAGAGGATTTTTAGACCTGAGATATAAATTGTAAATTGATTATAGTTGTTGCCAGCTTTTCAATACATTATAATGATTGGTTATTTTTGTCAATGCAATATCTTATTTATGTTTGGATTTAAAATTTGTATAAACAAGTGGTACAAATAAGCCCGTCCCTTATAGTGGTATTAGAGTAGTGTATCTTGCTATCATGGTGGGTTCAATACCAAATGAATAGACAGTGACATATGACTGATTGGAGTGTACACCCATTATTACATCATTATAATACATGAGGAAATAGAGCATTACTGAACACAGGGCAAGAAGAATAGAGAAATCTAGAAGTACATTTAGGCACAAGTGAACATGTTATAGGCAATTTGGGGAAAATAAGGGATCCAGGTGAAGAAAGATTGTTTAATATGTTAGAGGCTTTGCAATTGGGGCAATGACAAGAACAAATAATTGAGCAACAAAACTAGCACACAGATCTTATGATGTAGATGATAGCTCTAGGCAAATGGGTATTGATGTGAATGGTGAGATTAATGGTGGTGGAAACAACGATGGAAATAACTAGGGTAACAATGGTAGACATAATGAACACAAAGGTGGTAATGGAGGAAGATAGGTCCCATGGCTCATTGCAATGGAAACATAGTTTTCTCCCAAGATAATTTAATTGCTCATTGTCCAAACGGTCTGAATGTTTCTTTTGTTGGTGGGAATCCTTCTGATAACTCTTCTTATCCTTATCCTTCTTAGACAAAAAAACTATTTAGAAAGAGATTGAGCTTGTGATCAAATTGGATGAGGAAGCAAAACTAGTGATCACCACTCCATACCTGCATGATTATAAGGACATAATCTACTTAGGGCCTTCTTGCCACTTTAAGGAGGTGATATTAAGGACAATTTATGATGCTTAATTGGTTGTTCGCCCAAGATTCTTTAAGACTTACAAGCATATCCAAGAGAGGTTCACGTGGAAGGGCCTTGAGAATGAAGGACAAAAATATGTTAGGGAATGTCTAGTATAGCAGAATAAGAATGAGCACACACTTCCTATCGGATTACTTCAGCCCTTTCCAATTCTTGGTAAAAAATGAGAGAGTATATCGATGGACTTCATTGTAGGATGCCCAAGGTGCAAGGTAAGGACTACATATATGTGGTGGTTGATAAATGGACAAAATTTGCACATATTTGCTATCGTAGCTACCTACACAGTAGCCCAAGTGATTGGCTTGTTCTTCAGGGAGGTGTTTAGGTTACATGGGTTGCCCAAGAACATTATGAGTGACAAGAACCCCAAGCTCTTGAATCTATTATAGCAGGAACTTTTTAGATTGAGTGGTATAGAGCTTACTCATAGTACCAACTATCACCCACAGACCGATGACTAGACATAGATAGTAAACAAGTGATTAGAGGGTTATCTGCAAAATTGTGTTAGGGCAACAAAATGCTTGGGTCAATTGGTTACATTTGGGTGAATATTTCTACAATACTACGTACGACATGACTATCAGGATGACTCTATTTATTGTATTGTATGTGTATGATGCTCCAAGCTTCACGAATTTATTCTTTGGGGACAAGGTGTCTAAGGTGAAAGATTTACTGTGGGAGAGTTAGGACATCCTAAGGGTATGAAGGAGAATATTTGTAGGCGTAAAACCAACATAAAGTTATATGTTGATCAACATAGAATTGAGCGCAACTTTTTAATTAGTGGATATGGTTTATCTAAGACTCCAAGCTTACAAACAGTCTTCTCTGAAGAAGAGTGGTGCGGAGAAACTAAACTCACGATTTTATGGTCCCAATTGTTTGAAGACATCTCATCTTCACTTCTATTTTTAGGGCTCGGAGATCGAGATCTCTTCCTCCTATACTTACCTTGGGGTTATGTTATCTGGTCCTTGTTTCAGCTTGAGACCTGGTATGCAGCCCCGAGTCAACAAGGGGTTGGGCTCCTTGGCTCTGCTCAAGAGACAGTGCTTCAGACATCACTTTCAGGACATCAGGTCCAAGTTGGCCCTCCCTAACTCTTTAGTTAGGCCGACGGTGCTTTACGGCTCTGTTGTGTGGGGGCCCTCTCTTCTTGAGTCGGATTGGACCTCTGTTGAGAGAGTTTAGATCCTCCTCCTTCGGCGCCTCATCAGATGTCATCGTTCTACTCCTCACAACGTTATCCTTGTTGAGTTTGGTGCTCATCCTTTTAGACTTGCAGCCATTTTTGATCTGGTCTGGTTCCTTCACCATCTCTGGGGATTTGCTGATTCTGCTGTCGATCGGCAGAGATACCCTTATCTTGCTTACTTCTCTTCTTTGGCCCTTGCTAGTGCTGATCCCTTTGGTAGAGCTCGCTGCTGGTACACCCAGGTCGTTGCCTTGCTGGGCTCTGTGGGGATCTCGATTGATCATCTACCCCCGTTTCAATTTTCCTTGGATGCTCCCACCCACCTCCTCCCCTCCCAGCAGGAGCTGAATGACCACATCAGACTCGACATCTATAGACAGTATATCACCACTACCTGGTGCAACCCTCCTAGAGGGCTTCGTCCCAGGATGACCTCCTATGCCGAGCACTATATGGAGATTCTTGATGGGGTCATTGTGCGTCCTTCATACCTGGCATACCGATGGAGTCACACTCTCCGTATTTCTTTGGGGTCTTTCAGAGTCAACTCTCACCGGCTCCGCATCCAGATTGATCACCACATTGACAAGGCTGATCGGATCTGCCACCTTTGCACCTTGTTGGAGACCAAGTTCAAGGCACATTTCATTTTTCGATGTCCCATTTACTATGAGATCAGAGGGAGATTCTACGGCCTGTTCAGAGAGTGCAGTTCCCTTGCCTCCTTCAGATACACCGATCAACAGTGCCTTGCTCTTTATCTTCGAGAATACATCCTTTTTCACTTCGGCGTCTCCTGCCCGCGGCACGAAGCGCCCTCTCGATCCTCCTTCTAGACACACCAGGCTTGTGAGACCTCGTAGAGATTGCACTCGGCAGCAACACTCCACCACCAGTGTTACTCAGAGACAGTCCGGGGCTCTTTCCAATCTCAGATCATATCCTTCGGTGCCCGATTACTTCTCACCCGGAAAGAGCCTCTAGGCGCTCTCCCTGGTTCTTCTGTTCCTCTTCTATTTTATGTTTTCTGTTTTCTGTTTTCTTGTTATTGTTCTTTCCCCGGACACCGTTTGGTGCTCCTGCTGCTGGTTGTTCTGTTCTGTATGTTCCCAGTCCCTTAGACCCTTTGTGGTCTCTTGTTGGACATTAATAATTTATCTTATCTTATCGTTCAGAGTCTTTCATCACCCTAGACTAAAAAAAGCTTAGGCCATAATGTAGTGTCATCAACAAAGTTGCCATCATTAGATGAAGAAGTGAAGTTGATATTGGTTCTAGAGGTAATCATTGATACTAGGGAGAGGTCACTTCAGAGAAGGATGATTAAGGAATGTTTGGTCAAGTAGAGGAACTTGCTAGTTCAGGATGTTACATGGGAAAGTGATCAGATCTTGTAGCTTCCAAAATTGAAATTACTAAAGGGCAAACAATTTTGGGAAGGGTAGACTGTAATACAATCTTTATAGTGTTCATTATATGATGTTCTCATTAGCCTATTTTCTCATGGTCCCATAGGCTAAGCAACACATTAAAAGGACTTAGAGGCCATTTGACCTAGATAGTTTTAGTTGCAGATCATTCTGAGGTGTTGAAGCAGTTTTGGGCACACTCACTATTTATAGTAAGTCATTCAGGATAAGATTGAACCTCCAGTGGTTGTGATATACTGATGGTAAATGTCTAATATTGACAGAAGATTTATTTATCATTGATATGATTTATTATATATTAATAAAGTTAGTTTATAAAGTCGGATATAAATATTTAACTTTATTAATGTTAAGTCTATAGTTGTGCGAAATATTTAATTAAAAGAAATTCCCCTTTATTTTATAATACAATGGAGACATAAAAAGGTGTTTGGGGACTTAAGTTGACGGGAAATGATTTTAAATGGCGTGGGAAAGATTAAAGGAAAAAAAAAACGTCACAAAAAAACATGAACCGTGAGAAAATAGGGGAAAAAGCAAAATCTCAATAAAGAAGGAAATGGCAAAAAAGTAATTTTCTTTATCGCACATTGACAAAGTGAGTGAGTGAGCTCTTATGAGATCGTTATAAAAAACATTGAAGAGCTCTCTTTCAACATGCTTGGATAATATATGAAGATTTGTGATATTGTGGAGATTTTTTTTTCAAGAGTTTGGATGACGAAATCCCTCTATGTTCACATTCTTCTCGCTATTGAAAGACACAGTTAGGAGAATTGGAGTTTGAATCACAAGGTAAAGTCATATTACTATTTCTTTTAGTTGCTAAGATTGGAGTTGCCAGACAAGGGTTTGATTTTGGTAGTTTGAGCTAAAGATTGTGATTGAAGGGTTTGGAATCAATTTATTATTTGATGAAACACTTAGCTCAGTATAAATATTAAGAACAAGTTGTCGTACTAGTTGGGAAGATCAGTGAGAGGTGTCGAACATGCTGAAGTGAGTCTCATAAGTCTATAAGTTGGTTGTACATGTTTAGGAGGGTTTATAACAGTCTGCAACAATTTCGAAATATATCTAGTAGTGAAAAATGCCTGGAAACGAAGTCATACCAGTTTGAGAAAGGTTAGAAAGGAAGCTGTCAAACAGTTTATGTGTCATACATACCTAGTAGGGGTCGTATTAGGTCTGAAGCAGTGGCTTTGGCAGCATATTTGGTATGCAATTTAAATATTCATTGGTTTGAAAAATAGTAAACAACATGGTTGTAATATTTTCTGAGCATTCATGAAGATATAAATTGTAAACCGATTATAGTTGTTGCAAGCTTTTGCATAAATTATAGTGATTGGTTGTTTCTGTCAATGCGATATCTTGTTTATGTTTGGACTTAAAAATTGTATAAACAAGTGGTACAAAGAGTGTAGTCAGTTACACATATACAATGCACACAAACTATTTCTCAAAGTGGCTGAAGAAATTATTGTTTTTGTTGATTCTAGTTGTGATAGTTGTTGGGTAGTTGAAGCCCAACTGACAGTCTCTTTGTCTTCCAATTGTCTTACCTCTAGTTTTAATATTTTTTAATATATAATTTAAAATTTTAATATATAATTTAATATTTTATAAAGAATCTGAAAATATAATGAGATTGAGTCTTCAAAACAAGAACAATGATAAAGTTTACTCTCAAACATTAACTTTCAAGATTAAGTATACAAGTTGAAATGTCATACAATCAGTGTATCAAAGTTTCAAACTGATTAGTGATTACATATGAAAATAAGCTTGATAAACAACAAGCTAATACACAAACAAAAAACTGAAACAAAAAATTAGAAATCCTAATCAAGGTCCTTAGCTATGATGCTCTCCATTGAGTACCCGATACTTAGATACATGTACCAACACCCAATACATGTCCCAAGGGTATGGGTATGAGTAACCATGCAACATTGTTGCATACTATATTGTATTTTTAAGCTCATAAAACAATGGTGTATTTGTGACTAAAAAGGGATATAATAGAGTGTTCTCCCCTGCTTCAAAGTGGATGTAGAAAACAAATAGATAAATCATTTCAGATTCACACTACTTTTTCCAGACCTTGATTGTTTTGTCATCTTCATATGTAATGATGCATAGTTCATTATTAGGGTGTGCAAAAGAAGAGTCATTGACACCTGCAACATGTGCATCAATCTATTAATAGCTAAAACTTATTTTGTTGCTTGTTTTGTTTTGTTGTAGGACATGTAGTCCACGTGCATTTATGCTTTCTACATTTTTCATTCATGCAATTGCATCATAGGTACTATCAAATCAGAATGCATGAGAAGTGGAACCTCTCTAGCTTGACGTAGAAAGAAAACAACAAACTTATTCTTTAACCTTTTGTTACTCCAATTGCACATTGAAGTTGTCATTAGTTATCAAGCAGACATAATGGACAGTCGGTAACAGAGTCACAAACAGGATAGTCGGTTTAATCATCGAAGTGTAGAGTCAACTGAGAGCACTGATCACGTCCAGATTCAACCGAGCAAGGTGATTACCGAACAGAAGACAACATCGAGCTACACAACATAACCAAGCACCAGTATAACTGAGATACACAGACAACATCGAGCTCCGAGAGACAACAATAACCGAGTGGAACAGAGACCACCTAAAAGTTTGTTATGGCACATTAATCAATGTAACAACTTTTTAACCGACCTAGATAACGGTTTACACGACCAAGAACATTAATTACAGATATACAACATTAATTGTTTATGTCTCCTATGTGTAGATGATCAAGGTAAATTTTGTACACCGTTGATCTTAGGATAAGGATGTAATCATTAAGCCCTAATTAGGTCATATCATTTGATATATAAATGTATAGATGTCAAATTTTGTTATGTATGTTGATCAAGAAATGATCAAGTAGCCGCCATACTACAAACATCAGAGATCAAACAAGGGATTTTCAAAGAAAGAGACTACATTGCAGAAATCAGTTTTCAAAACTAAGGCAAGGCTACCAAGCATAACAGAGCAGAAGGTATTATCATTCACATTGAGGTGATATATTTTGTATGAACTTAATGGATCTGTATCAGCAATATTGAGATTGTATATGTTTTAGATCAAACTTCTGTTACTCTCTAACAATTGTAATAGACTCCTAAATCTCTTAACAGAGTAGACTTAACTGTCTTATTGTAAATCTCTTAACCGAGTGCACACATATTTTGTGTTGCCAAATCCTCTCACGAGGTAGATCTAATCGATTTTATTGTTACTCCTAACAGGGTAAGATCATCAGAAGTGATCATTTTTGTAAAGCTTTAACATGCTAACTTTATTTCAACAGTAGTGAAGTTTTGTGGGTCTCATCCCCACCGCAGTTTTTACCTTCTAATAGGGGTTTTCAATGATACCAAAATACTAGTGTCATGAGCATTTGATTTTGTGTGTATTGTTTACTTTACATGCATTTACATTTCAACATTGATACTATGTATGCAATTGACTCAGGCAATTAATGAAGAACATAGTTTACAAGATTTGATTGAATTTTTTTTATAAGGGTACTGATTCACCCCTCCCCTCTTAGTACACATCCTTTCCATTATCCCAACAATTGGTATCAGAGCTAGTTCTCTTATTTTGAAGGTTTAATAGCTGAAGAGAAAAGATCTTACAATGGAGAGATATACACTTGACAAAACTATTGAGAATCATAAGTTACAACTGTAGACCTATGTCGAACAATATAAGGAAGCCAAAGAGAAAATCAGGAAGATGTTGATTAAGAGAAGGGACATGGAACTTCGCTATCGTGAGATTGATTATCATGAAGAAGAGATTCACGACCCATTTGATACATCCGGATCTGAATCTGGTAGCATATTTGATGCATCTGAAGGAATCATATCAAAGCTATCTGAAAGCAATCAACAAATTACCAAACAAGTGAAATCATTGCAGATCGGTCAAGATACACAAATGGTTAGAATGGTTGAAGTCTTGAATAATGCAAAGAAAGATGAACAAGATAGAAACATGGTTGTTGATGATAGAAGACAGATGACTGAAAAGTTACAAGAGAAAGAAACTGAGATATTGAGACTTACTAAACATTACTTTGAGATTACCAATCAAGTGGTTACTATGAATCATGAGGCTAACCGAGTAAATACTGAACTTGCAAAGAGAATAGAGGATATTTGTATATTGAAAGAAGAAAATGAAAAACTGAGAAATGAAGTGAAGATGTTACAACATAATGAAGTGATTAAGAGATTTGAAGAAAGCACCAAGAGAATGGATGAATTTCTGAACTATCAAAGAAGACTGAACAACAATACCTAATTAGGGTATACCGAGCAAGGAGAATCGTCAAATCAAGCTGAACAAAGGAAAGTATACTCAAGTGTGAAGCCAAAGAAGCCCTCTTTCCATCATTGTGGAAAACCATACCACACATCAAATGTTTGCAGAAGAAAAACAAAAGGTATTCCTAGAAACCCTCCTAAATTTAATGGTATTTGCTATAACTGTAATAAGCATGGACATCAGACACATGAGTGTAGATCCAAGTTGAAAAAACCACAGAAGAAACCATGCATGGATAAATACTGTCAAAATTGCAACATGCATGGTCATGCATCTCAAGCATGCAGGAAGAACACAAAGAAAATCTGGAACCCTAAAGGACAAGAAACGGTAAATCAACCGAGAAGACAAGGCAATGCTTATGCATGAGATTACAACACTTGGAGCAGTTGTGAAACATGTGGTAAATATGGACACATAGCAGCAAATTGTATGAGACAATGGAGAACCAAATCTAGGAATAAACACTTATGGAAATGGCAGTACAATTGAGGAAATTGTGGGGATCGGAAATCAAATGTGGAAAAGAGCATCAAATGATGATGCATGACCAAGCACTACAATCGGTGACACCTCATCTAATGGATTAGGTGGCTCCACTGTCTCCAATTGAGCAATACAATCAGGTATGGAACTATGTTTTGCAAAGCTATATCTTACGCCAGTTCCTATATTTATTGCATATATGCCAAATTAGTATGAATTAAGATGCACTATGGTAGTATACTTTTGATTACTATGATATAGTTGAGCCAGTTAATATGTATCTAGATAGAACTGTCAGTCGGTGAAAATTGTGAAGAGACAACCGAGCTACTATGGTAACCGAGTATATGGTATACTCACCGAGTTGAAATATCGTTAGTGTTAAACGAGAAAAATGTTTGTTCACCGAGTGGTTGGTGAAGAGCATTTATTGCACCACCGTGAGATTTTTGCTATAAATTTGGTCGACGTGAACTCATTTGTTCACAACGCGATCAGAGAGCAAAACAAAGGAAACAGAGCTAAGTTGCAGCAAAACATTTTCAAAGCATTCAACAGAGATTTTGTGCAGATTTCGAGCATACAGAGGTTAGTTACTAAGCATTCAACACTTATCGAGTTATTCGAGCACACTTTATGGAAGTCATCAAATAGAAAATATGACATCTTCATCACGAACAATGAAAGCGAAAAATGAATAAGGATAATAAGGTTGTTTTGGTGAAGAACTCCACCTGCACAGAACCAAATTACAAGATTCACCAATAAGTTGTAGCACAACCAGACAATCAAAGCGCATTTTCATCTATCCCTCCTAGGGTTTTTCTAGTGCAAGACGTGCGTGCATACATTCATTGCAAGATTGGTGAAATTAGAGATTTTGAGCTCATGTCTACTTACCAATCATTGTGTGCAAACGAAAAACTGAAGGACGACCATAAACACTTAGAGGTTAAAGGGTTAACCAATGCCCTATATTTTCCAAAGGTCTTTCACAACGAATGGATCCACATTGTGCTAAGCAGAGTACATGAAGGAAAGCTATGGCTAGATGA
This sequence comes from Thuja plicata, assembly GCA_018584345.1. Taxonomy (NCBI): domain Eukaryota; kingdom Viridiplantae; phylum Streptophyta; class Pinopsida; order Cupressales; family Cupressaceae; genus Thuja; species Thuja plicata. The sequence continues at coordinate 6,650,935 of MU226793.1, forward strand.
ACCTAAGAAGATAACCAGGGATGTCATTCATGCAGTTACTGGATACCCTATCTCGGACAAAACCAAAGCCCTAGGACACCTACCGAGAATCGAGTTGGAAAAGGTTACATTAGCCGAGTGGGATGGTAGAGGATTGAAGATTAACTGTATCAATGATCTTGAACTGAGATTCGATGCTTATGTCATTGGGTATAAGATATTCTAGTTTAGCAGACCTAACAACGTACCTTGTGGAGTTGTTGATATAGCCTACAAGATTGTCAAGAAAGGTCTACAACTTGATCTTTTTGAGCTGTTGCAGAGGCAGTTAGAAGAAAACATGAGAACCATCAGATCGACAAAGTCAAATACATGTAATTTCGGTTCATTACTACTTTGCATATTCTTCTACATGCAAAATTTCTTTCCATCAATCAGTAAAGTTAAGTGGAAGACAGACATACCGGTTACAGTCCACATTGATGAAATGATTACAAGTCTAGGAAAGAACTTTGAACCTGTAATGAATGAGTATTTCTCTAAGTTCAAAGCTAGGATGGAGAAGAGATCCTGGATTCCTACACAACTAGTAGAACAATACAAAGATGATATTTGCTTTGTAGTAGATACAGATACAACATTGATCAAAGTAGCATATCTGAGGACTGCATGGCTACCTCCAATGGAATATGAGTTAGACATTGATGTTGCATTTGAGGCTATTGAGAAATTGTTAAATGAGCCTATTGACAAATCTGTCATGAGATTTGGAACCTATGAAGAGGCAAAGTCCCGAATAGCAGTACAATTGCAAGTACAACAATTGGGAAGGAAAAAGACAAAGATTGTCAAAACCTTGAAGAGGAAACTGAGGAGTAGACCTTAGTCAGTAAAGAAACATAACCAGAATATGATATTGATGATACCGAGTGAGATATAGAACCAATCAAGGCACCTAAGGCCAAACGAAGCAAGAAAACAAATATTGAATCACCATCAAAGACCAGCTCACAGTCGGTGACTAAGGATTCACCACCTTTGAAGAAAGGTGTAGAAAAAATAACCAGACCCTCACCGAAATTTACATACCAGACAAGAAAGCAGAAGGGTACTACTACTACACCGAGACAAAAGAGGAAATATGTGCAAAAAAAAGATGACAAGGATGATTCTGATGATAATCCAGAACAATTTAAGGTTGTACAGAATAATCCATCACAAACGATTGATGAGATTGTAGAGACAATCAAGACTATCGGACAATTAGCACATCCGAAGATACAAGCATATTATGATCTGACCAGCGAGCACAAGGACAAACTAGAAGAAGCAATCATAGGTATGATGATTAAATTTAAACAAGTTCTAGTTGACTTTGCTACTTCTATTCCATCAGAACTATATGATATAATATCATCAAGATGGACATATGCACTCCAAACTGAGAAACAAATGAGAGAAAGAACTCTCACGCTTATAAAAGTCGAGTGCATAGTTGAGGAAATTCATGATATAATGAGGCAATATGCCAAGCAATTTATGAAGAAACAAAGAACACTGAATATCCTACAAGGTAATATGAAGGAAGTGGATGTTGAGAGCACACAAATTTGGAATGAGCTGCTGAACCCAACCAAGGACATCCAGGATACCGAGCAAGTAAATGTTGTTGCATCTACTGGATCGAGCATAGAACCTATAATAGTTGATGATGCGGCAATTGATAATGTATTAGATGGTATTCCTGAGCTATTGACTAATTTAGGTCACCCATATATTACTATAACCGATGTAATTGAAGGAGATCCAGATGATAAAGCCAAGGAAGACGAGTCAATTGGAGAAACCGAGACTATTGATGAGCAATATACATCACGGGTCGCCCAAGCGAATGCACCTAGCCAGTTACCTATTCTGGTCAAAGCAATTGAGATTGATGCCGAAGCACAACAAAAGCCACCTGAGAAAGCAACAGATACAACTGAAGATAAGGGTGAAGATCACGGTACAAAGACCGAGCTTAGTGGTGGGACGAAACAAGGTGATACACCTAAGGATACCACTGATGCTGCAAAGGACAAAGGTGAAGGTAACAAAGAAACTCCTGACAAGACAATAGATACATCTACTACTGACACAAGGTCAGCTACCGAGGCACCTCACCAAGGTATCACACCGAGTACCGAGCAATCAAAGTCAAAAACCGAACAAAAGGCTCAGTTAGCTTTAGCACTATCACCGTCATCAAGTGGTCAAGGTAAGAAGAAGAAGAAAAAGAAGAAGAAAGGAAACAAGGACGTAGTTACACTGGATGAGATTATAGAGATTCCTGATTGGGACCCAAAGACACTTGATCTAGAAACACTGAAGAAATATGGTGAGCTTTGCACTAGAAATGCAGCACAAGACAAGCTTAGACTAGAAGCAAAGAGTGCTCAAGTGCTAGAGAAAGCAAAAGAGATCTTAATGCAAGTTGTAACAGATATCAACATTTATGAACGAGCCCCCATATAGGAACAACTTGAACTAATCACTGAGGCAATTGACCATCCTGATATTGATGCCGAGCAGAAACTAGAAGAAAAAGTAGATAAAAATATCCAATATAAAGTTACAGAGAAGATTAGCCAAGAAGTGGCAGTACTTAAGGTAACTCTATCAGAATTAGTAAACGGTTTAAAACTATCATATCAGACGCCATTACTATTCTATAACAGTTATGCACATTAGATCACTTCACTACCGAGATTAGTGAAAAGATAAAGCAAATAGATCAAGATCTAAAGAATAGTGCACAGAGTCTATCAACCGAGCAACATGCATTACAGATGCATTACACCAAGGTACTTCAAAACAAGCGGTTAAGACTAGACCTACAGAAAGAAGAGGAACAACTCAGAGAGCAAGTAACCGAGCTCCAGGCAACGTTACTACCACATCTAGTCATGATGCAAAAACATGTGACAATGGCAAAGAATCTCATTGCCACCCTAGAATTATCAGTCACAGAAAGCATATATGATATGCATGCTCAGCTAAATCTAGAGCTACTCACCCCCGAGCATTTAAAGGAGGAATGAGAGAATTTTTTGGAAACTCTCAAGAATGCCCATCCCAATATTCTTGACAAACTGTAAGTTATACCTCTTTTGTCATTAATGTCAAAACATGGGGAAATATATGTATAGTAAAAGGGGGATACTATAATCATCTGTATGAGTTCATATACATATACCAAGTATATACAAAGGGGGAGTCACTATGTATAGTATTATGTACAGTACTAAGTTTTTGATACTAATGCCAAAGGGGGAGAATGTTACTCCAATTGCACATTGAAGTTGTCATAGTTATCAAGCAGACATAATGGACAGTCAGTAATAGAGTCACAAATAGGATAGTCGGTTTAATCACCAAAGTGCAGAGTCAACTGAGAGCACTGATCACGCCCAGAGTCAACCGAGCACAGTGATTACCGAGTAGACAAACTATACCGGACAGAAGACAACACCGAGCTACACAGCATAACAAAGCACCAGTATAACTGCGATACACAGATAACACCGAGCACCGAGAGACAACAATAACCGAGTGGAACAAAGACCACCTAAAAGTTTGTTATGGCACATTAATCTATGTAACAAATTTTTAGCCAACCTAGGTAATGGTTTACACGATCAAGGAGGACATTAATTATAGATATACAACATTAATTGTTCACGTCTCCTATGTGTAGATGATGAAGGTAAATTTTGTACACCGTTGATCTTAGGATAAGGATGTAATTGTTAAGCCCTAATTAGGTCATATTGTTTGATATATAAATGTATAGATGTCAAATTTTGTTATGTATGTTGATCAAGAAATGATCAAGTAGCCGCCATACTACAGACATCAGAGATCAGACAAGGGATTTTCAGAGAAAGAGACTACATTGTAGAAATCAGTTTTCACAACTAGGGCAAGGCTATCGAGCAGAACATAGCAGAAGGTATTATCATTCACATTGAGGTGATATATTTTGTATGAACTTAATGGATCTGTATCAACAATATTAAGATTGTATATGTTTTAGATCAAACTTCTGTTACTCTCTAACAATTGTAATATACTCCTAAATCTTTTAATAGAGTAGACTTAACCGTCTTATTGTAAATCTCTTAACCGAGTGCACACATACTTTGTGTTGCAAAATCCTCTCACGAGATAGATCTAATCGATCTCATTGTTACTCCTAACAGGGTAAGATCATCAAAAGTGATCATTTTTGTAAAGCTTTAACAGGCTAACTTTATTTCTGCAGTAGTGAAGTTTTGTGGGTCTCATCCCCACCGCAGTTTTTACCTTCTAATAAGGGTTTTCTGTGATACGAAAATACTAGTGTCATGAGCATTTGATTTTATGTATGTGTATTGTTTATTTTACATGCATTTACATTTCAACATTGATACTATATACGCAATCCACTCAGTTGGTTAATGAAGAACATAGTTTACAGGATTTGATTGAAATTTTTTTATAAGGGTACTGATTCACCCCTCCCCTCTCAATACACATCCTTTCCATAATCCCAACACCTTTGTGTACATATAGAAGTTGGTCATCTACTACAACATTGTTACACTGTGGTTGCTTTGTATAGGACAAGTATTCTTACATTTTTGTTAGAAAATTTCATTTCTAACTAGATATTGAGTAGTATGCAAGATATGCCTTTGCCAGTCAGATGTGGCTATGAAAAATAATGACTCCCTTGACTATGAGAGGCAAGTCCATTTCTCTACAATCTATGCCCTTAAGTGTGAAAGACAAGGCCTTTTTTTATATCGATTTTCCAATTTTTTTGTCTTTCAATATTATCCTCACATTATCCCAAAAATGGAGAATGATAGTAAACATGCTCTTACTATGGCACATTATCCATTTATTGGGACAAATCATAATGTAGGTTCTTTTCAATAATAATGGCATTGCTATTCCTAGAGTTTCAATGGTAAATACTAGTGTTTAGTTCCCGCTCTTTGAAATTCCATACATGGCTTTTAAAATTCTAAGATGGATCAATTCAATTTATATTATTTATATCTTTTATAGTTTTTTTTTTTTTTTTGCATTGGAAATTTTAATTGGATAGTGATTAGACCCTTTCCAATCCAAGATCTCTAAAGCAGTTTTCCATCTATCACTCAACCAGAAGCAAGAGACAAGAAATCTATCCAGTCTCTCAAAAATTTATTATGCTCCCCTTCTATTATTCCAAGTGTAGATACCATTAATCGGTTTTACATCAATCAAGTTTAAGAACTCTATATTCTCATTAAGTAGAGTGATCGAAAAATCCAGCCTAGTCATACCCCCTTTTTTCCTTCCAAACTGCAAACTGTATTGAAATCTCCAACAATAACCTAAGGAAGAAAGGGTACCACAGAATGAAAAAATCTTATATGAACGCAAAGTTTTGATTTTCCCAAAATATCGATAGTAGCATAAACATTGCTGAAAAGACAAGTTTCACCTGACTCTAGACTAGTAGCAGCCAGAGAGAGAGAGAGAGAGAGAGAGAGATGCTTGAAATCCACCATTGAGGGATAACCCTTCTAGAATCCTAGAAGAGAGCCAATCTGCCTAAATTGCCTTGGGCACCTACGCTCTGACATGCACCCCGAGACTAAATGCTAGAAGCTTTCTTCGCCATGGTACCAACTGTTAACTTAGTTTCTTGAATGAAAATAGTATCAGGTAAATGAGAAGCAATCAAATCCTGAAAAACCTTTTGTCTAGGGATGTTGTTCAACCCTCTTACATTCCTTGATAAAATAATCATTTATGGGGTTGGGAGAAGTGGGAATAATCCCAACTCATCCAATGCAGATCCCCAATGATCTTGACCTTTTCTTGATCAGTATTCCACCCGCTCCTTGAAGATTTGTCTGAAGGCCCCTTTTTAAGGGGGTTCTGTTGTAGGCCTAAAATAGGAGAAGCTTTGTTCCTCTTCCCAAAATTTGAGACCACCTCAACTGAAGGGGGAGCATAAGCCATCACAACTAAACCCTCTGGCAAGACCTAAGACCCATTAAAATCATTCATATCCAAAACTTGAGAAGGCACATTAGTAACCATCTGCCCGTCCTGTCGGTCCCCTGTGGATAAAATCTGGTCCTCCTTCTCTTTGTCCTCACCTTGTACCACACCTTGTACCATAGTCCCATAAGAAATCTCAAATGGAATTCTTTCCTCTTGGACCAGGGTGATACCACAATAGTGGGTTACACTTTTTTGCCTAAACGGACATTGAAGTCTACATTTTGAGAAAAACTTTCACATTCGGATGCATATTGTCGTTAAACTGTTTGAAATCGGAAGATGAAGTAAACTAAAGTCTTTTAGGATTTTCTGTCTAGATTCTAAATATATTTTTTAAAATTTTTTTTGAATTGATTTTAATGGTTTTTTCTTTCTCCCACTAAAACTGCTATGTTGCTGAAAACGTGTTTTTCAAAAAGGTACAATGACTTCGTACAACATAACTTTTTTTCTAAAATAGATATCAATGTGCTTCTTTTGAATTTGGTTTTGTAACATCCATATGGAGGGCATGCAATTGGTTTGATGACATTA
>MU226793.1:6664876-6675914 GCA_018584345.1 Thuja plicata
TGATTATACTTTGGTTAGGGTTCAAATTAGGCTTTTGTTAGGGTTCATATTAGGGTTTGGTTAAGGTTCAAATATTAGGGTTAGGTTTAATACCATGATTATAATTAGGATTAAATTATAGTTGGGGGTACATGTATATAATGGGGACATATTAATTAGATACATGTGATAACTTGATAAGACACAAATTGAGGTTGATTTTTAATTTAAAATTTGCTAAGACATGGAGTTAGTATATAAGGCTCAATTGATGGTTTAGGATTAAGGTTGAACTTGATTGAGTGAACTACTTGGTTAGAGTTCAAAATGTTTTAATGTGTAATTCAATTTAGAATCAAGGTTAGGGTTCAATCTAGAGTATAATGTTTAATTTTGTTTTCATATACATATATGCACACACACACACACACACACACATATATACGCATATATGTACACATATATATTGCATATATGTACACATATATATTGCATATATACACATATATGCATATATTATATATGCACACACACACATATGGATATATACACATATGCATATACACACACATATATATGCACATATATATACACATATATATATGCATAAATTATATATATATACACATATAATATGTGCATATATACATATATATGTACATATATGCACACACACACACACATATACACACACATATATGCATATATACACAAATTTACAAACAATATATATAAAGAAATATTATAATGCATATATATGTGTGTGTGTGTGTGTGTGTGTATGCATATATACACAAATTTACAAACAATATATATAAAAACATTATAATGCATATATACAAACAATATCTATTATAAAACAATAAAATATGCAAATTATAAATGTGAAAAACCTAATAAAGACGTTTGATAAAATGGAAGCCCACTCTTCTCTTCTGTCGCTTTCAACCCAGCTGAAACAGTAAAAATGACTCTTTCGGCGGGTTTTTTATTCCGCCAAAAAAACATACTTACTTTCGATCGAAAGTAAGCAAGTACTTTCGATCGAAAGTACTTGCTTACTTCCGATCGAAAGTAAGTAGGCACTTTCGATCGGAAGTAACTTCCGATCGAAAGTAGCCGTTTTAGGTACTTTCGATCGGAAGTAACTCACTTCCGATCGAAAGTGATTATTCGTTCCGATCGAAAGTATGATGCATTTTTTAGTGGGCCACGCTTTTCGGGGCAAAATCCTTTCTCCCAAAAAGTGTAACCCACTATTGTGGTATTACCCACCAAGTCATCTAGAACACCAAACCTATTAAAAGATCCATCATTCTGCCTATCCATCTAAGTTCTCTTTTGTCCTTTACCCTTATTGTATGGCTTTATAGGGATGAATCTCTCCTTATCAACATGTCCTTGAGACAGAGGGGCCTTCCCCTTATCCTCCTTAGGGGAGGAGTGAAAAGGTCCAAAAGATGCCAAGGTGGATGCCTTATTTCTGGGACACCTTTGTTGTAATTGACCATATTCATGAAAATTCTACATCCAAATGGATGATTCACGTAATCCAACTTTTGGATCTTAGAAGAGGATCCCAAACAAATCTACATAGAGTCTGATAATGAATTATTTAACTCAACTTATTCATAAATTTGTGCATAAGAAATTACCTTTTGATCCTGAGTTTGCGTAGCTAAACCCACAGGTTTTCCAAGAAGCAAAGAGATTGACTAAAGGATATCTTCCCTCCAGAACTTGGAGAAGCCTCGACAATCAAAACCACACAAGCACTCATGAGGGAAGCTCCTCAAAAGATTTGAAGCCTACATGCCAAGGTTTGATAAACAACCCCACTTGATTGAAGAAATAAGGTTCTCCTTCAAAAACCCCATTTCTATCTGTCATGCTAGAGAAAATCACTAGAAAATAATTATTAGCCACTAGAAGTATCTTTGTGTTTCTTTCTAGATTCCAAACCTGGCATCCCCAAGATTCCAAAATAGGTAATGAAAGGCGAAGACCAGTAAATTTACATTTAAGGGCATGATTGCACAAATATGAAACTTCACCTTTTTTATCCAAAAAGTCCCTTTCAAAGATGAAACCCATTCCCATATTGGGGCTTTCCTAGGTGAGCCATGGCACTTGCCTGCAATGAAGAAGATGGATCTACCATTTCCAGATCACTAGAAACCTCCTTAGTAGGGGATATCCCTCCATTGTCCATGAGTAAAAAGAAACTTGAGAAAAAGAGACACCAAGCCGTCTACAGACGGTTCTCCTACGTATAGCACCAAATAATATAAAAAACACCGATGTAGCCCCTTTCACGTCGCTTCCCTGCAAACCCAACACCCTTTCATACTGCAAACTCCCTGCAAAAAAATGGGGTTCTCCTGTCCCTCAATCTTGTAGCCCCAAGCACCTAGCAAATACCCCCCAGCGTGTAGATGAAGCACAAAACATAAGGCTAGGACATGTGTGCCCTAGTCATTGCACCAACATTATTTTTTCTCAGTTTTCAGGAATTCTGTAGCCAACTCTTTGATGATTAATTAAATATTTGGTGCAGTACTTACATAAAAAAAGATTGATTTTAATTCTTAGATTTTTAATCTATTAATTTTGATAAAAATGTCAATAAAAAATTAGATTTATGTTCATTTTATAATTATTGGTGTGAACCTTAAATTTTTAAACTTTGAACTATCTTGATCTACTTTGATTGATTAAATTTGTAAAGAATTACTTATTGATCATTATTAACTATGAACTTTTAAAGTGTAAACTATCATTTATGCTTAATGTAGGGTCTCACAAAAGAGGGCTTTATAAAAAAAATAGTGGGAATTTTTTAGGATTATTTTAAATTAGATGGTCCCATGAATTTTGTAGTTTAATTAATGCTTGAAAATTTAAGCTCCAAAATTAATGGAATCTCGTGGTCTATGGATTGTAGTATTTTGTATGTTGAGTAATAGATATAAATTAATAAAAAATTGAAAAAATTAAGATGATTAACAGGGGTATGGTTTCGAGGGTCATTAGAGAAGAGTTTGTTTCTGCAGAGGACATCCATAATGCAATTAAAGGGTATAGTCTGTGGTTGTCAAAATCTTTGGTAGGCAGCTTGATACACATTTGGAGTATGTAAAGTTGTATGATATTTTAAACTGGGGCTGGAAGCGAGGGTCATCCAGATGTTTAGGAGAGAAATCAACTGCATCATGGATGTTTTACCGAACTCAGTGGTAGTTGATTAATCACGAGGGAAAGTGAAAGTTCGGCCATGAGGCATACTAGGCCCGAGCTCTTAAGGGCTGGGGCAGTATACATTTTTGCTTGGGATAGGTCCCTTTTTGGTAAGGAAGATGGGGGTTCAGTGTCTATTACTCTCGCTCCTTGGGTCGTGTATCTACTTACACTATATCATTGTACTTTTTTGCTGTGATAGAGGATTTTCTTCATGTCTTGTCTTATTTACCCCTTGAGCTTCTTGAAGCTGTTTTTTTTTTTTTTAATAATATAATTTATAATGGCTAGTCCATTTTTATCAAAAAAAAAAACAAGGGCATTAAAAAAATATTAGTTGACTTCTTAATTTTTTTTTAAAAGTCTATTTTAAAAAAAATATTTTTTAAGGGTGGGGTCCCATGAGAGGGCTTGGGCTTCTATTTTTTAAGATCTCATAAACACCTTTTTTTTGCAATAGGACTGTTTGGAATCTTCTCGAAAATAAGAGTTACTAAGGGTTGCATATTTAATTTTTGGGACTGATTTATTTACTTGGTTTATTCATGACACCACCAACTTTCTTAAGACTTTAAAATTTTAAGTTCAACCACCTTATAAAATTTATAAAATTCATGGCTCCAACAACTTTAAAATGATACTAAAAAAATTTCAACAGAGAATTCATGAGTCCAACAATTTTAAAACAATCCTAAAAAAATCTCAGCAGTCACAAACCCCAGTCCATGAAACTGTAACTTCGATCTGAAGCCCCTCCATTAGACCCATTCTCAAGATTGGCTCTGACAACTTCACACAAGTATGACAATGTTTATCCTGAAATCTTCGAAATTTTATTAGAAATTGTTTTTTTAACATCTGACTACTGTGACTACTCTAACGCCCACTCCCTCTCCGACACCTTTGTCGGGTAATAAAAGGAGTGCCCTGTCATAACTCCAGTAACAATGGCAAAATCATTCAACTACCAAATATAGCTACAAATTTAATTTCCCATTCATGATATTTATCAAATTATTTCAAGCGTCTTGCATAGTATAAGCGTCTTGCACTGTATAACTCTGTGGATTGTTAAAATTGGATCGGGTTAAACTTCCTACAAAATGCATCATTGATCAAATTTTAAAAATTCGAAAACAAAACAGATTTTCTTAAAATTTTTAACATCTGTTCTTCATGATCTACATATTTTGTAGTCAAAAACCACAAAAAAAATTACAAAAAATTCAATATATTTTTGCGAATTTGAAAAGAAAAATGTTTAATTTTTTTATTATTTTTTTGTCTTTAGTACATTCATCTAGAGCTTAACCAGAGCCCCAAAATCAACACATAAAAATCACGGGCAACTAGCTCGACATTCAGCATTTCTTGGGTGTATTTTGCTTTAAAAACAAGTATTTTCAAAACTAGGTATCAGAAGGGCCATGATTTTCATCATCGAACAGGTGAGAAAGTAGAAATGAGCGAAAAAAATCATATGAAGACATTTCATGTTCTGAAGACAGTTCTTCTGAGGAGGACAGTTCATGTTCATCTGAAGAAGACGAGCCTGTTATATGTACTAGAGGTTTAGGTTGGAAACTACAAAGAACGTGTTCAATCTTCCCAATCCTCTCTGAAATTTGCCTTTGATGAATATTGTAAGACGTTTGATGACGTGCAAGCCGATTTGGTTAGAGCGAAAAGAAAGATCAAGGAATTGGCTGAAAAAAACAAAGAGCTAGAGAAGGATTTGAAGAGGGCTAAAGAAGGGGAAGAATGTAGCAAGAATGATCTAGAGCAAACAAGAAACAAGGTGCGCAAGCTGTGCAAAACATTTGGTGCACTGAAAGAAGAGTGTGATAAAGTATGTAATCAACAGAGTGAGGCCTCAGCAAAAAGATAAAATGACTTATTCTATTGTCTACGTGTTGTTTTATTTGCCATGCTTTGCTTTGACAGTAAGTTTAGATTCAATTTGTAGTAGATTTTTTTTAATCTACTGTTCTAGTTGGGGTAATAATGCATGCAAAATTGCATGAATAGCTAGTTATCTTCGTAATAAACTCTTATAATTGTCCAGACAACTGCAGTGAACTGGTTGTTCTTTTCAAGTATATATGTTTTTAAAGCTTGAATTTCTGGTTTTGATGTTAAAACGCATACACAATCAAAACTAGAAATTCAAGCTTCAAATTCAAATGGATTGTGGAAATCTGATCAATTTAAAAGTATATATGTATCTAGCCTCTGTGTTTTTTGTGAAGTTTTTCAATAAAATTGCTGTACAACAATGATATAAGAATTAAAACAGAATTCTCTGCATAAGATCTTTACTGGAAATTGATGAATTATTCCTTTAGGGCCCGTTTGGCAGCAGGAATTGGACTGGAATTGGCATTATCTAATTCTAGATAATGTCAAATTCCATGTTTGGGTCCATGGAAAAAAATGGAATTGGAATTCCGAAATTCTCATTTTGTCCAAAAAATGGGAATATCATCTTCCACCTAAATAGGTGGAATTGGAATTTCAAAATAAGTGGAATGGGAATTCCAATTTTTAGAAAACCAAATTTAATATTTTGTGGGGTCCGTGACTATAAAGATGTATATTATATTGCTATAAGGATGTATATATACACATGTGTGTATATACGCTTGTGTGTATATATACAAAGCAAATTTAATATTTTGTAGAATCCGTGACTATAAAGATGTATATTATATTGCTATAAAGATGTATATATATACACATGTGTGTATATATATGCACATGTATATATACACAAATGTGTATATACACACATGTAATGTGTGTGTATATACACAAATGTATGTATGTGTGTACACATACATGTGTGTGTATATATACACATGTGTATATGTGTATATATGGATACACACTTGTATATGTATATACACATATATGTGTATATATACACACGTGTGTATATAACACACGTGTGTATGTGTGTATACACACATGTGTATGTGTGTATATGTGTATACATGTGTATGTACACACATATATACACATATACACATGTCTATATATACACACATGTATGTATACATACATGTATCTATGTATATACACATGTGTGCATGTGTGTATATATATACACATATACACCCCATATTCAAAGAAATTAAAAAATAAAGAATTAAAATTCCTTATGCATCTTCTCAGTTATCTTCCGGGTGAACCAAACGGGTCAGTCCATATTCCGGATTTCATTTTGAGGATAAGCATCTTCCTGAATTGCCAGCATCTTCCAGAATTGACCATATCTAGGATATGGTATTGCTGCTGCCAAACGGGCCCTTACCTTTTTGGTTGTTGGAATACCAAATGCTGGATAACTAGAAGATGATGAAATTCTGGAAGATATATCTTGAAAATGATTTCTGGAATATGGGCTGGACCCGTTTGGTTCACCCCGAAGATGACTGAAAAGATGCATTTTCTACGTTTGGGTGCCACAATCATTAGAATACAAAATGAATAAGGATTTTTTTTTAATTGTTTATTTTTTAATTTCTTTGAATAAGGTTAATTTTTTATTTATTTTTAAATATAATTATGCTTTTAACATTTTGTAGGAGCTTTTTAATATTTATTTTATTTTTCAATAACATCACTATAAACAAGGAGATTTAAAAAAAAAAAAGTTTGAATACGGTTAATTTTATAGTTTTTTGAAATAAAATTATGTTTATAAGTTTTTTAAAATTGTAACACTTTACATACAATGTTTTTAAATATTTTTTTATTTTATTTTTCAAAACAAATTTATAAAATAAAAAACTCCAAATACACATGTCATCACTATAAACAAGCCATTGATTTTTTTTTCATTATGTTGCCTACAACCCAGCTCACTAGGGGCACTGATAGGAAAGAACCGAGTGGAGAAAACCTCTGGTCTAGCCCCAAAAAGAAAACTTAATAAGATTACAAATAAATGAATGAGGCATTCCTCGTTACATTATGCAGATATAGTGTTATAAATTTATAGCTTGATGAGTCTTGACGCTATTTCATGCCCCAAGTCTCATTTTTGTCTGTGGATCCTGCATACATAGAGCATATGACTACTTTTTGTTTTTGTTAGTACCACAATCCCTGTAATATTTTAATGAAAAAAATCATATAAATTGTAACCCCTAATGAAGTACATTCAATTGCTAACTTTTGTATGAGTTTTAAAAAAAATCTTATTAACTATATTACCTTCATTGACCTCCTTGGATTCTTACTTGAATGAATCATGCTTGTCAGGAGCAAAATGTGTCCAATTAAATGAGTTCATACATGATATATCTTTGTAACTTCATAATTTCTCTACAAACCTAGGTTAATAGAATTCTACAAACCAATGTCCAGTAAGAAAATTAAATGGAAGAAAATATTATATACGTTAAATCATGTGAGTGATAGCAGATTGAGGCTCGCCAAAGCCATAAACATGAAAGGAAGAAGAATTAGTGTAAAAAAGACGTAAACCATATATATGCTCACTTGAGGCAAAAACAAGTTACACCATATCCATACTAAATAAAAAACAAGTTACAATATGAAAATAGTAAGCGACTAATTTCTAAGCTCATCTCCACATATGGTCTCAACAAAGATATGCGATTAAAATATAGAGAAGGCATCGTAAAAATATAATTTCGGCATTTTCCCTAGCGTGACATGATTTGCACTCAAATCCTTCATCACATATAAGTGCAAATGGGCAGATAGATGCAGACGAGCCATCATCGACCCAGCTAAAGTATCCACGACCATTGTTTCCCTATGATACCCAATCTACATTACTTCTTACTATATAATCAATAGTATTTACATTACAAACATAAAATATATACACATTAGGAACCTTTTTCTATTTGGACAACACCAAAATTGTCATCTAGGGTTGCTCTGTGTTCGCGAAGTCTTCAACACGCACTACCCACCACCACATTGACTGTTTGGCACATTTACAAGAGCCATTGACCCTGTATCAATAATGCACCATCTTTACTACATTTATTACATAAATATTATAACATATATAATCATATGACTGAATCAACTGAGAAATGAAGAAATAATGCAGAAGATTGACATCAAGAAATAGATTTTTTGCCCCTACACGATGCCCTACTTTGACATCATTTAAATTACTAGATTGAGAGTGAGTGTTGTCAAGCGTGTCAAGTCTCAAGTGAGCATATATATATGGTTTAGGTCTTCATGATTCAATCTCTGATAAAAAACTAAAACTCAATCGAAATCCACCATACATCTTAGTGTTGTTATGATATATAGTGTTGTTATGATATATTTAGACTATTATGGTATATTCGTAGAAGGCATGGCTGGAGTAGCACTAAATATATCATATCAGCACTAAATATATCATGTGTTGTTATGATATATTTAGTGCTGCTATGGTAAATTTACTGTTGTTATTGTATATTTTCTGAATAATTGGTTAGTGAATGTTTAGTCATTCCTTCCCAAAGATCCCAATGATTCCATGACAAAACAGACATCGCTTAGCATACCTTCAATACTCATGGCTAATAAATGGAAATATTTATTTGGAACACAAGCGAGCTTCAAAGCCAATTCAAAGCCACAATAGTAGATTTCATCCTCATCCAATAGTAAAGAAAGCATTGTGTTACCTCCCTTGATTCTTCCACATACAACTATATGGTTATGCCACATTGTCATACCTTAAAAAATAAAATATTTATTTCGACATATTCATAACCCTTAATATTTTTAATAAATATATAAAATACAAGCATACACAGTATTGTTTGTCATACTCAAATGGACTAAACCAATTCAGGTCTGAAAAATATGCATGCATATCAAAACTATTTTGATATGAGCAAGCATAATTGTAGTTAGGCTTAAAGCTTTTTACACCATTCACTATTGCATATTTGAAAGTTTCATTCTGGATTTGTTCCAAACTATACTTACATAAAAATATACACATGAAATAAGGCCAGCCAATCATTTCAACACAAACATATGATAGGACCATTAATTATATTATTATGTTCAATGAAGGTTTACGTTTTTATAAAAATGCAACAAAGGTTAATCAACATATTTAATGTAAATCAGAATATTTGAATTGTGTGAAGGTTGGACTTACTGCTTCTATGACTGTCGATAGTAAAAGCTTTCCAAACCAGAATATACCGCCTGTTCAATGATCTCCAAATGTGGGGTATAATTGACATACAGAAAAGACTGCCAAGGACTGCTCCGCAGTCACAAGAAAAAGAAGAATCATTTTGTTCATTAGGACAATGAAATTACAATACAAGAGAAGGTAAAGTTGGGTGTGTGCACCAAGTTGTGGACCAAAAAAGTGGACACATCTTTAAAAAAAATTCAAATTTCATATAACCTGATCGGGTTATTGAAAATTTAAAATTGTTCTAGGCTTGGTAACCGAGACATAACCCGATCGGGTTTTGAAAAGCAAAAAGTACTTCAAAACTCGATCGGGTTTTGAAAAGCAAAAAGTACTTCAAAACCCGATCGGGTTTTGAAGAAGTAAAACTTTCTCCATAACCCGAGTGGGTTTTGAAGAAACTAAAATAGGCTTTACTCTGGAAGCCATAACTTCCACATACAGAGTTCGATTGACTCCGTTCAAAAAGAGTTGGAAAGATATTGAGATGACCTAACACATTATTAGCCTATGATCATCTTGTTAGAAACACTGAGAGGGGGGGGGGGTGAATCAATGTTTGTCTATTAATTACTTTTCAGCAACTTAAACATAAATCAAATATACATAGAATGAAGCTTAACATAAGAACTCATAACACATGATATGATTACGGGGAAACCTTGATTAGAGGAAAACCCCGGTGGGAATTAGTACCCACAAATATTGTACTAAGTATAATGAACTTGTGAGAGTTCCTTTGCCCTGTTAGAAGCAGTCTTTACAATATGAGTACAATGACCTGGTTAAAGGCCTAACCCTGTTAGGAGTCTTTTACAAAACCCTATTAAAGGTATATGGCTCATTTCCTAGGCTCATTTCCCAATAAGATGAAGGCTACAACCTTCTGAAAGATGATATGCACTATATTAAAATGAACTACTGTGATGACACTATTGTTTGATCAGTTTCGTGTATGCGTGAATGCACTTACTCTCTTAAAGAGCTATATCATATACTGACTTCATTATACTGTCCCTCTGTAGCTTCCTCTTGCATAATAATCGACACTTGTAACATTACTTTACATTACATACTTATATGTTCATATCCGAATAGGCGCGACCCAAAACAAAACACTAGTTGGCCCTAAAACAAAAGATACAACGCTTTCAAACAAGTCAGCTCAAGCGTGTTTGATACAATGATAATTACATCATTACAAAAATATAACAAAAGGCGCTTAGCCATTACATTACAAAATAATTCACGCTGATCAAAATAGTAATCAACTTCCATGCTTTGTCTTCTGGACTGCTGGTCTACTGATCTGCCTGTAACTTTGTCATACTGTTGTTCCATACTATGCATGTCTGGATGTATCATGTACACATGTCATACAACTTATATCTGAATGCGCATAGGCTGAATCGATCTCTCACACGTGCGCTGATGTGCTGATCGCTAAGTATCTCTGTCTACCCTATTTTCATACTTAGTCATTTTGTCTTTCATGACATAAACTAAACATGACTTTGTTGCCATGATGACAACACAAAATGAGTCATGCATCCTCAGGAAGTCAACTTGCCAACAATCTCCCCCTTTGTCATTTATGGCAACAAAGGAATGTGGCCAAGTTACTCA
>MU226793.1:6676584-6726638 GCA_018584345.1 Thuja plicata
TTCAAGTCTAAGGTAAAGTTATTTACCAAATCATTCAGTCTCTCCTTCTTGTATTCATCTTCTACAATCTTAGTAGCAGAGTCTACTAAGCTTATAAAGTGTGATTTGAAGTTTGACAAAATGTTGTTCACATCATCAACTGATTGGACTTTAGCTACTTTCTGATTAGCAGGCACTAAGTCATTCAATATGTTTACTGTTTCCAAAATGTGAGGATTTCTCATCACTTGTTTCTCTTTTGCCTTTTCCATAGCAAGAACACTGATCTTAATTAGGTCTTCTTCTCCCCATGCATCCAAACTTGCTGAATCAGGAGTTAACCTTAACAACAATGAGGTAGATGGTTGAGTGGATGGTGAGAATATAGTATTTTGACTTGTATCCATGCATTCAACTTTTACTAGTTTCTCTTTTATTGGTGTCTTGTCGCCTTGAATATCATCTTGAGTATCTTCATTTATGTTAATTTGATCATTGATGGGAACTTCATCTTGTTGTGCAGAGGTATCATCAGTGCACATTTATTCAGTGCTTACAAATGCCTTATCAACTTTGTCCATATCTTTTTCAGATGCAGTCATGGATATCTTGACATTGTCAACTACTATAGTGTCTTCTGAGTCTTTATCTGTATCAGAAGTTATTGTCACTGTGGGCGCTGAAACCTATGGACCTGTCATAGGCGCAATCTGAATCACTGGTTTTGTAACCTGTTTGGGAGCAGCTGGAGTAACTTTTGTTGTAGGCGTCGTTGGTGGATACATGTGTCTATCCATAAACACTTGTGAAAATGCCTTTTTAGTCTCCTTACCTATCTGCTCATATTATTTGTTCATAATATGTAGGGTCCTTGTCTTAGTTCGGAGATGAGGCTTCACCAGATCTAATAATATAGCCTTCTCATCATGCGAGCATACAGGAAGAAGAGTATCCAGATTTTCTTCTCTTATCCTCATGTCTTCCTCTATTGCACGTCTTTTCTTGATCTCCAATAAGTTCCATAACTGATCCGGTATCACTATCTTGAGTTCAAGAACTGTCTTCTTGAACTTGATGATATGAGATATGATCATAGAGTGTACCTCAGTCTTATCAATTTATTGATACTTGTCATAGACTTTAGGAAGTGTATCTAATCTCCCTTCATTTACAATCTTGTTCCTCAACACATTTAAACTAGGTCTAAATCCTACCTCAGGAGGAGCTTGAGCATTCTTTGCTTTGCTTTGAGTGTTCCTTGATGATGGGTGATTTGTGGGTGCCTATTTTCTTCCTCTAGTCTTCTTGCTTGGTGTAGACAGTGGAGATGAATTTAAGTCAATGGTTGTAGAGGGCGCAGAGGTGCTCTCTACTTTCTTCTTCTTCTGGATCTGTTCAGCTTTCTCAAGTTCTTTTGCTATCTTGGCATCTCTGGCTTTGTCAAGATCTTCTTGAGTGACTCCATGAAATTTCAGTATGTTAGATGTAATTCTGGATGCTTTCCTTTTGTTATCAGAATTGTGTAAGATAGTATCCACTTCATTAGTCTTCTCTTTGTAAGTGCCCCACCTATGCTCATTAGGATCTTTGGGTGCTGACAATAGAATTTGCGGATATCCTTCTAACACATGTTCTTCTACTTTGTAACCAAGAGGATGAATCCATTTGGTTCTAGGTTCAACTGCCTCCATGCATGTGCAATCTATTTCTACCATGAAACATATGGTGTCCTTGTATTTGTCAACTATCTTCTCAGATAGTCTGAACCTATTCTGCATTTTGATCCTGAATGTCTTTATATCCATATCCATGGCATCCCTTGCACTGCTCTCTAAGGTGACCTTGAGTGATAACTGAGACATTGTGGGTTTGCTCCTATCCAGGTAGAGGTTTGCAACCTTTGCAACTATATGGAAATACAAATAGATGATCAAAGTTCCAAACCTGAATGTTTTGCTCCTGTCATGTTTGATGATTCGAATGTTGTCAATCAATTGACCGCACAAGATCTCACATAGGTTGTATTGAATTTTGTCCTTCACCATTTTGATAGCTGCTAGGACTGTTGCTACAGAGACATTGTTCAACCTGCTTGCTTGCTGAAACTTATACCCGAGTATCATTGTCAGAAGTTTTATGTCATCTTCTTTGATAGGGTCGACTGTCATTCTACGCTTGTCACTTCTGGATAGACAAACTTGTTCAATTTGCTTCTTGACATCTTTTTCAGTAGGAAAGAGTGGTCCAGTCTTGGGAATTCTAGTTAATTCATGAATTAAGTCTATGGTGATATGCACAGGGACCTCACCGATCCAATAAAGATCATCATGTATTTTTCTTAACAAAATCTTCACCCATTCTGACTCATCAAACTCATGCGCATTAGAGTACTCAAAAATAGGGTTATCTGTCAAGTGTGCGAACTCATCCTTGAATGTGTAATTAGGTTTCATCATTGATCCCATATGAGTGGCTATGCTGACATCTCCTACTATTTCCTTCTTACAGTAAATATACGTGCGGATATCTTCCACATGAACAACACCTAGCGGGGTTTTGGAGAAAGCCCCTTCCACATCATCCAGTATGGATTTGAATGGATGCTTCTTGAATACAAATCTCTTCCTCTCTGCTATATCAAACACAAATGGAGTCGCCATACTTACTTGGAATTTGCTTAAGTAGGGTTTCACGAAATTCTAAAATGGCGCGACTGCTAGGGTTCTATTTCAAACTTCTTATCCATTCGCTTAACTGCCAAATCTGTTATGCCTTCGTGCCTTGATGTCTAGTGCTCCAATGCTCTCCAAATTCTGTGCTCTTTGAATGAAAGTGTGAGGAAGATCGAATACTTTCTTTCATTTATACAATCTACCGCATTTAATGTTTGCAACTGTACGCAAATTACTCAGAGATTTTGTAACTTAGATCCTGATGCATTTTAGACAGTGCGTGAATGCACATAGCAATATTATGTTCTTGTAACCATGATTTCATAGGCGCATACTCAGAGGTGAGTATACCAACCACGCAGGGGTCCTGAGCTAGAATAGCTCCCCCTAAGACCAAGAAGGTCTATTCAAACAGAAGTAGAGGGTGCGTCCACTGTGGATGCATCAACTACTTTTTCAACATCATTGTCCTTCTTTACTTCAACCCAAATTTTGCTTGAATCTTCATTTGCTTGAACAAACTTAACTTCTCCTTTCTCTTCAAATAGTGATTTCTTAGGATCCTCTTGCTTTTGAGTTTTGGATCTACAAAACTTTGAGATGTGTCCAGCCTTT
Source organism: Thuja plicata (assembly GCA_018584345.1). NCBI lineage: Eukaryota > Viridiplantae > Streptophyta > Pinopsida > Cupressales > Cupressaceae > Thuja > Thuja plicata. The sequence goes on from MU226793.1 coordinate 6,679,851, forward strand.
CCACATGTGTGACAGATGATAGGAGGTCTGATGCTCTTGTTCATTATGCTGCATTGCTTTGTTGTGTGTCCATTGTAGTTACATATCTGACATGTAGTGTTCTGCAGATTCCCTTGAGGTTAATTTCTTTGATTTTTTTGATTCATTCTTCTTTGATTTTGTTGTGACTGATTTCTTTGATTTGTTCTGCAATGTATATCCCTGTGACCAAATTTATTACAAGAGAAACAATAACCATTAAAGGGTCTTACCTCTTTGCAATCTCTTGCCAAATGACCATGTTTGTTGCATGCATAACAAGTTCTGTTAACTTGCTTGATTTTCCTTTTTGGTAGATCTGCTTTAATCTCTTCAACATTTTCAACTTTCCTTACTTCTAAAGATGCTTCATGAGGTTTCTCTCTTTCTTGTAATGAATTGACTTCAGTTTGTGTTATATTGAATCCAAGACCAGTAGTGTCACTTTTTTGCTTTTGTGCATTGAGCTGAGATTGAAGTGAATCAGAACTTGTGTGGAGTTTATCAATCTTATCCTTTGCTTCTGTTAACTCAGATTCCAACTTCTTTTTTATGTTTTCCAATTCCAAAACTTTCATGTTTTCTTTTAAAAGTTCATCATCTAGTTGTTTGCTTTCTTTGATCTTGTCTTCAATAGCAATTTGGCTGTCTGTGAGCTATTCATCCAGATTCTCAACTTTATCTTTCAGAGAGATATTCTCTTCATTGAGATTTTTGATCATTTTCCCAAAGTCACTTGTAGAACAATCTTTCAAATGTTTTCTTAGTTTCTTGATAAGCATTTGTGAGCCATCAACTTTCAGTCTAAGCTCTTCATTTTCTTTTTCAAATCTATCAAGATCTTCAAGAGCTGCTTCAAGATTCTTTTTCAAATGTTTTGCTTCTGCTGAGTCCATGATCTTCTCAAGTGGTTAAACTTATTTTCTAAGGAGCAGAGCTCTGATACCAATTGTTAGAAACACTGAGAGGGGGGGGGGTGGGGGGTGAATCAGTGTTTGTCTATTAATTACTTTTCAGCAACTTAAACATAAATCAAACATACATAGAATGAAGCTTAACATAAGAACTCATAACACATGATATGATTACGGGGAAACCTTGATTAGAGGAATTTTCCGGTGGGAATTAGTACCCACAAATATTGTACTAAGTATAATGAACTTGTGAGAGTTCCTTTGCCCTGTTAGAAGCAATCTTTACAATATGAGTACAATGACCTGGTTAAAGGTATGACCCTATTAGGAGTCTTTTACAAAACCCTGTTAAAGGTATATGGCTCACTGCCTAGGCTCACTACCCAATAAGATGAAGGCTACAACCTTCTGAAAGATGATATGCACTATATCAAAATGAATTGTTGTGATGACACTATTGTCTGATCAGTTTCGTGTATGCGTGAATGCACTTACTCTCTTAAAGAGCTATATCATATACTGACTTCATTATACTATCCCTCTGTATCTTCCTCTTGCATAATAATTGACACTTGTAACATTAATTTACATTACATACTTATATGTTCATATCCGAATAGGCGCGACCCAAAACAAAACACTAGTCGGCCCTAAAACAAAATATACAATGCTTTCGAACAAGTCAGCTCAAGCGTGTTTACTACAATGATAATTACATCATTACAAACATATAACAAAAGGCGCTTAGCCATTACATTACAAAATAATTCACGCTGATCAAAATAGTAGTCGGCTTCCATGCTCTGTCTTCTGGATTGCTAGTCCACTGATCTGCCTATAACTTTGTCGTACTATTGTTCTGTACTATGTGTGTCTGGATGTAGCATGTACACATGTCATACAACTTATATCTGAACACGCATAGGCTGAATTGATCTCTCACACATGTGCTAATGTGCTGATCGCTGAGTATCTTTGTCTGCCTTATTTTCATACTTAGTCATTTTGTCTTTCATGACAGAAACTAAACATGACTTTGTTGCCATGATGACAACACAAAATGAGTCATGCATCCTCAGGAAGTCAACTTGCCAACACATCTTTAGGCATCAACATTTTTTTTTCCATCCATTTGAATCAAGGTATAAAATAGGCACTCATTATTGCCCATACATGCAACGTATAGGAAAATTAGTATGCTCTCTCTCTCTCTCTCTCACACACACACACACACACACACACACACACACACCTTATCTCCCACACCCAAACTCCCTCTCTCTCTCTCTCTCATATTGGGAGTGGGAGATAATATGAGAGATAGAGAGAGAGAGAGAGAAGTAAAACTTATGCATTTCATTCTCTATAACTCGATCAGGTTTTGAAGAAACTAAAATAGGCTTTGCTCTAGAAGCCGTAAATTCTACATACAGAGTCCGATTGACTCCGTTCAAAAAGTGTAGGAAAGATCTTGAGACGATCTAACACATTATTAACCTATGATCATCTTTAGGCATCAAATTTTTTTCTACCATCCATTTGAGTCAAGTAAGGTATAAAATAGGTACTCATTATTGTCCATACATGCAATATATAGGAAAATTAGTATGCTCTCTCTCTCTCTCTCTCACACACACACACACACACACACACACACACATCTTATCTCCCACTCCCAAACTCCCGTCTCTACCTCATATTGGGAGTGGGAGATAATATGAGAGAGAGAGAGAGAGAGAGAGAGAAGTAAAACTTATGCATTTCATTCTCCATAACCCGATCGGCTTTTGAAGAAACTAAAATAGGATTTTCTCTGGAAGCCATAAATTCTAGATACAGAGTCTGATTGAATCCGTTCAAAAAGTGTAGGAAAGATCTTGAGACGATCTAACACATTATTAACCTATGATCATCTTTAGGCATCAAAAAATTTTCTAACATCCATTTGAATCAAGTAAGGTATAAAATAGGTACTCATTATTGTCCATACATGCAATGTATAGGAAAATCAGTATGCTCTCTCTCTCTCTCTCTCTCTCTCTCTCTCACACACACACACACACACACACACGTGTATCTTATCTCCCACTCCCAAACTCTATCTTTCTGTCTGTCTGTCTCATATTGGGAGTGGGAGATAATATGAGAGAGAGAGAGTGAGAGAGAGAGAGAGAAGTAAAACTTATGCATTTCATTCTCCATAACCTGATCAGGTTTTGAAGAAACTAAAATAGGCTTTCTCTGGAAGCCATAACTTCCACATACGGAGTCTGATTGACTCCGTTCAAAAAGCATAGGAAAGATCTTGAGATGATCTAACACATTATTAACCTATGATCATCTTTAGGCATCAAAATTTTTTCTATCATCCATTTGAGTCAAGTAAGGTATAAAATAGGTACTCATTATTATCCATACATGCAATGTATAGGAAAATCAATACGCTCTCTCTCTCTCTCATATTTCGAGAGAGAGAGAGAGAGAGCATACTGATTTTCCTATATGTTACATGTATGGGCAATAATGAGTGCCTATTTTATACCTTACTTGATTCAAGTGGATGGAAAAAAAAATGTTGATGCCTAAAGATGATCATAGGTTAATAATGTGTTAGATCATCTCAATATCTTTCCAACGCTTTTTGAACAGAGTCAATCAGACTCTGTATGTGGAAGTTATGGCTTCCAGAGTAAAGCCTATTTTAGTTTCTTCAAAACCCACCCGGGTTATGGAGAAAGTTTTACTTCTTCAAAACCCGATCAGGTTATGGCTTGGGAAGAGCTTTGGAAAATGACCCAAAGGCTTGGAGACTCATTTTCCCTCCATTTTTGTTCTTTTAGACGTTTTTTCATCTTGTAAGATGAATTCTCGACTTTATATTCATCAGGTTTGCAACTTGTCAACTGGGTATCTTTATAATTTTCACCATAATCTCATACGTCTTCTTACATTTCTAACCATATAATTTTTTCTATTTTTGGAAAACATTAGCATACTAAACTTTAATTTTCTTTACTAGTGTCTTGATTGTCCTCACAGACATATGTCTACCATTTTTTTAATAACTTTTGATATACTTAATCAAATTAAAAATAAATTACATATTATGTTTCTACACTTGATTGTATACACTTTAAAAAAAAAAAAATTCATTTTCAATTATTTTGATGCAAGTTATGTCTAGCGCACGAACATGTACCAAATGTTCAGGATGCGATCACTTCAAAAAATCATAGAAAACAAAATACTCATTGGAAAATTACAAACAAATACACAACTTCTAGATATCACTCTTACCTATCATCCTCCCAAAGGTATTTAAAAAATACTGAATGTAACTATATCTTTTGTACCGCACACAGAAACAACTATGTTATGTTTTTCCAAAAAAAATTAGGAACATGTTTTTGTGCGCATGAGATTTGACCCTCTTAATATTATTAGTTTTTTAAAAAAATTAGTGTTTTAGAAACTAGATTCAGAGTACTACAATTTTTATTTTTTACACATCTTCTTATTTTGAGTGCATGACCCTCAAACACCTATTCCAAGATCAGGTTTACCCGATTTCAGAAAAATGTGTCCACTTATACCCCCCTTTTTGGTCCACAACTTTTTGCACACACCCAGTTACAAAATGGAGATATTTGTATTCATGAAAATTGGTGCCACAATCGACATGATCATCATAAGAAAGCAAGTGTCAACATAAAGGGAATGGTACATGCTCTGATAACCATTACTTGAGTAGCATCACATATAGCTCAAGAAAGAGAAGGATCATCATGAAATGGACATCATCTTATTAGATACAAGAGCACTCAAGTAGTTTAAATCTAAGCCTAAGATCAGTCAGAAACTGAAGAAAGTTTTACTTTCTTTGTATATGTTTATTCCTTATAAAAATACTGAATCAGTAAAATTAGAGCTAGGAAAAATGAAGAATTCAATAAAAAAGGGAACCATTTTGTTCATTAGGACAATGAAATTACAATACAAGAGAAGGAAAAGTTACACAATGAAGACTAATAACAATGGAGACAACTGTATTCATGAAAATTGGTGCCACAATCAACATGATCATCATCAGAAAATGAGTGTCAACATAAAGGGAATGGTACATTCTCTAACAACCAATGCAAGTAGCATCACACATAGCTCAAGAAAGAGAAGGATCGTCATGAAATGGACATCATCTTTTCAGATACAAGAGCACTCAAGTCATGACAAGTAAATGTTATAAATAATTCATATATAGAAAAACTTGTCAAGTTCTATAGGTACAATTGGAGAACATAATATTGTATAGCATAATATATCTAGTAAAACAAAATGACAGGATCATCATGCACTAGGGAAGAAAAATACAAATAGAGTTCCAATTTATGATCAGGAAGTAAAGGTTTCATGACACATCATTGCCAACATAAACAAAAAATCAATAACATTAATGCAACATTAAAAATCTTAAAATACACTAGAACAGAATATCTAAAGAACCTTATCAATTGCTTGACATTATCATAATCATATTCAACACTACCTGACTCAGCAAGAATGTTTTATCACAAATGAAAGTCATTGTGTTAAGAATGTCATACAAATTATGAATGTCTATTAAAGAAAGAATTAGAAAAACTAGAGTCCTCCAAACTTCCTTCTAATATATGTGACTCTCTCCTGTTTATTCATTCTCAAGAACCCCCTGGCTCTTGCATGTTCAAGCAAAAAATTGTCATATGTGTCAATCATAGTACCTTCGCTAAGATCAGTGATGACTTTTAGTGCATTATACACATTAGCTTCATCATTTTTTAAACCAGATTTATCTATTTTTAGAGGCTCTCTCAAGCCCACACTCAGCTCTCTACTCACTTTAGAAATCACATCCAAGGAACCTACCATGCTTCCATCCTTCCTCTTTGGCCTTCTTGATGACAATGATGAAGGGTTCTCTGTGCCACTTGCACTAGATTGATTCGATGTAGGTGTATCGATACCATCATCAGCCAAATCAGCAACAGTCTCAAAAGATACAGTAATAATGCCATGATAAGTGATATCTTCCTCATCATTGAGATCGAGGGCCTCATCCATAAGGTGCCCTTCTGCTATCTCTTGATTTTTTGGAGATGTGGTGCCCTCAGCTACGCCATTCCTCACAATGAAGGCTAATTCATTGTAGTATTGAAATGACTGCCTCTTAAACACTAGCATTTTTAAATTCCTTTCTGTGTATGATGGCATAATGATTGAATTCATTATTTGTCTTTTATTAGTAAATAAGATATATTCAACTTTAAAAAAAAGAGATTTTAAGACCATGTTACCTTCAATAACTCATCCCAAACACTATCATCAACATCCATAGATTGAGTAATCTCATTCATGCAAAACCACTTGTATTCTTCAAGTCTTTCATTATTCTATAACCTTTCTTCCACGTTTTCAGCTTGTCTTGAAGTTATTCTTGGATAGATTCATTTTCAACTCCACTTTGAACCTTCTTTCAATGACGGTCCAAGCTTCTTTTTTGAAACCCCCTTCACCTTTTTTTCCAAGCTACACTTGCTCATGGAGCAAGTATAGAAACTTTCATTCCATTTCTTTGGTCCACAAAACCTTCTTGCAAGAAGAAGTTGGATGACTGACTTGAACGTCAACATCCATGTTCATCAATAACTCTGCACGTATGCCATACCTGAATCACATACACCGGCTATTAATGATGTAAATTGTAACATATCCAACGGAGAGCACAAAGATGCATTGACATCATTATATGAAATTCAAATGGTGTCCATTCTAAAGAATTTGAGAAATTGTAACATATCCAATGAAAAGCACAAGGATGCATTGACATCATTATTTCAAATGCAAAACTAACATATCCAAATAACATGACAACACTACATATCTCATAACAACACTAAATATATTATAGACAACACTAAATATGTCATAACAACACTAAATATATCATAACAACACTAATATAAAATGAACTCATCAATTATTTTTTCCTTATATTAGTTCGTGAAAACACAGTAACATGACATTAAAGTTTAAACATGTCATAGTAGTTATTCAAAATTTTACAAGAGATTTTATAGAAGTTGGAGTCTAAATGCAACTATAACTAAGATCAAAATCTGTAGTCTTCCCACATCCTTCTTTCTCTTTCATCTCAAAATTTCCCCCAATCATCTCTTTCATGCTGTCTCAACCCATATGTCTCAAGAATTGGGACGTCTATCTGATCACGACCATCTTCCTCTTCAATTTGTACCTTGGATGGAAGATCTCCCTCTATCATAATGAAGTTGTGTAGTATGCAACATGCCAAAACAATCTTTTTTTTGTGTCATGATTTGATAAGACATCACGTGCTTCAGGATAGGAAAACGTTGCTTCAAAATCCCAAATGTATGCTATATTGCATTCCTAAGCGAGGAGTGTCGATGGTTAAACAAATCTTGTGATGTGTTTATCGGGTTTTCTCTTGAAAAATCCTTTAGGTGGTAACGTGTACACCGATAAAGCGCGAGAAATCTTGGTACATTTGGATATCCAACATCGACCAAATAATATTTTCCTACATAAAATAAAGTATATTGTTATAATGTTGTGTTATTTTCTGTATGCTTCACTATATAATCATATTTTACATACCTGTGGGAACTACCAGTGGATCCGATCTTGAGAGAGTCGAAGCTAGAACATGGATATCTGTAGCAGACCCTTCCCAACCAGCAAGGATGTATTGAAATTTATAATCAAATGAACACACTCCCATAACATTTTGTGACAAGTTGCCTTTTCTATCACGATATTTATCTTGTATGTTGACATCGATAGTGACTGGTAAATGGGATCCATCAATTTCTCCCACACAATCCCGTAGTCAGAAAATTCATAATCTAATGAACACACAGTAATAGGATTACAACTTGAGCAAACAAAATTGACCCGCTAGGAGATGTACCTTGAAGTATGGATCAAAAAGGTTCTTCCCATTGATTTCTAGAGGAGTGTTTGGACTAGGGGGTATAAAATAATTTGCATGGAGCACTAAGATAGACCTCAAGACCTTATGGAAGTATTGGCTTACTGTCTCTCTTGAGTGCCCAAAGTTATGGGAAATCTTACGATTCCTCAGATTGTGGCCAACGGTATGGAGGAACATGACTAATTGTTCTTCTAACATGAGGTTTTCTATATTCTGATGCTTCCTTTTTGCCTTAAAATATTGGTTAGATGATAGAAGGCTCGTCTACTCATGCGTATTTGGTCAAATTACTCTGTCTCATTCGATTCAATAATATGCTTATAATAAGGAATTACATCTCTTTTGCGCTTACACATTTTTCTACTACCTTCTTTTGCATACATTGTTATGGTTGCGATGAGGGCGACAAGAAAAATTGCAACAAGAAGAATGACTCTGGTTCTCTTGAAAATCTCTCTTTGCACTTTTATATCATCGATAAGATCCATCAATTACCTAAATATACCAACATACCAATCACCAAAAAACATAGGAGAGGAACATAATGCAAATCCATAAGAAAACACCCAACTACAATGAAAGAACTAGCTGACCAATACAATGAGAAATACAAGTATGCATGAAAGAAAGTTTAAGTATAAACATATAACAATGTTGATCAAACACAACCAAGCCCATGTTCCTCTCCTATGTTGTTTTGTGATTGGTATGTTATTAGTTGATATTATAGATGTAGGAAGCCTGCTGATATAATTCATTTTCAATCATTTTTATAAAACCAAATTCAATATACTTAATTTTTCTACTGACATATACTCATAAATATGCCTTAAATATAGGTTTATGAGTATATGTGAGTATAAAAAGAATTATATTATTCTCCATCAAATAAGGGCAACAACAAAAAGGGGCTCACGAGGGTAACAAATAGAGGAAATGCAGGATGATGGGGAAGTTTGGGACTTTCTATTATATATGTAGAAAGTAAACAGTGATGAGGTTAAACTATCTGATAATTATCAAATCTTTGTTTATCAAGTTACCATGATAAATTTGGGAGACTAAAATGCACAAGACAATAGTCAAAATGGAAGTCTTGAACATCGACCTAAAGAAAATGAACATAGTGGAAATAGGGGAATGAATCATCATGGAAGAAATGATTATAGACCACCAAGGAACCATAATTATCAACACAATGGTTAGATTGAGAGGAATACTTATCAACCTCCCTCATTCAATAATAATTATTAGTATGATATGTATATTGTTCCACTTCACAACACATATGAATAAACCTCTCCACCACCAAATCCCCCCAACATGATGGGAGTTCCATATGATATTCTATGTCCCACAAGCTAAGTATTACTTGGAAGAACTTGGGGAATGAATAGGTTAATAAACCATTTTTCATCATACCACTGCCAAGTAGAAGCGCTAAGATTTTGGCTCCCCAATTATAGCCTCCTCCCAATTAATTAGAGGAAAAATGAATATGTGTCTCTCTTTTGTAACAATGAGCCAAACAATGTTGTTTTCTTAAATATTCAAGTATATTTTTGCAATTTTGAAATACAAAATTATGGTTTGCCTCATTGTTTCTTTAATTCAATTAAATTTAGCCAACATGGATCTGAGATTAATATTGAAATATGAAAGTTGTAGTTCTTTTATGCACATTATATGATGAACCCAAGTCAATCTTATGAGACCCTAAAAGGGGTTTGAATGGTATCTTAACACATCAAATTAACCTTCATGCATGTGTGTTACGATTTGATGGTAGAGACTTTAGGTTTTGAAATTTCAGAAAACTTGTTGCAGTTGCGAGAATATCAATGGTGAAGATCTCAAAATATAGTTATTTTACCCAAGAGCATAGATTACATTCAAGCTTCAGGTTATGGTCCCTGAAGAGGACACCTAATTCAAATAATGATTTGGTATATATTATATGGTTCTAAAGGTGGTCAATCTTTTGGCAAAGGATGGTCATGAAAGACATGATCACATTTTCTAGCAAATTATGAGATTTTTATTCTCAAACTATAGTTATATATGAGAATGATATGAATCATTGTTATCTTATTAATATGGTGTGTATATACAATGGACCGCACTAAAATATTATTGCTATATTTTAATGTCAAACAACCACGTAAATAGCAAAAGCCACATAGGAAAAGAGAATACATCAAATGCTTCTATGGAAGATGTTTCTAATTATTATTTTTACTGGTGTTTTACATATGTTCATTTATTCAAGAATAAATATTTCATTTTAAGAATCTATATAATTGCTTTCATTCGTATGCTCAGGAACAAGGCAATGCAATTGTTCTTATTGCTTTATAAACACCAATTTTCTCTCTTTAAATTGCTCATAAACAATAAAGTGTTAGCCAAGACAATATGTTTGAAACATGTTTCTTATTGTAGACATATTCCATCGTATGGTAACCATTGAAAAAAATATAGAGAAGTAGAGGAGTGCATCATTAGTTTCTAAAGTTCTAAAGGGTGCTTCTTGTGTTTGCATCGGCATTTAACTTTGGGATTTATAGTTGAGGCATATGCTTTATTCATACATCTCGTTATACATATCAAGGCTTTCCAACTCGTACAATTTTCTGGGTGTGAACATTCATGTGTGGTGTTTTCCCATTTACAGTGCCTTTCAAAAAACATTTCTCTACAGTAGTTCCCAAATAAACACATATGTATTTCTATTAGATCATGTTAACGTTGGCAAATTGTATGTCACACGATTTATTGTTGGCATTGATCACCTAAGTGGAAAAGATAATAAACATTGATACCTATCTCATTAAATGTTTTCATTGATGGTCAAACATACTAAATAGTCTACTCCTACAATTCACCACAATCGGTAATGAAGAATCTAATGGAACGACTAATCAATTAAGGTACACAATAGCAACATGATGAAAATCTCATAAATGTATATTGAGATCGTAGTATTATGAGGAACAGTTTTTCAAGATGTTGTATATATGTAACAGATGCCAGGATCAACTGATTGTTAAAATGGTAAGGTCTTATTCTAATTTGAATGATTTATCAGTATTTTGGAATAAACTTTGCAATGCTATTTTTGTGATCGCTAAAAGACAAATCGATACAGATATCAAGGTGAAGTTTTTTGAGATTGTTATTTGAGTTGTCAAGATTCTATTGGTTTGTTTGGATGGATGATTTTTTCTTAGGTTAACGATGATTTGGAACATTCTACAAGAAGTTGAACCTAATGTGGTAAGTGACCTAAAAGTAAGTTTAAAATCAATGGTGTTGATTAAGCGACAAAACCAATGGTGTTGATTAGGTGGCAAAAAGAGTAAGCAATCATACAAAATATTATCTGTGAGATTAATACAAAGTTGGAGAATTTGAGAAAGAGAGATTGGAGGAGAAGCAAAGATAGTAATGTGAAGAAGGAACTATTTTCAAATCAATCAATGACCGGTACAGGAGATAGTGAAAAGATTTGGAGAAGAAGTTTAAGTTACAGATTGAATGGAAGGTTGAGAAGCTATAGAACCTAAAGGATCTTACAAGCAAGGAGTTCTATTACAGCTCAATCACTTGTTGTTCCCTGACAATTGCAGCAAGCTAAATCCTTTAACAAGGCAGACTCTTACATGTCTTTGTTTCTAAATCCTTCCACAAGGTGAATCTCTAGATTGTAGATTTCAATCCTCTCATGAGGTAGACTTTCAAAGGTATAATTGTACATTTGATAATGTACTAGACATCTCTAACAAGATGTATAACTCTCAGAAATATTTTTTGTAAGCCTTTTATAGGGTACCTTATATACTGCAGTAGTGAAGTTTGTGGGTACCATCCCCACTATGGTTTTTCCCTCATATATGGGTTTCCACGATACCAAAATCATTGTGTCACATGTTTCTATGGTTGTGATGTTTTGGTTTCATTTATTGTTTTATGGTTATGATTGTGATTCAACAATAATGGATAATCCTTATTAAATCAGTTTTTAGTTTTGTTTGTTACCATTCAAAATTAGTCTTAAAAGTTGAATTGGTGTATGCACTGATTTACCCCCCTCTCAATACATTACTTAGTGCTTATACCTAACTATTATACAACAATTGGTATCAGAGATTTTGTACTCTGAAGGAAAGTTTAAAAAATTGAATAAAAGATCTAGAGTTGAGCACTATGGAAAGAGGAAAAACTCTTGAACAAGTAATTGAAGAGTTGACAGGAAAATTAAGGAAATCTCTTGCAATAAGAAAATAGTTGGCTGAAAGGTTAAGATATACACAAGACTATTGTGATGAACTATCTGAAGGAAGCATGTCTAATTAAAGCACAAGAATCCCTAGAGGAGGTCATGAAAGAGAATTCAAAATTAACAAAAGAACTGTCAAATATGAAAAAGGAATTTGAAGGACAGTTGATGGCTATGTGTGAATAGCTTGAGCAGGAGAGAATTGCAGAAGATGCAAAGAAATAACTTGAAGAAACAATGAAAACAAAGGAAGAGGATTAGTATCACATCAATAGAGAGAATGTTGCAATGCATGAACAGTTAAATGATCTAGTTGAAGAAAATGAAGAAATCACCATAAAAAATGAAACTGTGAGAGAAGTAAATGAAAAACTCAGAGATGAAAATGAAATGCTGAAGAATGAGTTGAAGCAAGCACACGAACAACTCAAGAAAGGAGGCACATGAACATCTTAAGAGAGGACATGATAGTACCCTAAAGATTCTTGAACAACTTAATCAGTAGAGGAAACCTAATGACACATCTGGATTAGGATACACTGGAAGGAGTACACAGGAAATTGGAGAATCATCAAAGACAAAGGAGAAACAAGATGAACTCAAGTCATCTGTTAGCAATCAAGAGAGGAAAGTATCAAAGCCTACATGCTAAAACTATGGAAAGCCAGGACACACATCAAATGTTTGTAGATACCGACCGGTAAGTCCCAAAACTCAATCTTTTAATGGTTATTGCTATAACTATAATCAATATGGACATAAAGCAAGTGAATGTGGTCCTAATGCTAAATATGGAGTAAGATTTGAGGGACATTTCTACAACTGCAATAAGTATGGACACAAAGCCATAGACCGTAGGTCAACATTGAACTATTCTGGATCATCTAGACCACTAGTGAACACTAATGGTAGAAAACATCAATCTGGTGTAATTTGTGCAAATTGTGGAATTCATGGACATATAGAAAAAAACTGTAGAAGAATGAATTTGAGAAATCATCATGGACCCTGGAGATCAACTGGCATCATTTTATATGCATGTAATTGAATGGCTCATCTAGCTAGAGATTGCAGAAATAGTCCAGTGAATCGATCACCACAAAATGAAGAGAAGAAGAGTGTAAATGTTGAAAAAGTTAAAAGTTATATGAAGAAAAGTTGGGTTAAGAAGGAAGGAGGATTAAGTTAATTTGAGTTGGGATCTCAACCATCTAGTGTTGAGAGTTCACCTTCCAACTAGGTCAAGAAATTGAATTAAAGGGGAAGAAAACAAATGTCATATCAATCGGTTCCCCAAAAATATTTGTATAGAATCCAAATTTGCATAACAAGATGCGAGGTAATGTTACTGTATCTATATTTAATGATATTATGAAAAATTCAGAATTGTTGTGAAATATTACTGTTGGAAGCTTATCGAACAATAAATTTTGATGACATGTAACTGATTGAATGTCTGAAGATGTTAAGTTGATCACCAAAATGTAGAAAGATAATGCAAGACATTAAATCAGTTAATGGATTGTATTGTCATTGATGTCAACTTAATATAATTTGATCGGTTATATTCAAAGTGTCAAAGACTTCATAGAATCAAAAAGATAAAGATTATGCTTTTAGTAATGCATAAAAGACAAGCATTCACTAAGTGTCTACAAACACCGATGGCTAGTGGAACCCGAAGGACAAAGATCACCGAAAGTTAAGTCATAGTGATGCACGAGAAAAGAACCCGACCAACATTACTGACGAGCAGAATCACAAGCATACCCGATGGCCAGAATTACAGTATACCCGACGGATAGACAACCCCGACAAAGAAGCCCGAGGTGAAATTAAGTGTTGACCGAAGCTAACAAGAGTTAAAACACCAAAGTTAACTGAAGTTCAGAAACAACAAAATATCTAACTGGCAGAGTTAAATATAGACTTAACTGGTAGTTATCATTATTTTCATCGACAAGATAAATCCAGAGATAAGTAAAGGATTTAAAGTTGTTTTGTCTAGTTGGCAAGAAGATTTCTATGAGATAAAATAAGAGTTATGCTTTAAATCATATTGGCGAGAATTGTGGATCACGCCAAGATCAAGAAAATCAAGAACCTAGAAATGGTGATATCATGTCTATAAAGAGACAACTTAATTCATTACGAATTAAGAAAGGGGAGTGAATAAAAAGGAGGATGTTGAAGGGAAACTGATGAAGAACAAATTCATGCAGTCCTTATCAATCAAGCTGAGGAAAGAGCTAGAGATTTCTGTAGACACCGAGCAATAGAGGAACACAACATCACCGAGAAGAAAGTGGAGCGAAGGTATTGAAAAGATATATTGATCATAAAGAGATTACAATAGATTTGAAAATATACAAGTTTAAGTTATATGTATGAACAGATCATTTATTGTTTCAGTTTAACCATTGTTACAGAAAGTATCTTAACCGAGAAGGATTTAAAGATTCTTTTTATATTGAGAAACATCCCAAGGGGTATCAAAAAGTTTGATCATGAAGATAGCATGAGATGCCAGATACCATTTAACAAACTACACTGGGTTTGGTCATAGAAGGTAGCATAGAGATTCCTGATATTAAGTGAAAAACTATCCTACTAAATCCTCTAACAAGGTCACACCTAACAGTGTGTTTGTAACCTTTAGCAGGGTTGGCTCTTCATTGAGCTCACTTCAGAAGAGTGAAAATTTTAGGTTACCAGTCCCAAGTGGTTTTTCCCTTAACATGGTTTCCACGTTAAAAATACATGTGTCAATGTATTTACGAGTCATTAATTTAGTGTTTTGCATTACACAACTAATTTGGATTGATCGGTATACTCTAAGTAATTTACTATTTTTTGGTATATGAAAGATTTCTATTCGGTAAACTAACAAAATAAGGTCTAATAGAGCATTCCGAGCAGTAGTAATTTGATAAGTATATTTGAAGGCATTCATCTTATAGGACTGAAGATAACTAGAGGCTTAATATTGTGGAACTAAGTTTTTTGGTTGATTAATTCAAATATTTTTGAGGCCACTGATTCACCTTCCTTCTCAGTTATTACTAACAAAAGTTATGCATTGAATGAACAAACAGTAAGATGGTTAACCACTAGAACAGGTAACGGTAATTGAAATAAAAGGTAAACCCCAAGTAAAATTATAAATACATGTATCATGATCATTTTCACACTTTTTCTTTAATGAGAATTGTTTATAAGTTAAGTGTGAACATATTTTGAGTGACCGTTCAATTGAATCTGAAAAGAGAAAAATCGCCCAAACCCCACATGAATAGAGCAAGTGTTTAAAATGAAGAATTTTATCGATTGAGATTGAGTTTGTGATTTCAATTGTTAATGAGATTTTAACATGGCACAAAGGATCGATACTCCTACCCTAATTGCATATGTTGAGGATCTGCGACCACAATTCAGGTTACATCTGATGAAGGCTACCGAGGTTGATGAAGCTAGAGCATTGTCATCAATCCCACCTAAAGTTCTCTTGTAGAGGACATACGTTGTTTTATTCATTGTAAGATGGAGGAAATTGGTGAAACTGATATCATTGTGGGATATTTGAAGTTGTGTGAAGTTGGAAGTTTGAAGAATGAACATGCACATCCAATGAATATCGGTAATCTGAATGCACTAGTTGATTTCCCTACATGTTTCCATGATGACTGGAAGAGATAAGTACTGATCTTATTTCATGATCAATTCCTATGGTTGGATGAGAATCATAAGATCACAGATGAAGTAATCAAAAGAGTTACAGATTTTAGTGCAACTAGTGAGTCACTGACCCTAAGACAATTTTTTGGATATGTAGTTGCAGAATTGACAAAATCAAAAAGAGAGAATAGGGCCATGACTGTGAAGGACATACTTGATAATGTTGTGGGATTTACAATGATGGTTGTTGGTTACAAAATCTATCAGTCAAGAAGATACAAAAAAATTCCCCATGGATCAATCCATGTTGCGTGCAACATGGTGAGTGAGAATGCATCTTACAAACTGTGTGATTTTCTAGTTGATCAGATGGTTGTTAATAGGGAAAAGATTTCAAGTGATAATAAGAAGTCATTCAAGTATGGGTCATTACTTGTTTGTATTTTCATTTATTTTCAAAAGTATTTCCTTGGAAAAGGCAATGTTGAATGGAAAGAAGATAGAACTGTGGTAGCACAGATCTCAAATTATGTTAAGGAACTACGAGATCAATTTGACAATCTTATGTGGGGATATTTCAAAAGTTTTCAAAATTTTATGCATAAGAAATGGAGAATACCACCTGGTATGGTTCAAAAGTATAAGGATGATATATGTTTCTTAGTTGACTCAAGCACTTGTATACTTCAACCTGTTGTACCCAGAAGACTCTAGATCCCTACAATGGGTTATGAGATTTATGCAGATGAGATAGACATATATGAAGAGGTACTGCTGAGTAAGCCCATTGATGGTACTGAGAAAAGGTTTGGAACATATGAAGGAGCAAGATCTAGAATTAAGCTTGAACTCAAGAAGCCTATAATAGAAAGGAAAACAAGAAGAATTCTGTCAATGTTAGAAGCTAAGTTTAGGAGAAATATCTACCTCACAAGTAGCACAAGAGACCCCTACAATATCAGCTACACAAACGGTAGAGGCCACTGCAACTGAATCTCATAAAATTTCTAGGAGAAAGGGAAAGTAGAAAGCAAAGAAGACTCCTATGAAAACCACATCACTGATGCCTACTAGGAGAACACCAGCTAGAGAAGTCAAGGAAGCAAAGTCAACATCTACCAAGGATAAAGATACAAAGGATGATTATGAGGACACCTTTCAGACAAGGAAGTGAAAGAAGTAAAGAAAAAAGGTATAACCTCTACATGCATTTCTATAGATGAATTTATACATAACAGTGAGTTTCTTGGAGGATTAAGTGGAGTTTCTAGGAAGTATGAATTATGTTATAGTAAATAATTAAGATAAGAATTGAAGATGCAATCATTAAGAGCATGAAGAAGTTTAATTGAATCCCTAATGAACTTAGAGTTCACATTTCTAAAAAAAATTTGGTATAATTAATGGGAGATGGAAGATAACCTTAAGTATTGACAGTGAAGTAAGAGAGAAGGCACTGATGGAATGAAATACTAGATTAGATGTTAGTGAGATTTGGTCTTTTTTTGAGTTACATAAGTATGATTTCCCTATCAAGAGCAAAGTTACAAGAATTATGTTGGGGGAAACACACGGCCTACATGAAGAGACAATTGAGATTTGGAAGAAGTACATTAAAAGATCTAAGAAAGCTCTTGAGAGGAAGGTGATATAGAAGAAGATAGTGAGGAACTTGAGTATTCTAACGAGGAAACAAAAGAGGAATCAAATCAAGATGAGGTAGAAATTATTGAACCAACAGAGGTAACTAAGGAAGTTCTTAAGGCCATTACCAAAAAACTAGAAGAGATAGAGAAGCATGAAGAACAAAAAATTGAGGAAGTAAAGAAATATGAGGTAGTGATTGAGGAAATACCCTATTAGGAGACAAAGAAATCACTGAGAGTATCACTTACTCCTCCTAATACACATTCAACTATGCAATTGATCACTCCTACCAATATTCAGACTACAACAACATAAGATAAATTGGTAAAGAGAAAGTTGGATCTTGGTGAATTAGAGAAGAAGAGGAGAAGAGTTAGCATACAAATGCACATAATTTCTGAAGAAGAGGAAGCTATTGAAGAGATGAATATAGAAAATGTAGATTTCAAATTTTTGAGTCCTAAGGAGATGATGGCGCTATCAAATAAGCTGAGAGTAAAAGTCAAGAAGAACAAGGAAAGACTGAAGAAGAAGAAGGGAAGAGTACTTAAGACAACAAAGGAAATATTGCACACCTTAGTACCTGATACTAAGATAGATGAACATGAGAATGTCATTGATAAAATGGATAAGTTAGAGAAGGTAATACTGAAGGATATATCATTACTGGACAAAATTTCAATGTCAATAGATGAAGATGCATATGAGGAGAAAAGGATGGAGAAAGTAAAGGCTAATATTTCAACAGACATGGTATCTTTACAGAAAGAAGCTGATCATACAAGAGGTAGCTTGAAAGTTGTTGGAAACATATTGAAAGGTTCCCAAACTATCTAAATTTGCAAGTGATATAGATAAGAAGGCAGAGGAATTTGAGAAGGAACTGAATGATACAACTGAGAAGTTTGATGCAACTTCTAGCAATGCAACAATTTTTACAACTAAAGTTAGAGAGTTGGGAGGAAATCTACAAAACAATTCTAGTGTTATATGACTTGATGCACATTTGTCCTTGATGAAAAAATGGGAAGAATATGTTGTAACAAAATAATACAATGTATATTTTTGTTTTTTTGGTATTTACTTATGGAGTACAATGAAAGGGGGAGCACTATAATTGAACAACATTGTATATGGAACCCTATCAGTTAATGAAATGGAAATATTTTGGTGAAGTCTTGTTATGAGTTAATTTGAACAATGTGTTATGATTCTTTTTATTTCTTTTTCATTGTTCTGTACACATCGGATTTGACAAGGTTTTCCATCAATGCCAAATGGGGAGATTGATGGCATTGATCACCTAACTGGGAAAGATAATAAATATTGATACCTGTCTGATAAAAGATTTTCATTGATGGTCAAACATACTAAATAGTCTACTCATACAATTGACCACAACCGGTAATGAAGAATCTAATGGAACACCTAACCAACTAAGGTACACAACAACAACATGATGGAAATATACTAAATGTATATTGAGATCGTAGTATTATGAGGAGCGGTTTTGCAAGATGTTGCATAATGATATGTTAGAGATGCCAGGGTCAACTGATTCTTAAAATGGTAAAGTTTTATTCTAATTTTAATAATTTATGGAATAAACTTTGCAATGTTATTCCTGTGATCGCTAAACAAAAAATTGGTACAGATATCAAGGCAAAGTTTGTTGAGATTGTTATTTGAGTTGTCGAGATTCTATTGGTTTTTTTAGATGGATGATTTTTTCTAACGTTAACAACAATTTGGAACACTCTACAAGAAGTTAAACCTAATGGGGTAAGTGACCTAAAAGAAATTTTAAAATCAATGGTGTTGGTTAAGCGACAAAACTAGTTGTGTTGATTAAGTGGCAAAAACAATAAGCAATCATACAAAATATTTTCTGTGAGATGAATACAGAGTTGGAGAAATTGAGAAGAAGAGATTGGAGGAGAAGCAGAGACATTAATGTGAAGAAGGAACTATTGTAAGATCAATTAGCGACCGATACAGGAGATAGTGAAAAGATTTGGAGAAGAGGTTTAAGTCGCAGATTGAATGGAAGGTTGAGAATCTACAAAACCTAAAGGATATTACAAGCAAGGAGTGCTATTACAAATCAATCACTTTTTTTTCTCTAACAATTGCAGCAAGCTAAATCCTTTGACAAGGTAGACTCTTACATGTCTTTGTTTCTAAATCCTTTTACAAGGTGAATCTATAGATTGTAGATTTTAATCCTCTCATGAGTAGACTTTCAAAGGTATCATTATACATCTGATAATGTACTAGACATCTCTAACAATATGTATAACTCTCAGAAAAAGTTTTTGTAAGCCTTTCATAGGGCACCTTCTATACTGTTGTAGTGAAGTTTGTGGGTACCATCCCCACTGCAGGTAACCCTCTTATAAGGGTTTCCATGATACCAAAATAATTGTGTCACATGTGTCTATGGTTGTGATGTTTTGGTTTCATTTATTGTTTTATGGTTATGATTGTGATTCAACAATAATGGATAATGCATATTAAATCAGTTTTTTAGTTCTAGATCTATTACCAGTATTTAGAATTAGTCTTAAAATTTGAATTGGTGTATGTACTGATTCACCCCCCCTCTCAGTACATTACTTAGTTCTTATACCCAACTATTATCCCATATTTATAAATTATAGAAGACATCATGGGTTTAGTGGGAATTGGAGACATATTGTTCATGCTAATAAGCTAGAGGAAAGAGATACCTGTTGTAGACGTCTAAAATCGTCCTTATATTAATTTAATTAATATTCTCATAGCATTATAATTAATTTTAATTAATTAATTATATTTGTTATATTCTTCTATTTATTTAATTAAATATAATTCACTCTCCTTAGTATTTGAATTTAATTTAAATACTATCCCCTTTAATGTATTAAATTTTATTTATATACATTACCCCTCATTAGTCCCTTTTAAATAAATTTTTAATTTATTTATTCCTCCACATGACTTAATTTCTACTAAACCATACTTAATCTAAATTTTATTTTAAGATTAAGCTAATTTGAACCTAGATCCTACCCTACCTCACATCACTCTCACCAAATAAACCTACTCATTAATTAACTAAGGCTAATTAGGCTAATTTCTTGATTCCTACACAAATTAGTCCTAATTATTTGCTCACACATGTGTGAGCAAATTTCCAAAAATCCACTTTTCCAAATAATCCTTATTTGGTGCCAACAAGGTTTCTTACACCTATGATGACACCCTCTTACACTTTCTAAAAGTATTTCATTGGCCCAAAACTCTTACACCTCTTACAAGATCCTTCACATGTGTACTTTAAGTACACTTTGACCCATCACATCAAAAGTTTTTCACACATGTGTGAGAAAATTTGGCCTCTTTCATGGCTTATGTGTCCCTCATGTGGCACCTATGTGGATGCCATATGAGATCGACCTCATCCAAGCCCTCTCTCTCCTCCAAAAAATCTATAAATAGAGGTCATTGTCAAGAGAAAATCATCTCTTTTTTATGCATTGTTATCATGCTAGTTTAGTGATAGAATTTTTAGAGTGTTTTCATATTCATGCTTTAGATAATATATAAATTACATCTTAGACATAATGGTGAATGAATCTATTTTCTAGTTTTCATTTGATCTTGCATAACATCTTAGCAGAGTTTGCATTTTCATTTCAATCATTTGGTGAATGGCTTGAGACAAGCTCTTCATACTTATTCTTGAGATCTTCGTCCATCATTAGCTTGAATTTTAGTTTCCATCCATGAAATCATAGTGGGATTATGATATTGTGTTGGGAGAGCACACCCATAATTCTTTAAGAGAAAATCAACAAGGCTTGGGTGCACTTGTTTGGCTCATTGGAGGTTGTGATGGGACCTCTTGTTATTTTTATAGTATGCTTGTTAGACATGTTTAATGTAGTTTATTGATTGCATATCTCTAACATTTGCATGTCTTAGTGTGCTCCCAATAGGTTAGGTTTTAACACATACATTTTGGCATGCCCAGTGGGACCCACATCCCTATTTTTTAATGAATTTATTCTATTTTTTGTGACTCTAGAAACTTTGTACACAGACCTGTGTATGCTCTAATTCTGTTATCCACGTTTCCAGAATGTCGGTTGCGTAGATCGCCGTCTATGATACTTCATCGTCTGCACATACCAACTACCGTCTCCGCCTGTTATAAAACAGACTTGTAGTAACATGGTTTAAACTATTTTTTATTAGATTTTAGGCTTTTAACTCTTGGGTTTTTGACAGAGCGATACTTTTTAAGAGTTAAATGTTGTCTAAATTGATAAAAAAAATTTTGAAATTTATGTGTATTAAGTATTTTTATAACAGAATTTGACTATCTTTTTATTCGACTGTCTGTGCAGGTGAATCACCGTCCACGCAGATCACCATCTACGCAGATCACCGTCTGCACAGATCACTGTCATAGCACGAAGAAGAGATCACGTTCTTCACTTCTGAATTAACTATCTTTAGAAAGAAGCAAGAACGAAGGGTCACCAAGATAAGAAGGAAAGAGATCAATTTCAAAGAAGTTCGGGAGATAGTGCAGAGGCTCTGGGCAACTCACCTAGAGGTCTTTCCTGGATAAAGCTCCAAGGTCCAATTACCAGGTGAACGGGGCAAGATTTTCACACTTGGACAAATTTCCACTAAGGTGGAGTTTTCAGCCTTTTGGCCTCCGACATTTTGGCCTTTCGGCCCCAAAAGCAAGGAGTATTTTTTTGGCCTTTCGGCCTTTGAAGATTTCAGCCTCTTCAAGTTTTGTCAGCCTTTCGGCCCACGACAAGTCCAAAATTTTGGGACCTCCGAGTTTAAGGATTTTGATAAGCACCTGGGAAATTTTAAAGGCATTAAAGTTTTAGGGTAGAGGTCAGGGTCTGAAAAACTGGGGGTTTCCAGCGAGGTCACTTTTTCAAATGCCAGTTAGAATCCACATCAGATTAGTGGACAACTGTAGTTCATTTTGGAAAGACTAAAGGTTTCCTATCAGTTCCTACCGCCAGAGACAATGCCAGATGAAGAATCCAAGAAGGACCACCAGAATCAAGAAGAAGACTCCCAGCTCATAGAAGGAACTCACCTTCTTTCTGTCTCTCTTCTTTGGCAGATTTTTCCCTCTTTGCATGAGCAAATGGATTGTAAATGGATTTAAGAATCCATGCAAGTTACATAGTATCAATTAGTAGTAGTTTCCCTTCAGCAAAGTTCTAGTTTTAGCTTTTTCTTTAGTTTAGACTCTCTGATACCCTAACTCCAAAAATCAGAGTTGTAGATCAAAACTCTATATATTGTAATCAAAAAGCAATGTAAAGGGCCGAATTCTTAATACAAAAAAGATCTACATTGGGTGCTTCATTCATGGTGTGTGAATTACTACTATCTATGAGAATTTATTGAATATAAGCATGCATTATTCTTTATTTCCAGAGAACTCTTTGTATTGTTGTGTTTCAAATTTGTGCTACCTTTAGTTGGAGTTTGTTGTTGTTTATCTACCTTGCTGTGGTGAATGTGTGGATGATGCTATCTTTGGGCTTAATGACAAATCTGTCTTGTGGGTGCGCACGTCTTGGTGGCTTCATGATTTGATAGATTTTGAATATCTCGTATGAGTAAAACGTATCTTTTCTCCAAACGCTTGCATCTATGGAGTAGTGAATCATGAAGTGGTCTAATTTATGCTTCATGGGTTGTTCCAAATCTCTCCAGCATTCAGTTTGCAAGGAAGGGTTTACATCAGTTTATGTCCTTAGGATTTCACTTTCCTTTACATTTCTGTGCATTTCTTGTTACCCTCATCTCTTTAAATTCTGTCTTGAAATTCTGAAAATCGCTATCTAAAAAAAAAATATATAAAGTTGCATGTTATTTACCATACCCATACTTAAAATGGAAAATACCCAAAAGAAACTAATAGTATTTTGCAGTTTGTTGTCTTGAACGTACCAGCAAAGGCCTCCGCTTGAACAATCACATTTATCTTCAACTGAGTAACCAAGCAGGTTGTGACCCAACCCCGGAGAACTTTGGGAATAACTTTGTTATTCTTTCAAGAGAGGAAATCGAATCTCGAGATCCTAGCAAGTTGGCTTGTGTTAAAACAACGCTCAACAAATCTAGTGTACTGTCACTTGTTGACAAGACTATGATGCCTTCATCTTTTCTGTATGCAGTGTTGACTTCTCCGTCCTTTAATTTTTCTTATGTCATTTTTTAAGACCAACAATTCTTGTAAGTGTGATGAGTTTTCCCACAAAACCAACAATCTTTGTTTATGCCCCTTGATTCAATCTTCTTGTAGATTTGGATTTTCTTCTATTATTGTTTTGCTTTGTTGAGGCATTCCCCTATTGAGGCCTTACCCTATTGCTCATAAAGAAGGTATCACTTGATGAAGACTGTCGATTCTTCCTTCTCATATCTTCCCTGAGAAGTTTACTAACTACATCATCAGAAAGTAGTTTTCCTTTCCCAGATATTGAACTGATTGCCATCACAACACCTTCCCAGCTATCTAATATAGAATACAATATCAAGATAGCTTTAATTTCATCATCTAAATGTATGTTAACCAAAAGAAGTTGGCTGATTAGAGTGTTGAATTCATTGAGATGATTCGCCATGGTCCCTTCTTCCTTCATTTTTAAATTATACAACTTCTTCATAATGAAATTTTTATTCAAATCCAAAGCCATCTCATACAGGGCTGAAATCTTGTCCTAGAACTCTTTCAATGTCTTCTCATCTGAGACATTGAAGAGAACGTTGATGGACTACGAAAGAAAAATCATAACTCTTGCTTTTTTTTTCTAATTTCTTCCACTCTTCATCGGTCATCGAATTTGGTTTCTTAGCTTTCCCTTCCAGCATGAGTGAGATATCTTGTTAAATCAGCAGTGACTACATGTGCACTTTCCATAAGCCGAAGTGCTTCCCGAAAAATTTCTCTATTCTCCATTTATCTACATCCTCCATTTTTTTGGAAATTCTTCACCCATTTCCAAGCAGCTTTGACACCAAGCTCTAATGTCAATTCTTACCTTGATAAAATTGTCCAATATATACATGTTGGTTAGTTGACAATGTGTTTTACTCCATTGGACCAGAGATTAAATAGCATAATAGATGTTATAATTTAAATATTTGAACTTGAATCACATTGGTTAGTTGACACCATTGACCTATTTATTTGCATTGGTTGCAGAGGTTCAAAGAATTAGAGCAGGCATTTCTCAGGTTCAGTGACCTATTTATGTGCATTGGTTTCAGAGGTCTCAATCTTTGCTGAAAGTCCTGACATTGCTGAAGGTATTTCTCTAGGTTAGGAGTTTAGACAATTACCTTGTTAATTTTTTATTTGAAGTTGAAAACAAATATGCCTATAAAACTGTCCACTATTAGTTAAATTTGCATGTGTCTATGTTACTATTTTTAACTATTAATAACGCAAATTATACACATTCTTAGTATTTATTTATGTTGTTAGAATAGGTTATTTAGTTTTTAGTTGATAACTTAGTGTTGCTAAACATTACTATTGGATTGTTTTATATTCCTACAACTTGAACAATTTAAATAAGCATTGTTATCCTTTCAGTTCAATTTAGGCAAAAACAAAATTATGGCTTTAATATTTATTTTTATTATGTTTGTTAATTAGAAGATGGTTAATTCATTCCTTAGCATTAGTTATTTCCAATTAGAGTCTTGTTCTAGTAAGTTTATGATTTTTCCTTTCAATTATTTTTCATCTTAATAGGTGACAACCAAAATGATAGATGGATGCACATGTAGTTATGGTCTATTTCAAGCCTACGTCAATGGGTTGATAATTAAATGTATCCAAATATCCATAAGATGATTCTTAGTTAGATATAATATCTTTGAGTTAATAGTTGCATATCTCAATCCTCAAGACTTGGCATTGGAGATCAAAATAACAATAATTCCATACCTACTTTCCATTTCCCTATAGTACAAAAAGAAATGAATGCAATGGTAGAGTGGTCATATATTAAAGAAAAATTACTTAAGAAGTATAAGGATTATTGCAAGGGAGGGGATTTGTGTGGAGATGAATGGATCAAAAGGAGGATGAGCCATTGGAGGATTACCTAGAATGGTTCCTGTTCAAGTATTTGAATGTTTCATTGAATTTCATCCTTGTGTATGGTTAAGACACATTGCTATTACCTTATTTGAATCAATTTTGTGTTTAGTTCAACAATTTAGTGTACATAAACTTGACTAGTCTATAGGAGTGCAGGGATTTGCTTTGTTTTAAGATGTAATTGATTTGATCCATCCCCTTTTTGTAACTTTTGTCACTTGGGGATGGATCCTAACCATTTACTATTGCATTCTAGCCATATGAATGCAGGAAGGAAGTGAATTTTTCAAGTGGGCACTGATTAGAAGTGTTTATAAATAGGGTTGAAGAGTGGACAAGGGTCGTGAAATGAAGGCATAGGTATAGCAGTGGGAGATCTAGCCTTTGGAGGGGGTTATTCTATGCTTGAATCCATCATAGGATGGTCTAAGGATACTGAAACAACTCTTGTTTGGTTGGAATAGTGTTGGGAGGAAAGACATTGAGGGAGCCGTAGTTTCTAGGGATTTTTTAGACCAATTTGGGGCTTTTGCATCTAGAAGGGTCATAGGTGAAAATTGGTTCTAGAATCTTCTAATTGGGGTCATTTTATGATACTGTTGAAAGTGGAAAGGTCTGGGAGTTTATCCATGATAGGGTTCCTTTGTTAAATGGGGGTATTAGGCATACGCGACAAACTAGAAACAACAATTTTGAAGGTTGATGTCTCAAAAAAAGTTGGGTTTATTCTTGGGTATGTTTTATAACTTTCAAAAGGGTATTTTCATCCTTGATTTTTTTTAAGTCTTTTGATAAGATTTGGAGAAAAGTGTTATTTACTATCTGGTTAGGGCTACTAGAAACAATCCTAGAGTGCCAGTTTGAGTAATGGCAGTTAAACACTAAGAGTTGTGAACTTGATTATGGGAATATGGTGTTGGTAAGGTCTTGAGAACCTTTATAATTTTGGAGAACTCTCTGCAAGGGAGTTGAGGGTGTTGGTTTTCTTTGTTGGGTGCAACCATGGAGTGAGGAGCTTGGTTGTGAATGTATGGAAGAAGAGTTTCAAGGTGTGGAGCCTAGGATGGTAAAAAGAGGATAGGCTTGACCTATGATACATATATAGAGACTAGAATGGATCCTTTCTTGGAAGATGAACATAGTGTTTTTACAAAACAAAGGAGAGAATAAATATTTTCCTATGAAGTTGCAAATCCATCCCTAGCCTAAAAAGGAGAAGGAGATGACTGTCGACTTTAAAAGTAGAAATAAAAGGTCTTATCCATTGTTTTCTATATTTATAGATCATTTTTATAATTTATATAAAATCATAATTGATAAGAGAACAATCACACATAGAAGCCACAACACAAAAAAGTATGTGTAAAACCCAGAATAGGTGAAAAACTATAATGAGAAATGCTACTAGGATCTAGTGTCCTAATCCAGGCTCACAAAGAAATAATCTGTACAATGCTTAGAGGTACCAGCCCTAAGTAATCACCAAACTCCTTTCTTGAGAGCACCAACTCTTACAGAAGCACCAATTCACCATCCTAGATACACCAACCATAAGGATGTTACAATTCTCTTTTGAAAAAATTTCTCTCACTAAGACTTCTCTCATTTGCAAAAGTACTTAATTACAATTGTTTCATTTTGACATCTGTCAAAATGTAAAACATTAACGAATGACACAAATATGTTTACAACCCTCACTTCATTGACTTCCACTCTCAACTTTTATACATACAACATTTATATTTTACAACATCAAACTCCTCCACACAAATTAACACAAAATTATCGAGATATTATATGCCCATGCATAATATGCCTCTATCATCACACTTAGTCTTCTCATCAACGATACCCATTCACCACTTTACAATGGTCCTTTTCCTTTAAACACAAACTGCTTTTGGGTGAGCAGTTAGAAAATAGGTTCAATCGATCATAACCGATCATTTTGTTATAAACAACTAACCAATGAATTAAATAAACATTGACCTTTAGAAGAAATGGTTTAGTTATGGTATACAAATTCTTTTCTAATCACTAGTAATAGCATGAACAACAATGAAACAATTTGCAAACCGTAACTGCATACCATACAGGTGGTAGATGTTTTTTATTAGGGTAAAAGAAGGTTTTGAAGGGGCCTGAAACCCTTTACAAATAGATTTTGGTGGGAATCTGAAACCCGACTAAGACGAGACGCTGGTAAAGAATGAGCATTTCAAGCTAGCAGCCCAGAACCAACAAGTAAATAACGGCTATCAAAGATAAAACACTAAAACCCCTGCTGCCCAGAAAATAGGCCTAAGCCTTACACCATTAAGTTTGCTGGAGTTTTACATCTCCCTAAAAATAAATCCAGGGTTTTGACGTGGAAGCCAGAACCCACAATACATACACCATAGGGCCTCATCTCCTCAAAGCCTACATTTGACCCTAATCAAAAACACCCAGCTTCTGGAATGGGCCCTTGAAAACTATCAGCTTCCACCTGCAAACTCCTACCAGCAACTAGCAGAGAAAATAACTAGAGATACACTATAATAAGGGAGCCAAGGGCTCCCTCTTCCACATCTTTGGAAACAAAACTGATACCCAAAACCATGAGGATCTACATCAATAATATAGGACTCTAAAAAATAGCAGCAACAAACCACTTTAGACTTTCCCTGGGAAGAAGAAAAAACCACATACCGTCCAGCCCCAAAGGAGCACCACCAGTTCTAAACTAGGACCACACCACAACCCACTCTGCCATAAAATCTGAAGGGCTAACCCCTAGCCCTTTCCATCTTTCCATCCTATGACTAAATGGAAGAGATCCCACACACTGCCATAAGAAATCTCCACCCTACAGCCGCAGACCACCTCTAAAGGCTGAGCCTCCACCTCAATAGGATCTTCCGCCTCAATAGGATGCAAGGGAGAAGAAAGTTGAAGCAAAGAAAAGATCCCACACCAAAAGGCCATAGGAATGAACTCCACCTCAATAGGGGTATACTGCACCTCAATAGGAGTATTGCATAGAGGAGAAAGACCAATGGGATAGCCATCCTTACAAGAAAAAAATCCAAAAATAGGGGATGGACAAGAACGGTTGAGATCGAAACAATAGAATAGGAAGAGACAAGATCAACCCATATTGAGTCTAGCCTTGTAGCCACAATAGCAAGAGGAACAGACCACCATCTGGGATTTTCAAAACTTTTGCACCATAGCTTCTCTTCCACACCAAATCTGCACTCTCTTCTATGGAGAGGGCTACTCAAATAAAGAAGACAAGGCTCATACCAATAGGAAGACCTCTTGCAGGCCCAACCTACTCTCCCCACTACCATGAAAACCACATGAGACCTATCCAACACTTTAGATTCGAGTCTCATCACAACTACAAAGAAGGAAAGAGACCACTGAACCCATTTTCTAATGATGCAATCAAATTAGACTCCATCCCCGAGGCACGTGTTGCTCCCTTCATTCCCATCTTCTTCACCACCATATCCCTCTGCCTCCCCTTCCTCTATGGCTACCATGCCACCAGAAACCCTATCTCCCACCTTCATTACTGCTCCCTGTTGGAATTATATTGGAATGATGTACTAAGAGGGGAGGGGTGAATCAGTACCTCTAAAACTTTTCTTGGTTAGCCCATTAACCCTTAATCATAAGTTTGAAAATTATCTTATCTAATTGTTCATCTTTCTTTATGTATATGGAATCATAACATAATTTATTTAATATGCAACCATACAAGAAACATTCATGAAAATAGATAACACATGACACAAGATATGATATCGCAAAAAAATCCTGTTAGGAAGTAAAAACTGCAGTGGGGATTGTTACCCACAAGACTTCACTATCTGCAGATAAGAAGGGGTCAGTTAAGGCTTACAATTGGTCACTTCTGATGACCTACCTTGTTAGGAGTATTACAGTGGAGATCTACTTCGTTTGAAGCTTTAGCAACACTGTTAAGAGATTTGTAAAGAATGGTTAAGTCCACCTTCTACAAAAGGATTTTAGATGTGATGCACTTGTTAAAATGCAACTACATAAGTCTTGATCTAATGATGTATGCGATCTCTAATTGTTGATAACAGATCCAATAAAGCTTCCTATGTATGAATAATCATCCTTACATGATTGAATAATACTTTTCTTTACATATCGGTAGCCTCTGTGTGTTCTTGATAACTGAGTATAATTTGTTTTTGAACTTTGCATGAATTCTGCCTTCTGCTCCTTAGATTCTCTTCGTGGCTATCAACAACAATGAATTCACAATTGATTGAACATCTATTTATACTAGATTTTAGCTCTATTCTAGATTCACGCTTTCGCAAGTTAACTCTAGATCCAAGGTTTACAACTTGACCTTGATCTTTAGTTAGATATTATTTAGATCTATTAGGATGCTTTAAAACATTTACATTATGCTTGCTTGACCCTCAAGTAATGATTTAAAACAAATTAAAACTCTAAAAATAGAATTACAATGCTTTATCTGACGTGTAAAAGCCAGATCCACTATTTGCGGGTTCTCTAACTGACTGTCAGTTCTGGTGGTCGGTCTGCTCTGTCAGTCTGTCAATTTTCTTTGCCATCAGTGTTCCTTTCTTGAACTATTTGTCAGGTATTCTTTTTTGTGCTCTGTCAGTTTTGTTCTCAAAACTGTGTCATCGGTGATGATCTTAGTGTTATGTCATTGACTCATCGGTGATGTCCTGTTTACTTCGTCGGTGTTAACACTTTTCAGTGTTCATCAGTTAATTCCATAGTTAGCATTTTTGCATGACACTTTGATCTGTTGGGTATGCTTGCTATCTGTCGGTTATGCTTGCAGTCTGCCGGTTATGCTTGTATCGATGATCTCTGTCAATGTTTTTCACTAAGTGTACTAATGGAAAAATAATGTCATCAATCTCCCCCTTTGACATTAGTATCAAAAACATGATATGTGCAACATATTGAATGTATTAGTATGTACACCTATGTATACTTCTTCCTTAGTCATTTGAATGACTCCCCCTATGTATATGTCGGTAAGTGTAAGTATATATACATTTTCTTATGTTCTTTTCTTTCCCCTTTGATATATTGTACATAACTATCTTTACATATCTCTGTTCCTTCTGTACATACAATATACATACATTTCTATTCCTCCTTTTACATACATTTCTATCCCTCTTTTTTTGATAATAAAGGCAAAGGTACTTACAACTTGTCAAAAGGGTGGGAATGTGAGGACTTGGTCTCCTCCATCATCTTTTACCATTTATCCTTCAGCATTTCTAGAGTCATGTGCTCAAGTGATATCCTTACATGTATATCATAGATGTTGTCTACTATAGACATCTCTAGGGTTGCAATTAAGTTTCTCGCTTCAGAAATATGTTGTTGTAGAATAGTAAGATTTGGCAGTATTTGTGCTTGTAGTTTGGTAATCTCACCTCTGAATTGTGTTTCAGCATATCATATTTCTTACCTTAGCCTATTAGCCTCAATGAATTGTCATGATGTGCCTTGATACTATCTGCATTTGAGGTTAGGCTTTGTGCACTTGTTGTGACATTAGAATCTATTTCTGCTAACTTGTCACTATTTTCTATTGTAAACTTTTCAAGCGTGCACATCTTTTGAACTAAGGTAATTGCCTCAGCAATCATTGGCTCTAATTGATCAGTTAGTTTAGAGAGATTTACCTTGTTCACTACCACTTCTTGGCTGATCTTATCAATTAACTTGTATTGATACTTTTTCTCTGCTTGTTCTTCCATAGCTTGTTCTGCATCTAAATTTTGGTCTGTGATGGCGTCGGTAAGAACAACTATTTGCTCCTTAATTGTGGCATTATGTTCAAGTTTTACTTCAGGAACAAGTTGTTGGAGAATGTCTCTTGCCTTGTCAAGTGCCATTTTTTCCCCGTGTTCCTGTATCATTTTCTTCTAAATGGATTTCCTTTGACATAGTACTCCAAACTCTTGAAGTTTATCACTATCCAAAGTAGTGATATCCCAGTTTGGGACTTCTATTACTTCATCCAATGTAATAGCCAAGATGTCTTTCTTCAATGCTTTCTTCTTCTTCTTCTTTGGCTGGGTGGTAGATTGATGTATTACCATTTGTAATCGTTGATATTGGGTTGACTTGGTAGGTGAGGGTCAAGAAGATGAAGATTCTTGTTGTCTCTGTTCTGAGTCCACCGGTTGGTTTTGTGAAGACGTCTCCTCATTGGCCTTAGGTGTATCAACAGATATATTTTATTTTTGTTTTGTGCCTTCATCCTACTTGACTTCCTCACTCTTATCTTTTTCTTCACTCTTTCTCATTGTATCCTCAGTTTTTTTATCTACTTCTTTGTTTAGTTCTTTAGACACTTCTTGCTGAGTGTTGGTTGCATCTTTCATTTCTGTCTCTGTATCCTTTTGAGTGTTGGATGCATCTTTGTTTTTATCAGTACCCATATCCTTGGGTATATCATCATCTTTCTTAGATGATTTGTCCTGACTTGATTGAATATCAATAGCATCTATTAATATATTCATGTTTGTCGGTGTATTGACTGTTGCAGAGTCAATAGTTGAATCCTTTCCATCAGTATTGCCCTTTGCAATATTTATGTCTTCATCTTTTTGAACTTCTACTACAGGGTATTTTCCTATAGTGTCATTGACAATGTTGTCTAACCATGATTCATCATTTATATCATCAATTAAGTTACCTTTAATTGTTAACTCTTCTTTGGTAACTTCTTCATCCTCTAAACTGATGTGAATTAGACTTGTTGGTACTTAAGTTTCCTCACTATTGTCAGGCCATTCTTCATCTACAATATCAACCTGTTTCTGGCCTGTTATTTTAATTTCTTCACTGTCTAACTCATCTTGTGAGTTATCTCCCTGAGTGAAATTTTATTTTTCATGACTGCTCTCTTTAGCAGTATTGAGTATCTTGCTCCATTTATCATGAGCTTCTTGTTCTAGCTCTATAAAATTCTCTTCAAGAAATTTTTAAGCTCTCATTTTGGGTAAGAAATTTTTCTCATATTTCTTCATGATTTCATTTGTTTCTTCCCTTTTTGATTCAGGAGGCATAAGAGAAACAAGTACTCTTTCTCTTATCCTTTTCTCCTCATGGAGTGCAAATGTGAACCTAGAAGATAATCTAATCAACAGTTCTTGTGGTACATCACGTGTAATGAATTGAAGTGGGACATAATAGTGTCTGCACATTTTAGCTATAATTGCATCTTCAATTTTATTCTATTCTACAGAATCCTATTTCAACCATTTCCTAATCTTAGGATGTCCAATAGATGAGGCTTCTGAAATGTACTTACATATTTCATCAATGTTTTTAGCGGTTGATGTCACCTTTGATGTTTCCTTTTCTTGTTCAATTGTAGTGTCAGGTTCATCCATAGCTAAGTCCTCTATATCCTCCGTTGTCTAAAAAAATTTCCTCCTTTTGGTAAGTTTCCCATCTAGTTGTTTTCCCTTTGATGTGTCAAGTTTCCTCTTATACACCTTTCCTTTTACCATGGCCCGAGTAGGAGTTGCATCCTTTGATATCTGACTCCTCATTCTTGATTTCTTAGGTGGAGAAGGAGGTGGTGAATCAGACTATTCTCCCTCTGATTCATTCTCTTTTGTTGTATCACCGATGGGTAACTGGTACTCGGTGATTTCCTCCTTACCCTCTTATTCTTCTTCACCTTCCTTTTTTTCTTCACCTTCAGAAGATATATTCAATTTATTTTTCAAATTCTTCACCATTCTGCCTGACTATTTTACAACTTTCTTGATAACAAGATTTGTTTTAATCTTTTGTTTGGCCTCTTCATAGGTGCCAAATCTTGATTGCTTGTTGTCCACTGGTTCATTTAATAGTGCCTTAATGCACTCATTTGCTAGTCCTGCTTTGATTTCATATTCTAACTGTGTAAGCCATGACTTCCTAGGTACTACTACTTGAATGTACGTGAAATCAGTATCTACCATGAAACATATATTCTCTTTGTGTTTCTCTATCAGATTTTCAAGAATCCTTGTTCTGGATTGCAACATTTCCTTAATGGTTTTGAAATACTCATGCATTACACTATCAAGTTTTTTTCCTAGTGATTCTATGAATTCACCTATCTGAATGGTTATAGGTCTGCTTGTGTCCCATACAACTTTTCCTATTGAAGGAAAGTATTATAAAAAGTAAAATAATATGCACATTATGAGGGAACCAAACTTACAAGTGTTTGTCCTTGAAGATCTTATAGTGCACATGTTCTCCTCCAATTGATGTAACAGGATCTCTGCAAGATCCATCTTCTTTCCTTGTTTGATGATCTTGTATGATGTGCTCATAGCAGTACTTGATATGTTATTCATTTTGCTCACTTGGAAGATTTTATATCCAACAACACATGCTCCAAACTTCAACTCTATGTTGGTAATGGTGTTGACCTTAAGTGCTCTTTTGTCTGATTTAGCACTAGTCAATTTTTCAACCTCTACTAGGGATGGGTGCTTGTGAGCTTGTAGTTTTTCAATCGTAGGATAACCAGTAACTTCGTGAATAACATCCTTTGTTATTGGCTTTGGCTTATTAAGCCATAGAGTCTTGTTGTGCATTCTGCTAAGAACAATCTTTATCCATTCTGTTTTGAAGACTTTGGGAAAATGCAGTGTATTCGTGAGTCCTTTCACTTCCAAATGTTTATTCTCTTCTTTGAGCTTTCCAGTGTCATCACATAGTGCCCTCTAGGCATTATCTAGGTCTAGATCTCCTATTTCCAAGATCTTGCAATGTAAATAGGACCTTACGTCCTCTACCAGCAAAACCCTAGGTGGGATTCTGGAGAATTCTCCGGAATCGTCAGGTTGTGATGCTATTTCTGGGTGTAGCTTGAATTTGGGTTCAACACATGAGCCTCTGCTAACAAGCTTGAATGTTTTCACCTTATTTTCCTTAATCTTTTCAACTCTAGAAGTTGATGCCATCGCGTTGCAAAAATTTAGGGCTTTTCACAAATAAAATAGTGCAGTCGGTGAATGTGGTTACTTACTAATTCTTTGTGATTGCCTGTGAATGTGAGTGCTTTGTGTCAAATTAATTTCTACTGGGTCTCTCTCCAAATTTCTCTGAAATCACTCTGCTTTGCTTTTCTCTGCTCAAAAATCGTGGGTGCGAAAATGAGTTTACCCATCGGGCTTTTATAACTTTTTGTGCCCTAAGTTGTCATTAATGCTTACCAACTCGTCGGTATACAAAGACTGAGTTCATTGGTAGAGGCATTCATAACATCTTCGGTGTCTATGCAAAGCGTCGGGGTTGCTAGCAGCTTTGGTGACTTCATCGATGATGGTCAGTAAAGTGGTGAAGATAGCTTTTGTTGCCTCAAGGTTCACCGATGTCCGTCAGTTTACACTTAGTAATTTTGTGTTTGTGTAATGACCAACACATTCTGATAAGTAGTGCTAAATTCTTTGTGTGTGTTCACCGATGCAAATTGTGCCTAATAACCGATGGTAGATTTTCAACAATTTAACAAATAACAATATATTGCATCTTTTATTCATGCTAATGTTACAGTATGAACTATGTGTAATGGAACCAATGTATAATATACCTTTTCACAATGCAGTTCCATACTTACTTGTGCATTTTAGTTGGATGTAGTGATGTCACTAGATCCATTGGATTGGGTGTCACCATTTGTATTGCTTGTTCCAGCACCTTCAGTGTTTGTGGCTTTTACCCACATCTTGTTTCTCATTCTCTTGATGTCATCAATGGTATTTCCATTGGGATGAATACTTGTATCTGTCAGTCGGTCTTTGCAATCTTTTATCACATGTCCAACCTTATGACAATGTAAACATGTCATACCTAGATTGGTCCAACCTCTTGACCTTCTGGTCCACTTTCTCATACAGTTGGCAGCAATGTGACCATACCTTCCACATGCTGTGTAGTTTACCCATGTGTTATAGTCCCAAACATATGAGTTACCTCTTCTTGTTGGTTTGTAGCTATTATTAGGTTCTTTTGGTGTCCAGGCCTTGTTTTTCTTTTTCCAGCACTCCTCATGTGTATGACCATTCATTTTGTAGGTAGGAAAGTACTTCTCCATGTAGGTTTTCCTCTTTGGATTTGTTACTTTGGATCTACACTCATGTGCCTTGTGTCCTTTCTTTTGACGTTTATAACAATTACCAATGAAAGTAGATTGTGCTTGAGGAATACCTTTGCTTCTACAAACATTTGAGGTGTGGTCGGGTTTTCCACAATGATTGTATGATAGCTTCTTAGATCTTGGGGTTGTGAAAGCATTTCTTTGATCTGGTTGATCAGAAGATTCACCATTCTTGTTGTACCCTAATCTTGTGTAGTTGTTGACTCTTCTCTGTCCATCAAGAAAATAATCCATCCTTTTGTTGCTTTCTTTAGCCTTTTTGACCAATTCATTGTGTTGATTCTGGACTTTGATTTCATGCTTCAATTTTTTATTTTCTTCTCTTAGCTCACCAATGATCTGTATTCTTTCAATGAGTTCAATATTTAGTCTGTTTGCCTCTTGACTCATAAGAATAATCTGGTTGGTGACTTCATGGTGATGCTCAGTAAGTCGTTGAATCTCTGATTCTCTCTCTTGCATCTTTTCTATTATTTACCTCCTATCATCAATGGCTAGTGTTCTTTCATTTTAAGATTTTCTTGCATCATTCATGACATCAATCATTTTCACCATTTGAGTCTCTTGACCAATTTGCAGCATTCTCAATTGCTCGGTCAGATGTTGATTGGCCTCATGTAGACTTGTGATCTTTTCATCTGATTGGTCTAATGCTTTACTTGACGTTGATTCTGTTGTATCAAAGTAAACTTGTATTTCTAATTCTTTGTAGTCCTTCTCATTCAGCCTAGTTGCCATAATCTTTCTTTCATCAAGAAGCTTTCTCAAGTTGATTCTCGCCTCTTTATAGTACTCATAGTTAATCTGCATCTGCAATTGCTCATTCTCAATAGTCTTGCCTAGTCTTTACTTTTCCATTGCTCTGATCTTTTCTCTTAAGTCTTTAAGATTTTCAAGAAAGAGACTTAGCTCTGATACCAATTGTTGGAATTATATTGGAATGATGTACTAAGAGGGGAGGGGTGAATCAGTACCTCTAAAACTTTTCTTGGTTAGCCCATTAACCCTTAATCATCAGTTTGTAAATTATCTTATCTAACCGTTCATCTTTCTTTATGTATATGGAATCATAACATAATTTCTTTAATATGTAACCATACAAGAAACATTCTTGAAAATAGATAACACATGACACAAGATATGATATCGCAGAACACTCCTATTAGGAAGTAAAAACTGCGGTGGGGATTGTTACCCACAAGACTTCACTATTTGCAGATAAGAAGGGGCTGGTTAAGGCTTACAATTGGTAACTTCTGATGACCTACCCTGTTAGGAGTATTACAGTGGAGACCTGTTAAGATCTACTTCATTTGAAGCTTTAGCAATATTGTTAAGTGTGTACTCTGTTAAGAGATTTGTAAAGAACGGTTAAGTCCACCTTCTACAAAAGGATTTTAGATGTGATGCACTTGTTAGAATGCAACTACATAAGTCTTTGATCTGATGATGGATGCAATCTCTAATTGCTGATAACAGATCTAATAAAGCTTCCTATGTATGAATAATCATCCTTACATGATTGAATAATACCTTTCTCTGCATATCGGTAGCCTCTGTGTGTTCTTGATAATTGAGTATAATCTGTTTCTGAACTTTGCATGAATTCTACCTTCTGCTCCTTAGATTCTCTTCGTGGCTATCAACAACAATGAATTCACAATTCACAATTGATTGAACATCTATTTATACTAGATTTTAGCTCTATTCTTGATTCACACTTTTGCAAGTTAATTCTAGATCCAAGGTTTACAAATTGACCTTGATCTTTAGTTAGATATGTCTTAGATCCATTAGGATGCTTTAAAACATTTACATTATCCTTGCTTGACCCTCAAGTAATGATTTAAAACAAATTAAAACTCTAAAAATAGAATTACAATGCTTTATCTGACGTGTAAAAGTTAGATCCACTATTTGCGGGTTCTCTAACTGACTATCAGTTCTGATGGTTAGTCTACTCTGTCAGTCTGTCAGTTTTCTTTTCCATCGATGTTCCTTTCTTGAACTGTTCGTCAAGTATTCCTTTTTGCTCTCTGTCAGTTTTGTTCTCAAAACTGTGTCGTCGGTGATGATCTTAGTGTTATGTCATTGACCCATCAGTGATGTCTTGTTTACTTCATCGGTGTTAACACTTGTCAGTGTTCATCGGTTAATTCTATACTTAGCATTTTTGCGTGACACTTTGATATGTCGGGTATGCTCAATGTCTGTCGATTATGCTTGCAGTCCACTAGTTATGTTTGTACCGATGATCTCTGTCAATGTTTCTCACTAAGTGTACTAATGGAAAAATAATGTCATCAGCTCCCACCCATGCCTTGTTGCTCCTGCCCATGCTGCCAATTCAATTGTTCACACTTTAGGTTCGGATGATTAATATTATAAATAAACCAAAAAAACTTAAAACAATTTGTTTGAATAACCTGATAAATGCAGATTGTTCGTGTATTAGTAGGAGGAGGTGTTTGTTTCCAAGGTAAGGAACATCTGACATATTCAATTCAATGCATATAGAATACATGTATAATTCTACTCAAACAAATTACTTTCAACAACTAGATTACTATCTTTCAAAAACAATCTTTGTATTTATCTTACTTTTTGAAACAATATTTGTATTTATCTTACTTTGTTCTTGATAAGATTCACGGGATAGACATATTGTAGGTTTTTTTTTTGAAAAATATATCTCTCTATTTGGATGTGTTTATTTATTAAACTCAACATCAACCTGTTCAACATTTATGTGTTTGTATTATGACAATAAAACTAGGGTTTCTCAAAAATAACTTCTACCTTATTTTCATCTACACTTCAGTATTTATATTAGACATCAATTAGGTTGGTAAACGGGTTTGATATTCACATCAATGATTTTTTTTTAAGATTACGTACATAACATAAAATATCATCACAAATGAATACATCAAATCCTTATAGTAAACTTGGCACAATATTATGCACGCATATCAATGCAATAATATCAATGATCAACATGTTGAGAGATGTCATCTTGAACATGTAGGTGGTCCATACATACCATGAATTCTAAGGGTACCGTAAACACACTAAAGTAGAAGACTCTAAAGAAAAATACAGCCCATCATTTGTACGTCCCTAGATACATAGTCAAACAAGTGTTGAGATTTGTGCATCTCCATGCTACAAACTGCAAGGGCATTACTTCCTCCCTCACTAAATTTAGCCTTACTTTTTAAAGCTTGCACAAACCAAGGATAGGGACCTAGTACTTGATCCTTAAAACACATCAAACACAAAAGAATGACATCTAGACTCTCTTTAAGTCTAGGCCACAACACAACAAACTCACACATCTTTAGGATGGATGAGCTAATCAAACACTAGTCAATAGGTGCAAGTACAATCACCACAATACCCTCACCAATCACCATTGTACTGGGATCAATGACTTACTACATCATCTCAAAGAGCATAAAAAAAACAAGGTCCTACTCAAGGACTACCATAAATTGTAGGAATGTCATCTAGCCACCAACTCACCCAAGAAAGGCACCAACAGCCTACAACCTCACCTCAACGCAAGCAAAAAAAACACTCAACCAAACTTCCTATGGTCTCTCCTAAGACCAAGGAACTTTACCTTCCAAGGTAGCACCCAAAATCTAGTGAAAATTAGTCCATGAGACAAGAGAAAGCACCGTGTCATGCTCACCAAGAGCACGCCTCACTTCCAAACATGATCTCACTTCCTCAAGGTATCACTCTAGAATAGAAAGGATTTCCTTAATACACCTACTTCTCATCAAGAAACCAAGTACAACTTAGGGATTCCTATAGGCTAAAATCTAGAAGGATGCCTCACACAAACAAAAAAACTCACACTAAGGAGGATCAACAAGTCAAAAATCACAAGGAGACTCGATCAAAAAATGAATACAAGGCATAGGAGCTAAACATAATTTCATGACACCACAAAGATCAACTATAACAAACTAAACGTTAAGCTACCCAACAAGATCATGAAAAATGATAAAATAAGTGACGAAGAATATCCAGAAGGCTAAACTTCATGTACTCACAACAAGATAGCCAAGTGTTCATACAATAATTCCATGACCTTCTATCCTTAATCTAGGAACATGTCAAACTACCAAAAACAATCGTACAATAAGGCTGACCTCAATAGGTAGTAAAACAAGAGCTAGATAAATATAACTATAACATGATACATACAAATATTATGTGTTGAAGCATTAGTAGTGCCATGTGGATGATGATTGGAGGAGGGAATGATTTATGATGGGAACAATTGTAGAGACATATGGTTGATGATCTTCTGCGTTATTCCTTTTTTGGTAAAGGTATGATCTGGATTTCTTTTATTCTGATCTTTGAATAGTTGGGTTGTTTTACTGGCTGGTTTATGTTCTAGTGCGTGGTTTTGGGGTCTTCTTGGTAGTTTGATAAATGAGAGTGGTATTTAGTGGGTATAATAATTGTGAGGGAGAGTGGATGGTTTGTTAGGTGTGGAGATTCATAATTTACAAGTTGGATTACATGAAGCCATGGAACTCGACGCTTTGTGACCTTAGTTTTCTTTAAGCTTGTGTCTCTAAAAAAGTCTGGGGAGTTTTTGAGATCTTATAATATGCATTATATTTTTTCTACTTTATTATTCATTCTTGTATCTTAAAATGATTATTTTAACCTTACTGTAAGAGTCCTCTATTCATCGGAGGATTCTAATTTTATTATGTTATGTCATATAATTTTCAAATACTTTCATAGTTTATTTGAAACCTACACAAGCATTTGATATTGGAATCTATGATGTTTATTTTAAACTTCTTTTCTAGATCCATAGTCATTCACATTTGAAATTACCTGAAATACATATAATTTTAAAATTCTTTCATAGTTCATTTAAAACCTAAACAAGCATTTGATATTGGAATCTATGATGTTTATTTTAAACTTCTTATCTAGAGCCATAGTAAGACACATTTGAAATTACCCTGAGCCCTACAGTGTGATGTACACCGTCTATCATCTAGGTCAAGAATAAATTTATTTCATTCAAATGCTATAGAGAAAAATATGAATCCATAGGTATTGAATCCATGTAGATAGTAAATTCAGATAGTAATGCCACATGAAAGATGAGGGAAATGGGAAAAAGTGCCTTTGGCATCCGAGAGGCTAGATCTATCTAGACTTGGGGCTGAATACCATCACAAACATTATATTAACTCTTTTCCTTTGAGCAATAACTATGAACAAGTAAAATTGCTTCTTAGATTCATTTCCAAAGTTGGTTTATATTGACATAATTAATATGTGCATACTTTGTCTTACATGTCTTGTTGGCATATATTAAGTTTTTAATGTTTTTCTCTTCAATATGGTTACACATATTTCTTTATTACATTTTTTTAAATTATGTCTACAAATCTAAGAAGATTCAATTATAATGATTATAAAATTAGGTAAAATGTATTCAAGATATTCACATTTCAAATTATTTTATGTAGATTACTAGTTGATATTATATTTTTCCAAATACATAGTCTGCTTCATATTTGTTTCATACATTTGTTCTAACATTTTATATTGTTTGTGATTGAAATTTATTTTTTTATTAAACATCAGTTTTGTTAATCTTAGGTATTTCTGGCAGTTTGGTAATTTATACAAACTATTGTGTAAAAGATGATCAAATTATAGGTTACTTTGAGTCTTTGTAAATTTGAGTAGTTTGATGTATTGAGGGTATAAGTTTCTAGGTAAATTTGTGTATTTACTTAAGTACAACTTTTAACACATTATTTTACTATTGTATGCATGTTTACGAGAAATTACTCCTCTATAGAAAAGCAAGCCACTTCAAAGATAATAAGCATTTTGTAGATTGTGTGTAACTAAAAAATAGGGTCTCTATTTGTTTCAAGTTCCTCTCCCCTGCAATCTCCAATCCCCTACATCCCCTATAATTGTGTGTGGATTTTCCAAAAATAACTCAACTCGTTACTGGGATTGAGTTGGTACAAAGTAAAAATCATTCCTTGAGGATTCTCCATGCTCCTTGAAAGTAGGAGTAGAGAATGGATATTTTGTGGCTTCAAACGAGTTTCCATTAAATCATTTTCTTTGAGTAATAATTGTAAACCAATCAAAGATCTTAGTTTGGTCATGCTTCTTAGTTGGATTGTATTAAGGTGATTCGCCTGCTCACACTTTTATTGAAAACCATTGCTTCTGTATATTTTACTATGAAATTTTTATGGATCCATTCTCTCAAAAGAAAATATTTATTTTCTTATTGGATAGGCAATCTCCCTTTGAAGAGGGTTCATGGCCTTTGGTTGATCTTTGCTTTAACGTTTGGAATATATGGTTACACTTGATAGTGCTAAGCTTTCATAATTAGGATCATACAAATCATAGATCCTCAAGGTTTCACTCCTGTATCGTCTTAAAATGGAAGCACTTCCATTTTGATAGGCTTAGCACCCTCATTTAGTGTGGTTAGCATATTAGATTTGCATCTGTGCTTGATTATACATGTGTAGATGAAATTAGGGTTAGGATCTTGTGGATTCTCCTAGATTTCTCTCTCTATGGCTCTTTTCTCTAGGTAGGATCTATGTATTGGTCCACTTAGGCCTCATCCTACTCTCTCCCTAGGCCTTCTCAAACACTCTGGCACATTTCCCTACCTTTCTAGGTCCCCGGCTGATCTGGAAACCTTTCTGCCACTTTCTGGTGACCTACCTGAAATCTCAGGTCGGGGTCGAGGTTGACATAGATCTTTTCCAGGTGGTGGTCCCCGCTTTCAAATCTGGAGCTTATCGGGGTCCGAAACTTAAAATAGGTCCCCGGGTTTAGACGCGGAAGTTTTTTCTCTGATATTTGAATTAATATGTTTTCTCCTTAGTTGGAAAATGTGATTGGACCATGATTCGAGGAGAAATCTGAATTTGGATCCCTTGCATTGCCCTAGGAGGCCTATGTTGAGATCTCTATATAAACACTTTCTTTTGCCTTCATTTGAGGATGAAATAAAATCGAGAGATTACATGACGGAATGATGAGGCAAGCAAGCAAGAGGATGATATAGAAGAACATACTATGAGGACATATATCATCATCTTCAATCAAGCACTTTGAGGACAAGACTATGGTGGATTTTCATTGAAGCAAGAAGGCTCTCTCTTTAGATCTACTACTCACAACATTCAAACATTCAAAAGACATCATCACAGGGTAGCAATTACGGATTGTGAGTTGATGGGAATACTTTAGCCTTGGGGGCTTGGTATGCTTTCTTTGTCATATTCAAATCTATGCATTGCTTTCCCATTTCCATGTTATGTTAGGATTGTTAATCTAGAAGATTA
This sequence comes from Thuja plicata, assembly GCA_018584345.1. NCBI lineage: Eukaryota > Viridiplantae > Streptophyta > Pinopsida > Cupressales > Cupressaceae > Thuja > Thuja plicata. The sequence goes on from MU226793.1 coordinate 6,723,110, forward strand.
GATCTTTATATTGCATGTCTAAAAGCTCTTTTCAAGAGATCACTACACGCACACATTAAATTCTATATTCGGCTATTTGTGGAGGTGGAGATCACCAAAATGGGGGTTTGACTAAGGAAAAACCCTATATAGCCACCCCAAAATCCCTCTTTTTAGATATTTGCAGGTGTTATTTTCAGGAGTTACAAGCGCTGGACAGTAAATCTGAGACCAAATTTGGATACCTTTTTTAGCAAACTTCTGAGATCCGCTAATAGATTTTCTGTCGACATTGTACAGGTCAGGGTCGACATTATTGGGTCAGGGGTGACATTTGTGGGTCAAGGTCGACCTTTTTCATAAGACGACATCAGAATGGAAAAATATCTTTGGGTTTTGTTCGTCTTTGCGTTCCAATTTGGGATCAACTGTCAGATTTTCCAGAAACTCAATATAGACCTCAAAAAATGAGTTTTTCCAGATCTGCTATGATATGAGGTAGGTATCTTGTCCATTTATTTCTTACATGTTCCTTAAGCTATTTATCATAATAATTAAGTGTAATAAAACATAAATTTGGCTTTAGGATCTCAATTTACCACATTACACAAATCTTATTTAGGGAGCCCTTCTTGTGCCAAATTTTATACGTTACATTTTGGTGAACCCGCGATAGACAACTCTTTCTCTTCCTTGGTGTTAGATTTACATTTCATACTAGATCTTGCATGCATGTAGAAATAGGTTTTCTTTTATGCTCTTGCATTTATATTTCAAAAATTCATAAAAATCACAAAATTTCTTTAAAAATACAAAAACATTTACATTTTACATGCTTGTAGTGTTTTCTTGTGTTCGACATGTATGATTTTTGTTTTGAATACTTTGATGAGGATTTTGTTGTACAAAATGATAGATCCCTTAATGAGGTACATGGAAGTGAGAATGCAAATGGTTTGAATGATACCCCCATGGATCCCATTCCTATTTCATCCTCCTCCACAATCTCTTCAATTGACTTTTACCATAGAATGTATGCATGGTTACCTTCATATTCCTCTATTTGCAACATTGAGACACCTAAAGTGATCATCCCTAAACCTTTGATGACGGTAAAAGGATGTCCTCGAATAATTGTTAAAGGAAAACCCAGAGATCCCTTGGATTTCTTTGATAATGCGAATTATGTTTCGCATGCTTATCACACACGAAATAATCCTCAACCTACTGTCCCAACAACTTTACCCCCTTCTCAACCCATGCTCCCTCAAGAACCTAGGTTACCTTCTTCCTTTAAGGAATATGACTTAGTGGAACAGTTACGCACTACTCCGGCTAAGATATCTTTATGGGAATTACTTCAAACTTCTCCTACATATCATGAGGCGTTACAGAAAGATTTATCTACTCTCCATGCTATGCCTCCTAACCAATAGAACATTAATTAATTTTTGTACTGCATGCATACTATGCCTTCTGTACCTCCAATTGTGTTCTCCAATAAAGATTTACCTACCATCGAGGTGCAGAACCAATATGATGCTCTTATGGTTGTTGTCTCTATTAATCAGAGTATCATTCGCAAAACATTGATTGATAATGGATCTGGGCTTAATGTTTGTAGCATGGATATGCTTAAGGAAATTAAAGCCGATCTTACTACCATCCAACCGGATAGTATTCCTATTCATGGATTTGATAATATTGCAAAGAAAACTTTGGGAATTATTACGCTTCCCATTAAAGTTGGTCCTGTGCTTCTTTCTACTCCTATCCATGTTATGCCTGGACCACTCAATTATAATCTTTTATTAGGAAGACCTTGGTTACATACTATGCATGCGGTTCCTTCTACTCTTCATCACAAGGTTAGGTTCATATACAACAATCTAATGCACACACTACACGCAGACGATGAACCCAATCCCCGCTTAAACACGAAATATGTTAAGGTTCCTGAGCCTATACAACCAGTCAAACAACTTGAACAATCACATGAGGTTAAACAAGATGAGATTCCATCTTCTTCCCTGACGGAAGACAATTGGGGAGCATTGGATTTTAATCCTACTTTCATAGGAGAATATAAAGTATCAGATTTGGAATGGATGAAAGAATAGACCGAGTTTGAAAAACAAGTTTTTATTCCCTCTCTGCTTTCTGAGGCATTAAAATGTAACTTTGTTGTTGCTTCTCGTGATGAAACAATTGAGACAATAAAACCAGATTGCTATGACATTGTGACATATGCTACTCCTTTAACTCAATCCAATATGGCCGACAGGTATGGTTTTGGTTATCATTTACTCAAGAAAGTCAGATTTAATGGGAAAGGTTGTGGTAAGTATGAACAAGGTATACAAGTACCCCTGGATAATGAAGGTGGTGATTACACTTATGGGTTAGGGATTAATCCTTATAGGCAACCATCGGTTTTTCCTCTTAATGTTAATCATATTTGTGGTGGACATTTGAAATTGGTTAATCCACTTCTCCTTGACATGGATCAAAAGCCCAGATTGGACATCTTTCCTGAGGATGAAGCTCTTGTTGACTTTTTAGGAGCTTATCAAGATCTACCTACATTTCATCATAAAAGAAGAAAACAGTATTGCCTCAATAGTGAAGCCTATTTCAGAGAACATGAGGAGTCAGACATTTCCCCTTTACCAATAGATTCTCCTACACAAAGTAATTTATTAATATCTGAAATCATTGACATTCAAGTGGATGAGAATGATGCTGAAAGGACAATCAAAATTGGGAAGTGTTTGAGTCAAGATGAGGAGGATCAATTGGTTTCTCTTTTGCTTGAATATAAATATATCTTCGCTTGGACATATTCGGATATACCAGGTATAGACCCTAAAATTGTCACTCATAATATTGCCCTTAAGCCCAATGTTAAACCTGTGAAACAAAAGATTTGTAAGATGAATTCTAGCATCGCTTTACTGGTAAAAGCTGAAATTGAAAAATTACTAGGTGCAGGATTCATCCATTCTATTGATTATTCTGAATGGATTTCCAATATTGTGGCTATTTCTAAAGGAGGAAACAAAATATGAATGTGCACTGATTTTCGTGACTTAAACAAAGCATCCTTAAAATATGACTTCCCTCTACCTAATATTGACATGATTGTGGATTCAACAGCAGGTCATGCATTATTATCTTTTATGGATGGATTTTTAGATTATAATCAAATCTTTATTCCTGACAAAGATCAACTTAAAACCGCATTTATTACACCTTGGGGGACATTCTGTTGGGTCATGATGCCTTTTGGATTAAGAAATGTGGGAGCTATTTATCAACGTGCCATGACTTTGATTTTTCATGATTACATTCGTAAGATTTTGGAAGATTACGTGGATGATATCTTGGCAAAGTCTATACAAAGAAAAGATCATGTGTGCATTTTAAGACAAATATTTGAAATAATTAGGAATTATAACATGAGGTTAAATCCTAAGAAATGTGCTTTTGGAGTTGATTCTGGAAAATTATTAGGATTTATTATTTCCAAGCGAGGCATAGAAGTTGATAC
>MU226793.1:6726767-6754599 GCA_018584345.1 Thuja plicata
TATCTTGCTAATCCTCCTATCTTACAACCTGCTCAATTCAATAAACCCTTTTATCTATATACTTCTGCTACATCTAATGTTGTGAGTGCATTGTTGGCTCAACATGATAATGAGGGAAAGGAAAGACGAGTATACTATATTAGTAAAACCTTGTTGGATTATGAAACACGGTATACTCAACTAGAACGACAATGCTTGGCTTTAGTTTATGCTTGTCAAAAACTCCAGCATTATTTACTCAATGTTGAAGTCAATGTGATTGTTAAATTTGATCCTTTAAAACACCTTTTCTCAAAAACTGATCTCTCTGGTCCACTAGAAAAATGGGTGATGTTGCTCATAGAATTTGATCTCAATTTCATACTTCAAAAGTCAATTAAAGGACAAGCTTTAACTGATTATCTAGCTGAATCTCCTTGTCCTTATTCTAATACAACTGTTACCTCAATAGAATTCCCCGATGAGAATATACTTGCAATCAAACAAGATGATATTTGGGAATTATATTTTGATGGCTCTAGATGCAAGACAGGTTTTGGGGTGGGCATTATCTTGATCCCTCCTACTAATAAACTGATCCCTATGTCATACAAATTAACTTTTCCTTGTACTAACAATATTGCCGAGTATGAAGCTCTTATTGCTGGTTTACGGGCAGCTTTATCTCTGCAGATTAAAAACTTATAAATTTACGGGGATTTGCAATTGATTGTGGAACAAATCAAAGGAGGTTATCAAACTAAGAATGATAAGATGGCATCATGATTTGGCTTTGGATATTCTGTCACAATTCTCTTCGTATACAATTCAAACTTTACCTAGGAAAGATAATAGACATGCGGATGTCATGGCAAGCGCAGCTTCTCTGATTTGTCTTGAGAATAATAAGGAAGACTTTCAATTTACTATACACACTCTTAAAATCCCTGCAATTTCTAATAAGATTACTATGGATTGTTGTAATTTGCATTTAGATGAATGGTATTCACATATTTTTCATTTTTTGAAAGATAATACTTTCCCAGAGTCAGCAACACAGAACACACATAATCGTATTAGAAAGCTTGCAGCCCGTTATATTATTTTAGGAGAAACACTTTATAAATGTTCTTATAATGGTTTACTATTAAGATGTCTTAACAAAACTAAAGTACCTGTAGCTTTAGTTGAAGTTCACTCTGGTTCTTGTGGGGGACATTTTGGTGGGAAATCTTTAGTCAATAAACTCCTAAGAATGGGATACTACTGGCAAAAAATGGAACAAGATTCTTTCACATTTGTCAAAAAGTGTCCTCAGTGTCAACAACATGGTAATTTAATTCATGCTCCTGCTCATGAGCTTTGTAATTAGGTTGCTCCGTGGCCTTTTAGCATTTGGGGTTTTGACCTTTTTGGAAAAATCTCACTAGCTTCTTCTCAAGGACATACGTACATTCTCATGGCTACGGATTATTTTACGAAATGGGTAGAAGCTATCCCTCTTCGCTCTACTACTGCAAATGTCATTTGTGATTTTATCCTTAATCATATTATAGCACGATTTAGTATTCCTTCAATGATAGTCTCGGATAATGGTACATCTTTTAAGAACAAAGAAGTCACAAAATTCATGGAGAAATATCATATACAACATATATTTTCTACTCCTTACTACCCTCAATCTAATGGTCAAGCTGAAGCATCAAACAAGGTTATTGAACAAATATTAAAGAAAACAGTCAACAAACATGCGAAAGATTAGCATACACAACTTACTTATGCCTTGTGGGCTTATAGGACTAGTGTTCGTACAACCACTGGCACTTCACCTTATAATCTTGTTTATGGGACTGATGTTATCATGCCTTTGGAATTAGAAATACCATCTTTGTGTGTTTCATTTCATGGGATCATTGACAAAGATACTTTCTGGGAACAACGATTACAAGAATTAGAAATGTTAGATGAACAAAGAATAAATTCTTTGGAACACATTAAAGCTTATCATAAATCACTCCAAAAACAATATAATCATAAAGTAATCGAACAATCATTCTCAGTGGGTGATTTAGTCTTATATGAGAATCAAATAAATGTGAATGCTTTACCTGGTGAAAAAGGAAAATTTAGTCCAAATTGGCTTGGACCCTTTGTAGTAATTGAGGATTTTACTTCAGGTGCTTATAAAATCACTGATATGAATGGCGTTCCTCTTAGGGAACCTATTAATATCATCCATCTCAAACATTATTATCCTTAAATCATCATTTATTTATGTGTGTATGTGTTCCTTATAGAATAAATTTTTTATAAGTTATGAAATTTAGAATGCATTCATACATATTTTCCTTTCCTCTTTCTTTTCTTAAGTTTTATGCATTGATGAAAGTAAAAAGTAATCAACCATAGAACTAATTGTTCCAAAACAAAGTTTTTGTTATAGATAAAACTTTTTTAAAATCCAGTACATATGTGGCACAAGGTGCCATATCTATCAATCTATATCCCTATGCTCTGAAGGTCGGTGGCTCCTAGATCTCTCAGATCTATGGTATGAGGTTGAGGATCTCAGAATGGTAGTCCGTGTGTGACTCCTCGATATGCTCATCTCCTAGATCCACTCATGAGCTCTCTGCATGTCATCCATCAGTTTCTCTTCCCTCTCTTTGCATAACCTCAATTCTCACCGCACACTCAGGAAGATATTTTCATGTCTTCCGGGGTCCCTTTGTCCTTCATAGGACTCTCTCTCACTAGCTGGCAAGCGGTAGGATATACATGTATCCTTCAGAACCTTGGATACAAAGCTCCTCCACTCTGCTACACTTCCTGCAAAATTCAAAATGAAAAACTTACTAAATTCTCTTCCTCATAGATAAAATCATTATTCAAAAACATTCTAAAGCTATATCATACTTGGATATCTGGCCTGGACATCACTAAAATGTCTAGATGGTGGGGGCATGGAGTGACTACTCTCCCCTCACTCACTCTGTCTAGGTCTCGGTGGTGGTGTCTCTGTATGTGCTTGAGGAGGTCACTGTGATCTCAGGGGTGTAACATAGACTGGATGATCACCGGTGTCTGTACCATGACCTGGGGGCATCTCCTCTGCTCTCTCCTCTACTCTCTCCTCCTCCATAGGATCTCCCTTGAAAGGAGGCTCCTCCTCATCTCTTTGATCCTCCTCCTCCTCTCCTATTGGTATGTCATCTCCTCGGTGATTCCTCTCTAAAGGACCTGGATCACCTGTGGGGTAGTCATCGGGGAAGATAGGATGGGTACCCTGTAAACTCCAATATCTGATATACTCTCTACTAACACTGGCATAGGATATCTCAGTAGCTACCTCTATATCCTCGGTCTCATCTGTATCACTATCCACAATATTAGCTACTATCGGTCGACATATGGCGTCGGGTCTCTGATAGTATCTTGTAGGATATGCATATCGAGGTACTGTACGAGGAACCTCCTGTACCAAACCAAACTATCTCATCACTCTATCATAATAATATGGCATCACGACATGATTAGTTGGACCTTCCAATAGCTTCCACTGCTGTGAATGTATCAACTGATGTCGAGTATCCAGCCACTCTACCATCTCACAATAAGGTCTCCATATCACCTCTATACCTGGGATACGGTCAAAGCATACCCTCCAAAAGAGGATATCTCTGTGCTGCCAGACATCTGCCAGTGGATATGCAAAGGCTCTAGGTGTGCTCGCATCAACCATCACAGGAGTACCCTGTGGTCATGTACATGTATAATGCTCAAACATCCAAACCTGTAGCAGGGTGCACAACATAAGACTCTCCCACTGGTAACTCACCAACTGACTCAGATCATGATAAAGATGGGCTAACATACTGCGGCCCCATGCGAAAGTTACCCTGTCACTCTCCATCCTACATACAAGATGGGTGAATGGTGCTAAAAACATTGTACCCTTTGTGTTGGGCACTACAACCAAATCAAGTATACACAGCATCACTCTCTGTACCAAGGGTGTCAGACGTACTAGTATGGTTTCCAAGGATATCTGATCTGATCGGGTCCTCATCTGTGCTACTCATCCCAAACAGTACTCCATATCTTCAAAAAACTTGGATGAACCCCGTGGTCCTCTCGGTCTGACAGGCTCACCTCGGACTAGAAGCTACAGGATCCTATACACATCCTCCAGTGTGACTGTGATCTCTCCTGATGGAAGATGGAAAGAACATGTATCCTCGTCCCATCTCTCTACTAGGGTTGATATCATAAGATGATGAAATCTCAGCTGTGGTAGGACTACTACCCAGTATAATCCTACATCTCTCAATAACTGTATCTCATCCTGCTATAGCTCGGCAACACTCCTCTGACAGATAACAGTAACCCTCCAAAGGGATGCTCTCAAAGATGGACTGGATCCTGCAAGCACCAGTATGGATCATATCAGTACTTCTACATCAAACAATCTATTGTACCCACCTAACCTAGTCAAGGTCGACCTTTTTGGGTCAGGGTCGACCTTTAGGGGTCAGGGTTGACATTTTAGGGTCAGGGTCGTCCTGGCCCCAAAAGGGACAGAACCTCCCCAGTCAGGGTCAGCCTTTATGGGTCAGGGTTGAGCTTACTAAGTCAGGGTCAACCTTATTGGGTCAGGTTCGACCTTCCCTTTAAAAACATCAAAATTTCAATCACAGGTACTGGAAATAGGAGCATACCTCAGGTAATGGTTGTCGGCTGGCTAGGCACTCCCTCAGGACCTCCATGCGGCTCGCTCGGAATTCCTCTCTCTTCGGCATCCTATCTCCTTCCCCAAACTCTGCAAATGGTTAAAATGAGGTAGTAAGTGTCTCTTTCTCCTATTTATAGATAGTAAATTTGGGTTTTACTAGGGTTTCATTTGAGAATATTTAGGTTAAATTCAAATTTTTCCTTTATATGCATTTAGATAGACATATATTCTTTTCATCATAACTTGAGTTCGGTAGCTCCGTTTTCAATGTCGTCAAAGGCGTTGGAATTTTGATTCAGATACCTAACCTCTTAAATTAGTTTAGGAAGGTTTAGGACCCTTCTAACTAGTTTAGGAAAGGACTTTTTCAAAAAATTACATATTCAGTATATAGTAATCACCTTATCACCCTGTTTCACCTTCCATAAATTAGTAAGCTGAATCAGGGGGGCATAAGGGGTTCTATATATTTCTCAAGATCATCATAGTAAGACTTAGGTGCTCTCTAGATTTTCATTAACCTCGTGTGTTGTAGGATGTAGATACTAATGGTTTCTTGCAGGATCTTCGCATTGAGGACTTAGCTATATCCTTTTTATACTTTATGATGTTTTCTTACTTTAGCTTGCATATTCACATAGCATCATATCTAAGCTAAAGTGGGGGCTAAATGTATCATCTTAAAATGGAAGCACTTCCATTTTGATAGGCTTAGCACCCTCATTTAGTGTGGTTAGCATATTAGATTTGCATCTGTGCTTGATTATACATGTGTAGATGAAATTAGGGTTAGGATCTTGTGGATTCTCCTATATTTCTCTCTCCATGGCTCTTTTCTCTAGGTAGGATCTATGTATTGGTCCTCTTAGGCCTCATCCTACTCTCTCCCTAGGCCTCTAGGCCTTTTCAAACACTCTGGCACATTCCCCTACCTTTCTAGGTCCCCGACTGATCTGGAAACCCTTCTGCCACTTTCTGGTGACTTACCTAAAATCTCAGGTCAGGGTCGAGGTCAACATAGACCTTTTCCAGGTGGTGGTCCCCGCTTTCAAATCTGGAGCTTATCAGGGCCCGAAACTTAAAATAGGTCCTCGGGTTCGGATGCAGAAGTATTTTCTCCTATATTGAATTAATATGTTTCCTCCTTAGTTGACAAATGTGATTGGACCATGATTCGAGGAGAAATCTGAATTTGGATCCCTTGCATTGCCCTAGGAGGCCTATGTTGAGATCTCTATATAAACACTCTCTTTTGCCTTCATTTGAGGATGAAATAAAATTGGGAGATTACATGATGGAATGATGAGGCAAGCAAGCAAGAGGATGATATAGAAGAACATACTAGGAGGACATATATCATCATCTGCAATCAAGCACTTTGAGGACAAGACTATGGTGGATTTTCATTGAAGCAAGAAGGCTCTCTCTTTAGATCTACTACTCACAACATTCAAACATTCAAAAGATATCATCACGGGGTAGAAATTACGGATTGTGAGTTGATGGGAATACTTTAGCCTTGGGGGCTTAGTATGCTTTCTTTGTCATATTCAAATCTATGCATTGCTTTCCCATTTCCATGTTATGTTAGGATTGTTAATCTAGAAGATTAGATCTTGATATTGCATGTCTAAAAGCTCTTTTCAAGAGATCACTACACGCACACATTACATTCTATATTCGGCTATTTGTGGAGGTGGAGATCACCAAAACGGGGGTTTGACTAAGGAAAAACCCTATATAGCCACCCCAAAATCCCTCTTTTCAGATATTTGTAGGTGCTATTTTCAGGAGTTATAGGCACTGGACAGTAAATCTTAGACCAGATTTTGATACCCTTTTTAGCAAACTTCCGAGATCCGCAAACAGATTTTCTGTCGACACTATGCAGGTCAAGGTCAACATTATTGGGTCAGGGGTGAGATTTGTGGGTCAAGGTCGACCTTTTTCATAAGACGACATCAAAACAGAAAAATATTTATGGGTTTTGTTTGTCTTTGCATTCTTATTTGGGATCAACTATCAGATTTTCTAGAAACTCAATACAGACCTCATAAAATGAGTTTTTCTAGATCTTCTATGATATGAGGTAGGTATCTTGTCCATTTATTTCTTACATGTTCCTTAAGCTATTTATCATAATAATTAAGTGTAATAAAACATAAATTTGGCCTTAGGATCTCACTTTACCACATTACACTAATCTTATTTAGGGAGCCCTTCTTGTGCCAAATTTTATATGTTACAACTCCTAATAAGCCAACATATGTATCCTCTTGTGAGAATTTAGAGGCTTCATAGTTCTCACTAAAAGGAAGTTCACGCTCTCCTCTTGATGAGATTTCTGATCTCTTTTTAAACCTTGACTATATTAAGTGAATTTATGTACTTAGTCCTATTACAATAAAAATATTCATTATCTTTAGGTTTTGACTCCATACACATCATTATTAGTGATTATTACAAAGGTCATATCACAAACAACACACCTAGTAATTATCTTGAACATATGTCACATACAAACAAAGTAATATCTCATACACACGATGGGTACAATTTAATATTCATAGTATTAGGAAGTTATCATAGGGGCATTTGTGAAGTCTTTGTTTATCAAAATTGTTGCTTATGGTTCATCTGATGGGTCATTGATGAACCATCAAGTTGTCTCCTTTAGTATTCAATATGTTGAATGCTTTCTCAAAACGAGTTCCAATCAATACATATGATGAACTCAATGATGTATCATGGCTTCTATATCCTTCATTATTGTTCTCCAATTGACCCATAGGATGTATCAATGTAAGATCATAGTAATGGTGTAATAATCAAATATAATAAGCTTGAATGAAAATAGAATTGTACAATGTATATGTATCATGCTAATAGATAGACATATAATCAAATGTGTGAATATAATAAATAAAGAACATGTGAAATCAAAGATATATCCATTAAGAATGTGACAATCTAAAGGTGCAAGAAGAAATATGCATAGCACATGACATGAATAAGAAAGTAATGATAATTTGAAACATGTGACCAAGTGAAATATGGCATTGTGTACATGTAAGCACCATGTGTTAATATTGTTCTTGAAATATGTCATATGTTTTTTTATTAAAATTAATAACATTTATTGATCTAGAGAAGATATTGGGATAATTAAGACTATATGTGGCAATGATTCAAGGATCATGGCGATCAACTTATGAAGAGTCAAAGTATTAGTGGTAAAGAAGAATATCGATTGTAATTAGTAAAGGTTAATCATCCATAAACAAGCAGCGACTTTGCTAAATATCAATATAAGTTAGCAACTTGTATAAGATTAAAAAAAATTACATGCATTATCACCTAAAACATGGCACAGAATTATATATTATTGAATATGTACTAATCAAATAAGAGATCATAAAATATTAATTCATTGGAAGAATTGGGGAATCAGATCAAAAACTACATCTAGCTATCATTGAAGGACTGAAGATTATTAAATAATTAGATTTAAGGATATATTCAGTTTGGACTGATAGTCTGAGTCATGGCATCAGTAAGGATTACTAGATTAAAACTATCGACTCTTACTGTAGCCTGACATGTTCAGTATTATGATATTAAATTAGTATATTTATGAATAAATAAGGAATATTAGGTTTATCAAGAAATGATAAATGGTTAGAATATATATATATATATATATATATATATATGTGTGTGTGTGTGTGTATGTCCGTAATTGAATCTTGTCACTAGTCAGTACCTAAAGAGGAAGGGACTGAAGTGTTTTCAAAGAGGGGCAGTCTAAATCCAGCCAATAGGGTTGATTCCCAAGATAGGGTAGGGATCAACATCCCTTAAAACTTTAGGGTATGGTCCCAAGATAGGATAAGGGCTTGGATCCATAAAATTTGAGGGAGCCTATTGTGCTTGGTCTCTAAGCACTTTGGTTACATCCATATCTTCTTCCTTCTCAAACTGAGGTAGTAGTAAGATCAATATTGACATCTAAGAATTACAACTAGTAAAAGAAACCAAATTACTTAATATGTTTTATAAATCAACAATTTCTGGTTATAATGGACCTAAACCTAGCAGGGGACATTACAAAGGAGTAACAATATAATTTTTTTGACCTTGCAGGAAAGATACTTTTTAACTATTGCAACAATCACCTGAAACATCATGACAATCTAGACTTTAATTGCTTCAAAAAATTGGTTACATATTCCATTAATTTGTTTCCTAAACCTGTCAGCGTTTGGGGTTAGGATGTCTTGACTCTGAATACACACTTGACCTTTGAAAAGGAATTCAAAATAAATTTAAAGTCTGAAAGATTCGGAAGGCCTAGAAAGTCTGACAAATCTAGTTGGAGGTTCATTCTAGCATATGATTTGTAAGCTTGACATTGCACACCTAAGGGGTTTGGTTATTTAAAATCCTAAACTAATAGGTGGGTAAGAATTATTTAGTATTTTCTCTATCCTTGTTTTCCTTCTTTTCAACATGATTAGTCAAATTGGGAGGTTAAACATGTTTTGACAATTTTAGAGATTGCAACTTTGATTCTAAAGAATGTCCTTTTGAACATATTCACTAGATTTTGAAAGATTCACTTGTTTCTATGGATCCAATATTTCCAAAATGTAACTTCTAAAATTTTATTTTTCATAAAAATCTGGTGATACTACATAAATTTTACCATTTGTAGTAGTATGTGATTCAATTTTCTATCTTTCAGATTGTAATGTCCCCTGTCACTTATTTTGGTAATATCGAGACAATGTCCTTACCAACTCACTTGCAAGAGACTTCTTCCTATTAAGATCTTTACTCTCAATAGTTATCTTGGTACTAGATACAATTAGATGGTCAACAATACATGCATAAACATTGACTTATGGTCTGACATGTATATGGTAATGTAATTATGATGAATTATTGATATACTAGATAGATCTCAAATGTATTAATATATATTGAATATACTATAATTGTGATGGATTTATGATCTACAAGATTGACAACTTATCATATCTCTATGGACCTTGTAATACACAGTTCGAAAGGATTATCTTGATACCAATATATTGATCAACAACTACTCAATGTATATGTAAATGATGACTTGTGATGTGAAAGAAATATTTAGATTTGAATGATGTTGCAATCTTAATTGATAAGTGTACTGCACTTTGACCTTATACTCTCTTAGATCTAATATGTTGTGAAACTTCTCTTGGTCATTTTTTGAATGTATTGTCTCCAAATTATATATATGTGCAACTTCTCTTGGTTAATATTTGAATGTATTGTACCTAAATTATATAGGTTGTGAGACTTGATGTGATTCACAATGATTTATTTTTTTCCTCCTCTTGTTTTTTGGTGATATCAATTTGCTCCTAGTCCTCTCCTTTGCTCTCTATCTAACACGTGTAATTTTGAAAGGAAGGGTTGTCTTCATGGAGACATTTCTTCTTGTCAAACATCTCTTCATAAATAAAGTAGCACTTGCACTCAAAGAAGGTGCAAGGGATACACTGATAGGTGTTTTATTTTAAAGCATAAATGGAGCTTTACATAATAAAAGGAAGTGACGTATAAAAGTGTCAGTCTACAAACATGTATCCGTCTAACTATTGTGTAACTATGTACAAGAATGTCTTCTACACTGATACTTGTTTGTAGACTGACATTCTTATACACTTCCTCTTGTTCTATAAAGATTTATTAATACTTTCAAATAAACACCTATCGGCGTATCCCTTGCACCTCCTTTTGGTGCAAGTGCTAGTTAAATATAATCACTAAACCATAAAGTGATTCAACACTTGTTAAAATAAATAATAAGATGTAATAGGAGTCATATCACAAGGAAGAAGATGTAGTTACCAATATATTGCATGTTGCATCCTTTTTCCAAATATTTTGTCTAATGGATGAATCGAACATTGTTGAAATGTTCAAACAATCATACCTACAAAAAAAAAAACACCACTTATGCAACAATGTAACTCTCTTTTCTCTATGACATTATATGACACCCAAATGAATCATAGGTTTGTTTACATTCTATGTATTTTGGTCTTAATAACATTTGAGCATCAATTTTTTTCTAAAATTCCTTAGTCTTCTTTTATGATGTCTTGTTTTACATCTAAAATATAATTCATATAATCTTCCCGGGCTAATGATTTATTCTTAAGATATCAGATGATATTTCCCACTTTCCCTATCCTAAATATTAACCTTGAAATATCTTCAAGGAAATTGATGTTGTGCATATATTCCTTCTTTGTTACTTCCTCCCTTATTTGGTTAACAACAATATTAATGTTATATACAAGCTCACCAACATGACCAATATTTGCCTCTAATAAGATGTTACTATGTTGAATGTTCAATTACCTTGGTCTATTTTGCAATTTTTCTATGTTTAAGTATTTCAATTTTGTATATGATACTAAAACATTGTTTCATAACTAACATTTCAAGTTCTATATAACTAGTTCGCAGAAGACTTCCAACGTACTTGCGATATTGTTTTTTTTATATACCCCGAAGTTTACATATATAGCCCAATTTTTTTCCTGTGAAGATAGACCATGTCAGATAATATCAACGAAGAACAAAACAAGGAGACACTTGCTAGATTATGGTCTAACTTCAAAATAAAAGGTGATAGAAAATGTTAATGTCCCTGCAAAAATTGTAAGGGCTTAAAGACTTGAAGACTTCTAATCAGAACAACTGAGAAACATTGTAGGCAACATGGTTACATTGAAGGGGGGAATGATTATCATCGATTGGTAAGTTGTTCATTATATTATTTTAAAAATTTATATACATAAGAAATCACATGATGATGAGATCATGACCATGATTTATTTATGCTCATCATTTTCATATAGGTTGACCTCCCTAGGGCACATGTTATGGACCAGGACAACTCAGAGAATGTGGATTTCCAAGTGGAGGAACATGGAGGTGTGAATATTGAAGCTGAAGATAATGATCCCATGGAGGAAGATGATCATGCACCAGAAAACACAATTGAAGATGACGGTATCGACGCAACTGATCATGTGCTAGAAAACACAATTGAAGATGATGGTACTAGCATAGCTGATCATGATGATCAAGATGACCTTGATGTTGTTCATAATATACCTCTATTTGATAAGGCATGTGAACCCCTTTACGAAGGCTCCCAAACAACTCTTCTCTCCATTGTATTATTATTGGTGAACTTGAAGGTTATTAATGGTTTATCTAACATAACTATCTCGTGTATGTTAAGGTATGTCATATTTTTCATCTATTTTAGTTGTAATTTCATTATAGTTAATAAAGGGTGAATCGTGTACGATTAATATTCTTTACATTAACAAATTATATTTTTGTCGTAGATTGATAGGTGAGATTTTGTTACCACCATCAAACATTCTACCTCACTCATACCGAGAATTATCTGCCATAATGAAAGATATTGGAATGGAGTATTAATCAATAGATGCATGTCCCAATGATCATATTATATATCATAAACAACATGAATTTGCAATAGAATGCCTTGAATTTCATATGAGTAGATATCGAACATATCAAATAACAAAAAGGGTGCCTCACAAGGTTCTTCGTTATATTTTTATTATTCCACTTCTGCAACGATTATTCAGATGCACTAGCTTGGCACACTTTATGGATTACCATGCATGCAATAGACGTCAAGATGACATTATGTGAATGCCTATGGATTGTTCTGCATTTAAGGACATAGAGGAAAAGTGTCCACACTTTAAAGAAGAACCTTGTAATCTCAGGCTTTCATTAGCAGCAGATAACATTCCTCCATGGATTTCAATAAAGTCCCTCTTTATTGAAATGCACATAATGTTGGCAATGATTGTTCTGGGTATTTTTTCATTTAATAGTCATCTACATTAAATTATAAATATCGCTGTAAAATGGTCATAATAATTATGTAATATTTTTTTCATTCAACTATGTAAGTACCAAGTTAAAGATATGAATGTATATATTGAGCCTCTTATCGATGAGTTGGTGGAGTTATGGAATGGTGTAACTATGTATGACGTCTCTAGACCAATAGGACAAAGACAATTTCAATTCCATGCAATGCTTGTATGGACAATACATGATGCCCCCGGGCTAACACATTTTTGTGGTATGCTATAGTGTTCAAATTGCGCATCATAATTATAATTATCAAAATTGACATATTTAATCTAAGTATACATGATCTTGTAGGTATTCAAACAAAGGGAAAATTTGCATGTCTTGTTTGTGGCCCAAAGATTAAATCTCGTCATTCAAAATTTTTATGAAAGTAGGTGTTCGGTGAGTACAGGCACTTCCTCCACAGAAATCATAAATATCAAATTACAAAAAACATCTTTTCAATGGGAAAGAAGAGACTACATCAAAGCCACAAAGAATGACACCTTGCCTATGGAATTTGGAATATAATAGAATAAATCATGGAGGTAATGTCATTTCATCAAATGGTTTATATTTTTAATTTATATTTTGATATTATGTTTTGTTTACTAATGATGTAATTGATGATTGTGAAGGTCATCAAAGCATTAATGACCACCTTCCAAAGGGACTAAAAAGTTATCCTACACAATTTAGTAGGTTACCCTACTATGAGCAGTTGCAAATTGTGCATGTGTTTGATGTTATGCATATTGAAAATAATATAACAAAGACATTATGGAAAATATTGGATGGAAGGCGTGACAAATAAAAATTTGTCAGAATTTGTTCTGGCATTCAAGATTCCAATCAAGCAATGAAAGGTGTCATTCGGTCAAATAGAAATGGAGACCAAATTGATATAAGTGTCCTTCCTTGGTTATTATTGGAGAAGCAAAGCAATTCTATAAAAGAAGTCATACAAAAAAATTTGATTTCCCGCAAGATTTTTTGCAAATATAAACAATCTCATATCAAAGAAAAGTGAATTTGGACCAGGGATGAACATGCATAATTGGAATACCTTCATTAAGGTAATTCATGTTCTTGCTTATTTACTATATATTTTTATTTTACATGTGCTTTTCATTGTACTGTGTTAGAAAACAATGAAAAGATCATTTTATAATTGTTGTAGTATGTTCTACCTCTATCTCTCCCACACCACTTTGACAAAAATGTCAGTCAAGTTATATATGATCTTGGAAAATACATGACGTAAGTAGTGATTTTTTTTTTTAAATTTTCTCTATAGATATTATATTTGAGATATATTTTACTTGTTATGTAATTTATTGTATATTATTTTGTAAAGTCTCATTTATATATTATTGCATTTTGAATCTCTTGTAGGTGGTTTTCATCTAAAGAAATCCATAAAGAATATATAAAATATTGGAAGATAAAAATTTCTTATCTAATGTGTGAAATACAAAAGTGTCTACCTTAAACTTTTTTCAATGCACAAGAACACTACCTCATACACCAAGTTGAGGAGATTGAATTGTGTGGACCTGTACACACTAGGTCAATGTGGATGGTTGAGAGACACTTGAAAGTTTTAAGGGCTAATTTAGTTCAACAAAGAGCACGTCCTGAGGGTTTTATAATTGAGAGATATATGGTATACCCGACTATGGTGTACATTACTAAATATCTTCTTAAGTTTGCAACAAAGATCCATGTAGATTGCATTTGGGATCCCAACCCGAAACAAATTTGAAGGGGATTACTTGATGGGGAAAGGTAGATTGAGGAAAGTGAGAGGTAATTATAAGATTTTTATATTATATTATAGTTAATTAATTCTTAATCTTTAATATAAGTTGGTTGTAAGTCTATTTATTTGTTGTACAAGCGGCCGAGAGTGGGATGCTCTACATTTGTATGTTGCAAACAGTCTTGATTGGATGACGGTATGGGTTGAACAATGTCAACATTCTCATCTCTCATTAACATGGGAAGGTGTGGCTTCATTGGTTAAAGAATCTCATCGTAATGGAGATTCTAATGTTACGCCAATGCAAATTGATTTAGCAAATGGTTTAAGAAATACAAAGGTACATAAAAATCTATTAATCAGCCATATGTTTATCAACTTGCGATGCAATAATTTTTACTTGTTTGACATATTGTAGATCAAACACCACAAATCTATGTGCTACAATGGTCATAAATTTTACATCAAAAAGTTGGATGACACGAAGAAAACTTGTGATGTTGGGATAACTACAGTATTTGAGGTGACTAATATTTCATCTAGAAATGACATACACCCTCAAGACTCTCAAAATTGATACTATGGATTTTTGGATAATATAGTTGAGTGTGACTTCAATTCCTTCAAATCAATTCTATTCGTTGTTAAATGGTATAGGCTACAACTGAATCAAAATGATCTTAATAGAACTGTTATTAAACATGATAATGGATTTACAATAGTTAATAAAAGATCCTTTGAGCCAGTTAGAGATGAGCCCTATGTTCTTCCAAGCCAATGTGAGCAGGTATTTTACTTAGAGGTTCCAAATAAACTGGGTTGGTCATTTTTTGTTAGACATGATCCAAGAGGAATCCCGGTAAAGTGTAATGTGACCAAAGAAGAAGATGTTGAAGAAGTAGAAGATGATGTAGATGATGACCATGATCGACAGTTATTCGATGATGTTCATGACGAAAATGTTAACAAAAAAGAAGACCTAAATGATGATGTTGTTTGTGGTGATGACGAAGATGTTGATGACGATGATGGTGGTGGTGGTGACGGTGGTGGTGGTGGTGGTGGTGGTGGTGATGATGATGATGAAGGTCATGATGATGAGCTAGATGAAGAAGAAGATCAATGACATCAATGAAATGTATGAGGTATGTGATATCCTTAATTTAATGTCATTGAATGAAATCCTTAATTCAATGAAATATTGACATGGAAATCCTTGATTGAATGAAATATTGACTCAGTGTTGTATTTTGTGTTGAAAATAACCATGGAATGCTTATTACCTAAAGGAACAAGATTTTTTCTGTTGAAAAGATTTAAAATTATCAAATGATTTAATGTATTTATTGTTTATAAAATTAATCATATATTTAATGTATTTATTGTTTATCAAATTACAAATGCAATGCTTATGATGCTCAATTGTTGGTGTTGATTCATGTATAAATGTTGTGTGATTTTGTCACCCTTGGTGGAAATAGGTAATTGACTACAGAGTCAACCCTGGTGTTGACGATCTTCCACATTATAAATAAAGTAAAGGTAAGGAGTGAAATAATATAAAATGATTATGATGATTGCATATTGTTCATTTTGTCTATTATGTAATTTTTATCATACATATCATGTAATTTTTTAGCTAACATACAATAAATGAAATACATTTACAGGAATTTGAATCGTATTAATGGGGATCATATAAAGTCTCATGGATCGACAAGTATAAGTCAATACACCCTATAGAAATAGTATTGTATTTTCTTTCTTTGTTGATGCAGAGCCCTCCTAAATTCCTCTAGGGAACCTAACTCAACCCAAGGGATTCAACAAAGACTTGAACCCTCTCAAGGAATTAGACTCAACTCAAGGCTTTATAGAAGGGTCTAGCTTTGGTTAACCCAAGATAACATACTTTTGAACAAGATCTCTCACATTGATCATTTTCCTTCAATCCCAATCATGTCCCAAATCTGATCTCTCACAACTTGGCAACACACCAACCAACACATCATGAAATAAACTCCTCTTTGAGGCATACTAGCCCTTGTTTATTCACCAAACTCCAACTACCAAATCTTATGGCTTATAAGGTCTTCAATTTGTCCTATCCCAACTTGCATCTACTCCCCACACACTCTCACAATGTAACTCACTACTTAGACCTATGAGAGGTCAATGCACCTTTCTTGGAATCCCTCTAGACTCCATACCCTAAGTGTAATCCATCATCACTAAACTTTAAATCCTCTTCCACTTTCTTATGACTGTCCTTACACATAGAACTTCAACACAATCCACTTTATACTCTTGATTTAGACTAACACTCACCCCTTGGATTCCCCCTACACCCAAGCAATAATGAGAACCCTTAATCCTTGATTAAAAAGACCGCACCCTTGACCCACAGTCAACCCTCTCTTTCATGTGATAGTCCAGTCACTTTCATGGCTTCATAGCATATGCTATCAATGCATGCTCCTCTATAACTAACAAGGGGTATTGTACAACATGTCCTCTCTCATCCCCCAATAATGTACAACTTATTCTACCCTGCACCAAATGAATTGATTCCAATGATCAAAGAAAGTTAACTCATTGCTTTAACATCTCCAAACACCAAGCTTTCAAGAAAAACACATTCAAATGGAAACAAACACATATACAGTGGTTGTTTTATGGAAAAATAAGAGAAAATGTAGTTTAAACATCATTTTATTGATTCCAAACATCGACCAACCACTTCAAACTACTTTCAAACTCCCTAAGAAACCGACTGTAATAGTCTAAACCAACTGTCCTCACAATTGGATAATTATAAAAAAAAGATGTAAATGTTGTCAAGTTGAAAACTAAATATGTAAATTTTAATTTTGCCCATATCTTGCTCATTACCAGCCATATCTCTAATCTGATGGACTGCATGTACCACCAAATATGTATTTGTCAGATGTGTCTTCTTCGAGTGATGAAAGTATTTCTTCTAGTCAGTATAAAATAGGGAGATCAACCAGAGGTCAAAAGATTAGAAGAAAATTCAATAAATGCATGGAATTTTTCCTTTCTCAAGGAGGGTCATGTTCTTATGATAATGAGACCAAAGGCGACATCGAGGTGCCTTTGAGGTGCACACATCTACAGAAACAATGGGTACCCAAAGAACTGCTTCCACTAAACACTGACTTTTGTGTTAATGAGAGGATATAACGCATAGCACCATCTTCATTACATGGTTTGGGCCTATTTTCCATGGAAGACATAAAGGTCAGTTACAACAAAGTTGCTAAACTGATGGAGTATGTCAGACCTTGTTACAATTAAAAAAAATGGATGCATATTGTTCAGTATACAAAAAGTATGTGTAGGTATGCACTGTCATCAAATTATGTACAATGGAAAGATAATGATCAAAGTAAAAGAGTTGCTATGTACATTGATAGAAGGCCAAAAGCAATAGGGAATATTTGAGGTTTTATAAATAGTACGCGACCTGGGTCAACTAATAAGCGACCCAATTGCATATTTGAGACCCACGAGGAAAATCATGTATTTGTATGTGAAATAAAATCAATAAGTGTAGGGGAAGAGCTGCTAATAAATTATGATTTAAACCACATAGATACAAAAAAAATTACTATCATGGGGGCGCTAAGTTCTATATACCATTTAAATTGGTCTCCAATTAAATAGCCCAATATATCATTTTATTATTCTGCTAATGTTTTTATATTTAATTTTTCTTACAGGGGGGTAGCGATCCATCATATGGCACAGGAAGAGATGCAGATTCCAACCCTTCTCCCGCACAGGTAAAAATCATTGTAATTGTACAATTTAGATAGAAGAAAAATGTTATATTATTGTGTTGCTTTCTTGAGGGTTTTTCACTAATTTTGATAATGTTACTAATTTTCTTGTCACAAACAAATGTTTATAGAAAGGGTAAAGCACCTATGATACCTCAGGATACAAGTACGGAGGTGGACTGGACACTATCATTGAAAGAGGAGTTTTAAACTAACCCAAATCCTGTCAGGGTGATAGTAAATTCCCTTCAAAGAGTTAATCAAGAATTTTTTTCTCTCGCATTTGTAGTGCCTCAAAGTCCTGAGATAGAAGCGAGGGAGAAATATTTGATGGGCATAGCAGGAAACTTGGAAGTAAGCATTAATGAAATCTTCAATTATAACAAAAGTTCAATAATGTTTTATATTTTATATTCTTATATGTCATGAACTAAAATATGTATGTGTTGTTATTACAAAATTATTAGCATCCTCATCAACCTGCACCTGAACTTGATCAGGTCATTACAAGTAGTTCAGGTAAAATAATTTACCATTTTATAAATGTATTCAATTATTAATGTGTTTAAAACAATCAAGCTCTTGGAAAAAAAATTCCTTTGGGTTAGCATTAGCAAAAACATTCTAAAGTAAAGTTCTTGTATTCACCACTCTTTTTTGGAAAATATTTAATATTTTGTATATTGAATGTATTATTCTTCAGGTGTTGTAGATACTCATGTGAAAATGTCTCCTCCTTAGAGGTCATCCCCCTCTGTATTTCAATCTAAAATGTCATCAATGCGTAGCATGTAGATTTCCACTCCTACACAGGCTAGAGTCGGTAGATCCCTCTTCTTCTCTCTTCTGTTATGTGTTTATTTCTTTTCAAGTGTTTTTTCTTGGGGGTATTTCATTGTGGATTGATTTTCTGCTATAGGAGATGCATCTCATCAGGATCCTACTACTGATGAAAACATAGTGTCATTTCTTGGTTCTTCCCATGTTACTAGTGTGGGATTTTTGAAGGTCACTTTGGTCTTTAGTGAGGAAGAAATGCTTCCTTTAAAAATATAGCTGGTTCCAGGTACTTTAAAATTATTGTTATATTAGTCTGATTGTAATTTAATTATTGATCACTCATTTTTGGACTAATGATTCCATGATTTTTTTGCAGTAAACAACATTTTTTATAAAAATATCAATGATCTTACATTGCAGATATTTGGGCCTGCCATATGTAAAAGGTGGGACATCATATGTGAACTAACCCTATTCAACTATTTTCATTTCATATCATTGCTAGAATAGTTTTCGTTTCATCCATTTCTTGAAGTATATTCAACGTAGCTTCAGTTCATTTCATAATCTAACAAGTTTGTTTTTGCTTAAAATATGGAATGACTAAGAAAAAAAGCTAAAAGATGAGCTCATAGAGCATTTGGTTGAGCTATTTAGAGATAAATTATTTGCAAAAGAAAAGGTCTGTGAGAAAGCTGGCCAATTTCTCAAGTATCTGAGGGACCAGTACAGAACACATTTAAAAAAATAACCCAAAGTAAGAGCGTCCCCCATGATTCCGGAGCTGGAATGTAAGGATCTCATTTTGGATGCGAAGGAGAAAGTTGAAGTGAAAAAAGGAAATACGCCAATAGACACCAGAAGAAGGTATGTGATACTATTAAGAATTTAATTATGTACTACTTACTGATCTTTATATTTATATAATGTAATATATTTCAAACTTTTCATAGACTGATGGACACATCAAAGGCAACTAAGGCTAGACTAGAAAAGCACAGCCAACACAGACTCGGCTCTGGTAGTTATATGAAACTTTCTACACGACTTGTAAGTAACAGTAAATCAAATATCAAATTGAAATATCTATAAATTACAAACAATTTTATTTGATCTAATAATACAAGCAAAATTAACGATATTAAGCAAAAATGCAGGGATCTAAATTCAATGTGGCGTCGACAAAAGATGACAAAAGAATTGCCTTCCAGCATGGCTATGTAGCCGTGGCCAAACACCTACGAGATTCTAGTGCATCGGTCACACATGTAAATTGGCTAAATGAAAAATATTTCAAAGTGAATACTTGAGCAATAATCTATTAATTTGATGTTAATTTCCAACATAAAATGAATATTTTTTGTTTTAAATAAGCAAGCAATGATAACAATGTGCATGACATTGCAATGCAGCCTGCTAATTCTGGAACACAACCTGCACATGTTGAAGCTCCTGTTGTGCATCCGAGTGGTGAAGGTATTCATTTGCTTTTCCATTTTTTAAATGTAATTATTGATACATTTAAACATATTAAATTGAAATTGCTATAAAAAATTTTGTTTATATATTAGAGCATGTAGACCGTGGTGACCAAGTGGAGCATGATCTGGGTACGGCGCATCAAGAACGTGATGTGCCTCCATTAGGTGAAGAGGACCACTATTATTCTTGTAAATGAATTTAATTGAAATTGGTGTATTGATTGATGTAATTAAACTTTGTATTTCAATGCCAGAGGATTTAGAGGGTGTTCACCCTGTTGTGATTGAGGCTAGACAATATGATATAGTAGATGATGTTGCCCCGTCAGGTAAAGAAAATCAATGTTATGTTCTTTAATTAATGAAATACTTGTAACAATAATAAAAAAATGTTTTGAATTTAACCCATATCTTTTTTATTGTAGAGGACCCCCCTTCACATCAACGTCCTCATCATAAGTATAGGATGAGGCATACACAAATATCAGTAGCATATGAGGGGGACATGATGAAGAATTTGATGTTCCACTTAGTCTTTTCTTAAAAAAAAAACAAAGAAACAAATTAATGTGATCTACCCTATTTGATAATGACTGGATTTTATATTTTATTAATGGATGAATGTTATATTTTATTAATGGATGAATGAATGTTATATTTTATTAATTAATGAATGTTATATTTCATTAATGGATGAAATAATGAATGAATGTTAGATGTTAACAGGGAATTTAGAGTTATGTTAGGCTAGGGAGGGGCCAAATGAGCCTCCACCTTCACATGGTTGGCCATGTTAAGTAGAGAATATTAAACTATTCTCAAAATGAAGAGAAGCTCAAACTTGTTTCATGTATAGGCGGTAGACGATATAGCCAATCAAAGCTTTCTAAGAGTATAAAGACTGGTCCTTGAACCTTCCAAGACACTCTTTAGTCCTCCAACTTATTATCACTCACATGGAGCTACCCACTCTCAAGACCTATTAATGTTTAAGCCACAACTATTCTACTATGCTCTAGACCCTAAATAAAATCCACCCCATGACTGATCTGATGCAGATCCCTCCTATAATCCTCTAAGGAACCTAACTCAACCAAATGGATTCACCAAAGATTGGAACCCTCTTAAGAAATTAAACTCAACTCAAGGCTTTATAGAAAGGTCTGACTTAAGGTAACCCCACATAACATACTTTTGAACAAGCTCTCTTTACATTGAACTTTGTCCTTCACTCCCAATCATACCACAACTCTTCCTTCTTAGCACTTGGTAATCCACTATCCCACACATCATGAGATCAATCTTCTCTTCAAGGCATACTAGCCCTTGACTTTTCACCCAACAAATAGATTCCTTTCAAGGAAAAATGATGGGTAGTTTCCATAATGTTCTAGAATCATGGGCATGGCATGCTAAGGCAAAATAGATCCCATTTCCTGAGGCATTATGTGGAGAAGTAAAATTTTGGAAGTGAATGAAAGCTCTGTGTTCTAATTTTCAGTAACATTGAAGTTACATTGTGTTAATGAGTTATTGTATGGATTGAATTGAAGAAGTTAGTGTTTTTTTTGCGTAGTAGAGACAATTCTAAGTACTTTCTATTTAATAGCATACTAGTTTTGAGTTCATTGGTTTAATTTAGTAAATTGTTTTGTAGACTGTGTAGTTGCTGGAGTAGACAGTGTGGTTTTTAGTTTTATGGCTCCCCCATAGAATCCAACCATGTGAATCATCATGGCCTAGATAAATCTTGTAGGGGAGGCTCTGTATAGTGTATATAAGCAAGTAGGAGTCCAGAGGAGGGAATTTTTTATTTTTAAGGTCATGCCCTAGGTGAACATTGTGTGTCCGGTTCAAATTTTGGTATGAACTAATAGTGCATGATTGCAGGGTAACGATTGAGGGAGTGAAACCAAAGGTGGTTTCAGATGCACATAGGTAATACAAACACTTCTTAAGAAGATTGAGCATTGAACAATCCATCTTGATACATTTTTTAGGAGAAATTAGAGGACTGCACAAATTTAGGCTAATTAGCCCTATTAGGCCTACATTTTAGGAATCCACTTTATGGATGACGTAGGAGCCTAAGACCACAAAAATATTAAAATTCTTGGAAAAGGGTATCTGGATCTCAAGTTATTTTTTAGAGTTATTTGGAAGTTTGGAGAAAGAATTGAGAAAAAACCCTTTGTATAGGGCTAATTGAGCAACTAGGCCTATTAGGACCAAAAGGATAGTCAATCTTGAACTCAATTGATTAAGGATTGATGTCCCATTCTAATGGAGGCATAAGGATGTCAATTGGTTGTTTCAATGTTGGATACACCCCTTGCAGCACTTGTGAAGATGTTGTGAAAAATTTGCACTTGGATTCATCCAAGATAGAGTGAAGATTTGAAGTAACATTAGTGATAGTGATCCCTCAAGGTGAAGCACAAGGAGACTAACTCTTGGAGTTGAGTTAGGGTAGAATTAGGCCAGAAGAGAAAAGACTATCAAGATCCTAGAAGTGAGCTTAGGGTCTAGGGAAGGCTAGGATGAGTAGAGTCCTAGATAAGGGATTTTGCAAGCACACCTTGGAGCATCTCTATTAATCAGGAAATGCGATTGATGCCAATGAGGTTAAAGGTTAGCAATTGAAGTAGAGAAGCAACGACAAACAATTGATATGATTAAGGCATAGATGTATATATGTAATAATCTCTGTAAACATTTTAATTACTTTCTAAATTGTTATTCATCCAATATGGATAGGTTGTTGTAATATCAAACCAACTAGTAAATAATGGTATGGGGTAAAAGTACAAACCTGTGTCACACTTTTACAAAGGAAGAGGTCCACAACATACAAAATAGTTAAACTTTAACGACACAGAAGTGGTATTTGTGTTTAGAATTTGAAAATGATGTAAACTAATGAAATGTGTAAAATTGGATGTAGTTTATGTCTATAATTTTTTTCAAAAAAATTTGAATAAGAATTGACATAGTTTTTTAATTTTTGAAGTCCATTTTTTAATTGTTAAAAAATGCTGAAAATCGAGGGTCTAGTTCCTACCAACAAAATATATGTAAATAATCTTTTTTCCTCTTATTTTAGAATATTTTTTAGATGACATGTACAACTACTGCAGAAAAAAAAAAGATTAGTTTTTGGTATATATTTTGTCTGTTATAACTATTCGAAGTCGAAGTTACCCGAAATTAACAGTTTTTGTCTCCTGCCTAATTTGTCCTAGAAAATCTACACCAAATACAAAACAAATTATATATTCTTGAATAGGACTCTCTCCTCTAGTGTTAAATATAAGTTTTAAAATTTTTTGACATGATTTGCTATTTTTTTTTTCTTTTTTCGAACCAGCATGTTCTCCAATGTTAAAATACCTACTTGAAGTTTTTTTTAAGTTATAATATATTATATGCAATCAAAAGACTATAAAAATTATATGAACGTAATCTAGACTCCGAGCTCTACAAAAGGGTATTTTTAGATTTTTAAAAAAAATCAGTTTTGGTGGACAATTAAGCCTCAGAAGTGATGTGTTACCAATTTTCCCCTTTTTTGCTTATTTGGCTGCCACATGGTATGGCACATAAGTAGTTTCGGCCGAAAGGCCGAAACTAAGGCAGACCAAACATGGTCGCATGGATGACCATGACCCTCAAAGCTGATATATATAAACATTTAAAAAAAAAAATTAAAATTAATTATCAGTTATTCTAACTTAAAAGATATTTTTTTAATAAAATCATTTTTTTAATTGTTTTAAAGGCATATTTTTTGGTGTTAAAGGGAAACTACGAATTAAGATTATCAAGGAGGTTTGTATTATTTGCAAGTTTTTTTTTTTAGTTTTTTAAGTTTTTTAGTTATTTTAATTAAAGCATTGTTCAATATTAAATTATGAACTTATCAATATTATTTTTAATTTTTTTATCAAGAGTATATAGTTTTGTGTATGCAGGTGAATTGAAGATCTCAATTTGAACAATTTGTGCAATGAGGAATAAAACGAACAAAACAAGAAAATATGATCGAATAAGGGATGACAAAATGAAAGGTCATACAAAACGTAATGAAGATGAACCTGTTGAAGTCCAAGAAGATCCAATTCAAGTAGGGGAACAAATTAGTGGAAATATATCTTTTGACAAGGGCAATTTGATGGAGATGGATGAGGATTCATTTTTCAGTCAATTTTCATCTGATGAATTGGTACATGAAAGCACAATAAAAACAATGCAAAAAGATTTGGGATGAATATTTTCAAAATAAAAGTCTGATTAGAAAAATATAATTATTTGCTAGGTTATTCAAGAAAAAAGAAATGACTCCTGTTTTGGAGTTGTTAGGTGTTGATAACAATAAAAAAATAGGAGACAATGTAAATTGAACAATAGTTAAAAATTTGCAAGATGCGTTGAACAACATTAACAACTCAAGTCGAGGAGCCGATTTAAGTGCTGCACGTAGAGCATTGATGACTACTTTATCTAGTAGAAGGTTGACACAGAGAAAACAAGTACATGTAATTTCTGATTTACTTAATGTATCTAGAAGAGCTGTTCAAAGATATATCAGGAAGAGAAATATGTTAGATGAAAATATTCAAAAGAATTAGGTTAATATTTGTAGACTTCCTCAAAAAGACAAAATTTCTGAAGATGTAAAAAGACAGGTCATTGAATATTGGACCGCTCACTCTCGTGTTGCTTTTAATAGAATGGATACTATACAGATGAAAGATGAAGAGACCGATATGAAAAATGCACATCTAAAATATTTTATAGATACAACACAAAGTAAATTGTTTGAAGCATTCAAGCAAGAATTTTCAAATGTGAAAATATGTCAAAGAATGTTTGAGAGGTTGCACCCTTGCTTTGTACACATAAATAAGGTACGTGAAACTTGTTGTTTCTAAAATCATGTTGAGTTTCATCTATATTTGCAATCATATAAAAAGGTTATGGAAGTACTTATTTCAAATATGGTCATCCCTGGAAGTACGACATAATTTGTGAAGTCTTTTTTATGTGAGAAATCAAAAGATTCAGATGAGTTCAAAGTACAATGTATAAAGAGTGCATGCAGTGATTGTGGAGATTTACATAAATTTTCATTGCAAATTGAGAATATTAATGTTGCAACGCCATTTTTGTGGAAGAGATTTGAATATGAGACATACCGAACTAAGACCGGAGATGAATCCAAAAAAATTGTATTGAAGGAGAGTGAATTGCCCTACCTTGAGTTTATGACCAGGTTCTATACTATCATTTATCCACATATCCAGCATTGTCGTGGTGCAAGATGGAAAGCTAAACAGTTTCGTGATTCCAAAAATTCTTTTCCACCTGGTTGTATTCTTTTAGTTGTAGATTTCTCTAAGAACTATACATTCTCCCCTCAATCAGAGCTTCAAGCTCAATATTATCATTTTGACCAAGTTCCAATATTTGTGCAAGTGATCTATAGACACACACAATTTGATTTGGATGAGGTAGAAAGTACCAATCCAAATGAATGCATTATCTTCAAGGAGGTTCATTTCTATATCAGCGATGATAAGGTTCATGATAGGAGATATGTGGCTCATTGTTTTGCAATGTATTTTGAAGATATTGTGAATTGCGGGATTAAAGCTTCACAACACTAGATTTGGTCTGATGGTTGTGTAGTTAAGTGTATGCACTTCATTTCATTTTCAAATTCTCATATGTAACAACTTAATCTTGCAGGACAATTTAAATCTGTAAAATCCTTTAATTGGCTAGCTATGCAACATGCTAGACGCAATGTTAAGTATATGTGAAACTTCTTTGAAAGTGGACATGGAAAATGAGAGCACGATGGAGCAGGAGCATGTGTGAAGTGTGCACTTCGCCAAAATGAACTTGCAGGTACAAATGGTGTGAACGATAGTTTTATATATATATATATAGTATAATTTAAACTTAGCTGTATTTTCTTTAAACTGATAGTGGGTGCCAGCAAGAAGTTGAGTCCACTTTTTGGGCAAAAAGTGGAAGTGTTTTCCCTGTTTTTCAAATTTTCTATCAATTGATGTCAAAATTTGAGGCACTTAGAGATTGAATATCAAAAAAATTCACTAATGTAAAATGTAGTGCTCACAGTCTATTTTTCAAATATGTAATTTATTTGAATACCCACATAATAGAAAATATATTTAGTAGACATGTTTAAAAACCTCTTTTTCAAAATGTATGTTTCAGGACCATACCCTACATGTGTATGACCGCCCTATTTTGAAGTAAATAAATAAATTTTTCTAAATCATTTTGGGGGAAGGTACCTAACACATCAAAGATTGGTTGGAATATTTTTGCTTTTTTTTTAATTGAATATATTTTTTTTATTAATTTTTAATTGACTATAAAGTACATTTTCAAAACCTCTCGTGGACGACCACCATAATTTGTTGAAAATTTCAATTTTTTGAGAATTTTTATTTTTATTTTGAATAAAATTCTATGCAGATTGGTCTCATATAATTCATTTTTTTAAAAAACCTAAAATCAAAAAAGTTATTAAAGTTTTAGTGAACCTTACTATTTTAAGTTTCGGTACCACTTTTGATTAATAAATATTGTAAAAATAGTAAAATTTATCATATCACTATAAAATTTATATTTTTGAAATCTAGACAGTAAGATCTCTAATGGGTTTTAATTTCATCAAAAACTTTGATTAGGAAGACCCTAAAAAAATTACGGTAACATGATAGAGAATTCAAAGAAAATTGTTGAATGGTGTCAAAATCATTTCACTATTCAGGACACCAAACACAACAAATGTTATTTTTGGGAAGTGAAAGGTAATTTATAGTTTCTAGGAAAAATGTAAATTAAAATTTAATTTCGTGTTCATCTATGTTATCATAATTGTTGATTTAAATATGTAAAACTTTCATTTCATATTTGTAACAGATATAGACTGATCTAATCCTTACAATTGTCAAAGGATTGTTGATATTAGAAGTTTACATCAATTGATGAGTACCGGACGACACAAGCCTCTTTTGATTCAAGTAAGAGAAAAATCATGTTTCTGTGTTGACTGCATTAAGGACAATCCAATGAGTCAATGTGAGAATTTTGCAAATCGATATGTTTCACAATGGGATATGAAGGAGTTAATCAGAACGCCTCCTTATGAAGATGCCGACATTGACGTAAACATTCATGATCCTATATATTCAGCTGATTATGAGCGTGTTTCTGATTTGGTTGTTACAGGTGTGTGCACATGTACATGATCTTTTATTTAAATTTAATTTATTGTACTTTTGATTTGAATTTA
>MU226793.1:6755439-6774383 GCA_018584345.1 Thuja plicata
GTTCAATGAGTTTATTATATAGCTTTTATGTATGTTTTTATAGATTTATGTGTTAATGTGTATGTTTTTATACCTCCCCTTAAGACATCCCCTTTTAAATTACTTTAAATTACTTACATGACAAATTGATTAACTTAGTTAATTGAATATTAATGGTTCAATGAGTTCATTATAAATTAGTTACTTACATAAAAATAACTCTAAAATATGAAATAACTCGTTCATATATGAAATGTTTAAAAGTAACATGTATTTAACATACATACTTATATGAAATGACTAAAATGAACATGTATATATGTAATGTCTAAAATATGAAATAACTCATTCACATGTATTTAACATACATACATATATGAAATGACGAAAATGAACATGTATATATGTAATGTTTTTAAAAATATGAAATAACTCATTCATGTGTATAACATGCATACATATATGAAATGATGAAAATGAACATGTATATATGTAATGTCTAAAATATGAAATAACATACTAAAATATAACATGTAAATGTATAGGTCTAAAATAACATGTAGATGAAATGTCTAGAATATAGATGTGTCTGAAATAACATGTATGTATATGAAATATCTACAATATATTTGTGAAACATGAAATATGTAAAGTAGCATATGTGCTCAACTAGGACCATGTCCCTATCTGTGACCTGATGATGGTCCACCTCCTCCTGATCTCTGTGTGCAATAAAATAAATATATGTGTCATGCATACACACATGTATAATAAACTAAATACTTATGATCATAGAAAAATCAAGTTTGAAAAAACATATAAATTTACTTGTCTGTCATGATGCACAGGATCGCCAAGAGTTTGTAAATCTCCATATCCACGCTCCATACTGTCTAGAATACTCTGGAGAACATGTGTGTGTGTGTGTGTGTGTGTGTGTGTGTGTGTGTGTGTGTGTGTGTATATATATATCAAAGTTCTAATTCAAATTATTTATGTCATTTACATGTGTAAGTTTTATAAATACATCAAAATTTAAATAAATATATACTGTAGCAACATGTAATGCTCTCCTGATATCGCTCAACTTTGTATCATGTAAGTCTACATCACTAGGATCAATCTCCTCATGTAAGGACACCTCTGAGGGATCAATCTAGTCATTTGTAAGAAAGCTGGTAAAAAGTTGACAAACTGGACATGATGAAGTGGCCTGGGTAGACTGGTGAGGTGCATCCTCCTCAACTACAGTTTGTTGAGGAGCTGTAGGTGGTGCAGGAATATCCTCCTATCTCTGTCCACCCTGAGAACCTGATCTAGTAGATCTGCTGAGAATGGTGGGGATAAATGCTGGGACATCCTTGAGAGGAACCCCGTCAATAATATGTATAGCTTGATATGGGAAAAGTAGATCACTGACTAAATATGCGCTCGTACGATGCAGCTGGTCCAAATCTAATATAGCTGCAACCTCAAAGGGAGATATTATATCTACTATATGGTATGGATCATCACTACAGGATGCATCCTATGTAGGTGGAGGAATGCCAGAATGGGAACGCAACATGTATCTTCCTAAATGATTAGATGACATCTCATGAACCTGTGTCGCGATACTAGAAATACATCTATCCTAATACTGTCATCAGGTATAGTATGTCCCGCAGCTGCCATTTCCAAACCTTTTGGTACGACCAAAAGGTTTGGACCCACCTTTGCCTGCTTTTTAGCGGGCATTGGGGCATTAGGCCCTCTGAATCTATTTGATAATCTCCCCCTCCCCTGCCTAGCATGACCGGGAAAATCTATGTAATCAAAATCATGATGTAAATGAAATTCTGTAAACAATTGTTTGCAGAAATATAGTGGAAGCTCATCCTTCTGGGGTCACCTATGATGAGAAGTCAACCATCGAGGATATATAATGGTGCAACAAGGTCATCCTCACACTGAGTAGTCATATAAACTATGACCTGCGCTCTGTCTCGGTAATGAGGAAACATGGTCTTCACCATAGCGGTGGAAACCTCTGAATCAACCTATCTATACTTCACAGTGCCAATAACATTGTGGGAGAGAGAAGGATATAATGTATCGATAGATATACTATCATAAGGGTTGTATGATTGAATTGTTTCAATCATACAAACCAGGTCCTCTCTAATGACCTTCACCCTATCCCTATTAGGGAGGGTGGTGGATGACTAGATCCCCTAATCAAGAACCTCAATAGCTCGTGTCAATCGAGCTATGGTACTAGCGAATAAATGCTCCCTTCCCTCTCTAGAATCAGTAGATCTATGAGAAGAGTGGTCACTACCACCCCTTGTACACTAGCATCTCCAGAATCTACAGGTGATGCCCCTCTACCTGATTCCATGTGATAGAAAAAACAGATGTATATGCTTGAAAGTATAAAGAAGAATAGATGTCTAGATCTCTACACATGTACATGGTCCAATTCTAATTTAATTATATATTTTTAAACACGTGTTACAAATAAATAAACTAGAAAACACTTGAATGCGTATACATTTGAAAGAAAAATGATTTAAAATCATATATACATACATGTGCACATATTTTCTAACGAAAAGAGGTTTTGAGTTATGGATCAATTTTGTCTCTAGGTTTACAACTAGCCTAGTTGAATGTAAATTTATGTTTCATGTTTAGGTTTAGGGATCAACTTGGTTTATTTCGCAATTAGGTTTAGGGTTAATTTGTTCGTGGTTAGCCCATTCATGTTGGTTTCTAGTGTTCTAGTTGAAGGTCAGGGTTCATGTGTTGGTTGAACATGTTACGGTTTATGTTGGTTTCTAGTACGTGCTCTAGTTGAAGGTTAGGGTTCATGTTGGTTGAACATGTTATGGTTAATTTCTCAATTCGGTTTAAGGATATACTTTTAAATTAGGTTTACATGGTTAGGGTTCATATATGTTTGTTTAGTGTTAGGGTTTATGTTGGTTAACATGTTCCAGTTTCATGTTAGTTTCTAGCTAATGCCATGTCACATGATAGATAAAATAGATTAAAAAAACACTTGAATACATGTACGTTCAAAAGAAAAATTCAATTTAGCACGTTAAGGTTTATGTTGATTTATGTTTCAGTTTCATGTGTTGGTTTCATGTTAGGTTTCTGTTAGGGATCAATATGGTTAGGGTTTCATGTTAGGGTTCATGTTAAGGTTTATGTTAAAATTCATGTTTCAGTTTCATGTTAGGGTTCAAGATGTTGGTTTCATATTAGGGTTTCACATGTTAGGGTACAATGTTATGTTTAATACATGAACGTTGTAATACTAATGTTTTCTAATGTCTTGTAGTTCATTTTCCTAATGTTTTGTAACATTTTTCTAAGGTTTTCTTAGGGTTCATGTTAGGGTTCAATATGGTTAAGTTTCATGTTAGGGTTCAATATGGTTAAGGTTTCATGTTAGGGTTAATGTTAGAGTTTTTAAGTTGATTTACATTTCAGTTTCATGTTGGTTTTATGTTTTGTAATATTTTCCTAATGTTTTAAAACATATACATAATAAAACTAAATTAATTAACTAAATAGCATTTCCTAATGTTTTACATAGCATTTTCCTAATGTAACAATTTCCTAATGTTTCGTAGCATTTTCCTGATGTAACATTTTCCTAATGTTTTGTAACACTTTCCTACTATTTTGTAACATTTTCCTACTGTTTTGTAATATTTTCCTACTGTTTTGAAACATTTGTAATAAAACTAAATTAATTAACTAAGTAACTAACATATAATCTTAACTGAAAAAAAAATATTAAATCTACATTAAACAATATTTTATATTTTCTAAAATTAAAAATAATAAAATTAAAACAAAAAACATCAAATAATAGTGCAACTACATTAATTTAACTAAAGAAAACTTAAAAATATTAAAAAAAAAAAAAAACTTAACCTATTTTCGGCCGAAGTACCCCTATTCCACTTCACAATTCTCAGAAGGCGCTCAGTGCAAATGAGTCGCTCAAACCAGATTTTGGGGTATATATAAGTTTTATGGGTTCCGACCGAAATAATTTAGGCCGGACCTATTTTGGTCGGAACCCATTTGACACATTGACGCCACATGGCGCCGCGTGTGCGCCATGTATGTATAGCCGGACATGTTCCGATCAAAACAGGTCCAGTTGAAACTACCAAAATGGTCCTCAAGTGTGACATAGATCTGTACTTTTACCCTATGGTAAACTGTTTAGAGCTTATCCTTGTTGTAAAGGAGGACTTCGAATCCTTACCTGCTAATTCACATTTATGCGGTATTTGTAAATTTTTTAACTTTTTATGATCGGGACAAGATAAGTCCCAGGTGATACTGGAGGTTTTTCTTCCCTCCGTTCTTTTCCTCCGGTGCCTGCACTTGAATAGAGGTGTAAACATTAATATTTTATAAATAAAAATTATAAAAGGCCACGACCAATTGCCCATAAAAAAAATTAACTACATTGAAGTATATTTATGATAGATCTCTACTCAAAATATTCATACAATGCAATTAGTTTCTACACAAATAATGATGTATAAAATTGCATGAACTCATTAACAAATGAAGCTACAAAATTATATGAAACAAACTACTAAGTGGCACCTTGTACCTCAAGTGAGCCCTAAACTAGGTAGGTGTGCTCACAAAATTAACAATTTGAATGTAGTTACAACTTCAAGAATACTTCACATATACTTATTCATAAAGATGATAAAATGCAAAAAATTATCTACTACTAGAAAGAAAAGAAAAATACAAAGTGGTTGGTCACTCGATCATCTTCTACATTACATAGATGAGCTTCACTTCATTCTAAAAAACTACAATTGATATTTAATTCATTCTTATCATTTAGGAAGTGCAAGACATGACTCAAATTAGAGTTCTATCAAAATTATATATTCATCATAAAGAATGTCCTAATTTGACTAAGATGAAAATATAACAAAAATAACCAATGCTAATTACAATACAAGATTTCTAAATGTTGAAGACATTTGTTAGTGCTAGGAGTCTCATGTTGACTTGCCTTACTGAGCACCTACTAGTAATGTCTATCATTGTAGTCTTGCTCTCCTCAATTATGGGGACACCTATTGCTTGATCATTCTAATTGTAATAGCATGTTAGTCTCCAGAAACATTCCTATAATGGAAATCACAACATTCCATCACATTCTTATCACTAATCACACATATGCGTTATACTTAGAATCTCATGAGTAAATATGTGTGGTTCTTAACAAATAGTCTTAAGGTAAGGAAATCATTATAGTTTTTATGTAAGAGTTTTATAATTTAATAAAAATAGAGGATTAACATATTAATGAAAGAGATTGAAAAGGCCCATCAACGTGGTTGTTTGGTTTTTCTCCTTATATGATATGTTTGATATAGGTGCTTGTTCGAGCTAGGTTAGTTAGACCCTTGATTTACCAAGAAATTTTTTTCTAGTGTGATTAACTTCTTGATGTGCTGATCTTTGAGTTGAACACTTGGATGTTGATAAGGCTTTTGGGGATTCTAGACTTGGAGATCTTACTTCAAAAAAAAATACATAGAGGTGTTGAAAGAAGGAAAAGTTCTGTTTTAATTTGTATTTTCTCTTTATGGTCTTGTGTTTAGTCTTGAATGCTTGTGTTCACATGACATTGGTTATGTTTTTTGAAGATCCATGGTGATCACTTGTTTTTTATCATTTGTTGTTATTG
This sequence comes from Thuja plicata, assembly GCA_018584345.1. NCBI lineage: Eukaryota > Viridiplantae > Streptophyta > Pinopsida > Cupressales > Cupressaceae > Thuja > Thuja plicata. The sequence goes on from MU226793.1 coordinate 6,761,147, forward strand.
TACTTCATTATTTTTAAGTAACAACATGATGTATATTTAACCTCTTTTATTTTGTGAGTGTGGAGAATCCAGGATAGTAATAAGACCTCAAAATGTATAATATTAATATGAATAGTATCTAGGAACAATGGACTATAATAATCCAAGATAGAAGATGTTAGTGAAGCACAATCAGAATGTGTAGGTAGAGATCACAAAGGGATGAAGTAATATAATTCCAAACACTATGTATATCAATAGTAAGAAAGTAAACTCAAATATAAACCCTAATTAGCTCTAAAAAATGACCTATAGAGATGAATCTAAGCATATGTAAAGTGGAATAAGGTAAATGTTTCAATAGGCCACAAAGCTTAGATATAGAAATAATTATGAGACACAAATGTGAAAGAGAATCTAAACCAGAATAAGATGCAACAATCAATAAATTATATATTTATAAAATACCTAATGAAAGAGAACACCCAAGGAAAACTAGATTATTTAAAAGACTGGACAGACTCACCAAAATGTAAGTAAAAATACCTTACATGGATTAATCTAGGTTAGTTAAATACATTCAAGTACTAAAGTACAATTTACCTAAATTAATTAGAATTAGGAAATGAGAAATTAAAATGCTATTTTTAGAAATTAAATTATACAAATGCACAAGGCATTTAGCTTTGAGAGTCACGATGAGGAATATTGATGGTGTGTAAAATGCACTCTCCATTGTCTAGAAATAAAACTTTTGTGTGTTCATTATCCTGAAATTAGAGTAGACTCAAAATATCTCGTGGTTTAATCTTGAGCAATATTGAATCAATACCAAGCATCTTGGGTCAATGTCAAGTGTAGATTTATCTTGTGGAGATGGATCTAATATGATTGAAAGAATATATATAGAATTTACTTCAGTGCATCTAAATTTGATTGTAAAGATGTTCGTATTTAAATATACCATGTTGAAACTATTGGATTGCTAGGGTCAAGTTCTCCTAAGTCGCCCCCCTTGATGGACCAATTTTATGTCTTTAGGTAAATGTTCAAAGACAACATTCTAAAATATGAAAATTTTGATGTGATGTGTTCCTTTTAAGCTCCAAATTGAAATATTTCTAGAATTATATTCCTAAATTTTTAATTTGAGTTAATAACACCTTGAATGTCTTTAAATGTCAAAGCATGTCAATTAATCATACAAAAGTGTGACAAATTAACTCCTAATGATTAATAGAAATAGATGAAATCAAAATTTGAGAGTCAAATCCAAGTGACTTAAGATTTCAATTAAACACTACATAATTATCTAATATCTAAGAATGAGAAAACATAAGAAATATAAACAATATATATAAAAATATGTGCTAATACTTATGAGAAATGAATAAAAATTAATACAAAATAAAAACATAATAAAACCAAATATATGAAAAAGACTCAAAATTTAAAAAAAAAAACACAAAAATACATGAATTATTCAGTATATGATTATATTAAATCACCATCTCAAAATGATCCCACCGTAAATGCGAATTAGCACCGGTAGAATGAATGAATGAAGAATGGCTGCCATCTAACTAGATAAACTTGACTATTATAATAGTATATATCTGCAATGTTTCAAACGTCAAGGGAGCAATTCTCCAAGAAAAATAGTTACTTTTAGGATAAAATTAAAAAGGATACTAATATAAAATTACTAATGATTAAAAAACTCCGGTCACGACAGAAAAGGATCCAATGCTAAAAGCAGGAAGGATAATAACAATGAGAAAACGATAACAGATTGTTGACACAAGCCATGAAAATTGGTTAGTTTTTTAAGGAGAAAACTTAAAGGAATACAAAATAAAATTTAAAATTAATAATGATTAATAAACGACACTAGATAGGTGACAAAATCAATGCAAGCTACTACCCTTACGGCAAAAAAGAATCCAATTATAAAAGTAGAAAGGAAAATAGTAATGAGAAAACGATAATAAATCGTTGACAAAATCAATGCATGCATTATTGATAAGAGTTCGGTGCACCAATGTCTGTCAGGTGTATATAGTTGAAAATTTAACTACTTTATCTAACAAATCATGCTTTAATTACAAGAAATCGATGTTCACATGCTTCATGAATTTGAGAATTAATATAAATACACACTTGGATGGTATTTTAATTCAGGTTCCAAACTTATAGATAAAGAAATTCAAAAAAATAACAGATACCCACTAAGAAAGGTCCGGGATAGTAGGCCAGTTTAGGACAGGTTTTCCAAGGATAAGGTCAAAGAAATCAGATGAGATCGGAGGATATTGTCATACTTATCAAACATGTCAACCTGAAATATGTATATATAGGCATTTGAAAGAAGAAGACATTAACGAGGTAGTGAAAAGGTTCAAAGAAAAAAACAGAGAAAGAAAATATAATGGCTAATGAAGAGGTTTTGATTGGGTCCATTGATCAGGGCACTACAAGCACCAGGTTTTTCATCTATGATCGTTATGCAAAAGTGGTGGCTTCTCATCAGGTGGAATTCGGGCAGATTTATCCTCAAGCTGGGTAGGATTTTTAATCTGTTAATGCTCTGTTCTGATTAAATTTCATTGTGGGTATTGTTTTATCACTCTGATTTTATATTCATGCCAGAAATTTATTTGAGGTTAATTGCTTTGTTGTTGTGAATTGGTTGTTGTTTGTGAATTGTGATTATTGATTTTTGTTCTTTTCAGGTTAATTGCTATGTTGTTGTGAATTGGTTGTTGTTTTTGAATTGTGATTATTGAATTTTGTTGTTTTCTTCTTTGGTTAAATTATGAGATTGTGAATTGTGATTATAGAATTGTATTTTTTCCTTCTTAAATTATGGGATTGCTGAATATTGTTTGTTCGGAATTTATCTTTTTTTTTGTTTTTTAGATGATGTTTATGACGGTATGGGTTATTTCTGAAGTTGCTAAATATGCGTTTGGCATTTTTGCTGCCTGGGAATGTTTAGGTGGGTCGAGCATGATCCTATGGAGATTTTGGAGAGTGTAAGGGTATGCATGCAAGTAGCATGTGAGAAGGCTAAAGAAGCTGGTAGAGAAGTAGAGAAAGGGCTGAAAGCTATTGGAATTACAAATCAGAGGGAGACAACCATTGTATGGAGCAAGAGCACAGGACGTCCTCTTTACAATGCGATTGTCTGGATGGATGCAAGGACCAGCTCTATTTGCAGGTATGTTATAACTTATTATACTGCGCACCATAGCAATTGCAATTGATGCAATTTGTTCTTTTTCTTCTTTTTATCTTCTTAGGAATGGTTTTATGTTTCGTTTTGCTCACGGAATTATGACACTCACCCACAGTCTGAATATTGCAACAAGTTTAAATCAAGACCGCTTAGAAACTGTGTCCCAGGGGTTTTGATTCTGCCAAATTCATGTAATCAGATTAGGAAGCTTGAGTGTCCCACAATTGCTTAGATCACCATTAGTATTAAAAGGTGTGTTTGCGGTATTTTTTTTCTCTTATATTTGCATAATAATAGCACTGACAAACAGTCTGGAATCCTGGATAAACCATCCAGCTTTCACCAGTACACATAAAAGATGTTTGAGGAGAATTTTTCCGGTGAATTCACCTAATTGAAATACTCACCCACAGTGTGAATGCCCCATGAAGCTTAGATCACAATTAGGCGTAGCAGTTGTGTCAAAGCGGCTTCTATAATGGCATATTTTCTTATTTACAACACTATCTGATGTTCTGAATACCCAATTAAAGCGTAGATTCCCATTTGTTTTTGAAGCTGAATCTTGAGGGTTTCTATAGTGCTAAAATCCTAATCATAATATTGCTCAAAGTCTGAATATACCATCAATCTTAGATCATCATAAGGCTTAAAAGTTGTGTCCGAGTCATTTCTGTTATGCCAAACTCTTCTAATTACACCCTGTCATTAAGATTAGAAACTGTGTAAGAGGTTAATACTCTGGCAAATTTGCCTGATTAAAAAACTAATCCACAATTTGAATACACCATCAAGCTTAGGTCACCATTAAGCTTATAAAGTTTCTGAGGGATTTTTATAGCACCAGAGTTTCCTAATAGCAACTCTCATTCACTGTTTAACTTTAGCTTTAAATACGCTATCAAGCATAGATTGTTCTCAGCCTTAGAAGTCTCTGACAGGTTTGTATTCTGCTAGTTTTGTGTAATTATAACATACACCCACAGGCTAATTACTAATCAAGTAAAGATCACCATTGTTCTCAGAATCTATGTCCCAAGGATCTATATACCAATAAGTAGGAGATATTTTCCACAGTTGTGATATTGCTATCAGGATTCAACTGTGTAGTATTTGAGTCAAACTCATGACCCATGTGTCCTAAGAATCTATATACTACCAAGTTTTCCTTAGGACATGTATCCAGCCTAGCTCAGGTGTGGCGTGCTTCAATGTAGCCTCTTTAACTTTAGTCTTTAAGCATCCGAGTGACGTTTGGACCTGGATCATCATTATGGCAGTTTTTCATTCATAAATTTAAAGGGAAAATTGCTCTTCTAGCAGTTAATAGATATGTATGTCTGCTCTGTTCAATCCATTATCTTTACATTTGATAAATGCCTGTATTGCTAACATCAAGAAGGGAGAGATTTATTTGAACCAAACTTGACTGCGAAATCTGTACGAACCTGCTATCCTTTTCTGAAAATATGCTCACTTACAACCATAGCTTTAGCTTCAAAAACCCACCTTGAAAATTTGAAGAGCATGTTTGCCCCCATAGTTTTGCTATGACATTTTTAAAATATCACCTTACCAGAAAATGTTTCAAAAATGCATCTTGGCTAAACAAATATGCCCTTTCTAAGGCTGTGTTTAACTCATGCGCCAAATTAGTGAATTTTTAATATTTGGGGCCTTTCTCACTGAGAACATTGCTCAGCTTGCAAGCAGTTTCAATATGATAGGTTTTCATTGTAAGAAAGGGAAAAGTAGGCATGAAGCTGTAACCTAGGAAATTGGAGCTATCAATAATTGCAGGTCACATTTTGGTCTTTTGTCAAAGAACCATATTCCCAAGTATGATATAAAGAATTCTGGACCTGGAACGTTTGCACTAGTTAGCGTGAATTTTGTTAGAACTCCAGCCAGTTCTAACTTTACCACTGTAATATTACTTGCATTTTAGCTCTTAAATATTCAGTTTTGTGTCATGTGCATTTCGTCAAACAGTTGTCAAGCTTAATTAAGAACATTACTTCATCATGCTGTCATAAGGAACATATTGGCAAAATATATAAAGAATGAATTTTGTTGAACAAGAGACACAGGCATTAAACCAAACAGTTGGCATCCATCATATGTTGGTGATGTTCAAGGCATCACACCTAACTTTTCGACTAACACTTGACCAGCATCTGTATATACTCAGAAATTCTGGATTTTTCTAACCAACCCTAACTGAAATTCTTATTTTCAAAACTAGACAATTTACAATGAAGTTAATGCTATATATCAGCACTAAATCTAATTGCACATGAAAGAGGAACCTGATTTCTCCAACGCAGCAGATTGTTTATAACAGCAATCAACATTCAAGCCCTCACACAACTCATTGAAGCACCAAACGCAATAGCTGAATGAATAGGGAAGCCTATGCAATGATTGATTTTCTCCTTCAAGCCCTAACGCCAATCCCTGGTGACTCACGTGTGAACAGAAAAGTCCCATGGCTGAAGAAGTGATGTACGACTTCTAGCAATGGAATTAAATACAGCCTCTTGAGCCACGCCATTTATTGCTGGGCACTTATAATCTATATCTGCTGCTAAACTTCACAAATTCTGAAACCATCTCTCACCAAATTCAACAATTGTAGCTCAATGATGACTCCTAGATGAAGCCATTCCTCAGTCGCACAATTTCACTGGGTATTTCACCAACTCTAAGTGTTGAAAGCCTGTAGGATTCTCAATTCCCAAGCCAAGTCTGAAACCCTTGGAAGTTCTCTAGAGACTTCACCAATTAACAAGCAAAAAACAACATTCACCATGCCTCTCCATTTCTCCCTTTATATAATGCCTCATGAAAGTTCGAACCAAGCAACTTATTCAAGAAGGCTCTTTAATGAATATAACATTTGCACTTGTTGACCTTATATTATATCATTAATGAAGTGTACTTTTTCAATGAGTATTAATTACACATTACTCTCAAAATGGCCCCACTTTATGATAAAGTCAATTTATAACTTTATAATATAACTTAAATATTTAAACATCATTAAAGGCCATTAAAATATTAATATCTCATTATATACCCATTATTTTGGCAAGCCGTCTGAACCACGAAGTCAACCACTGCATCCACTACGCATCCACCCGTCTTACTAAAAATAGTAAGGGTCCATCTCTATCACCCACTGACTTACTATAAATAGTAAGTTCCTCAAAACATAACCAAACACCTTTGAATATCAATGCCTTAGAACAAATGAAGGATCTGGTGAGGTAAACACTTACGACCGTGTGAAAAGCTCCGTGATGCCTCAAACTAGACCCTCTGAACAACTCCTTTAGCCTATGAGGGTCAGGAAATAGGCTAATCCCTCAAACTTTGATGCTCACGAAAACGGGGACATTACAGTCTGCCCTCCCTAATATTGCTTGTCCCCAAGCAATTACGACTGCAAAAAACTTCACTGCACTGGAAGTCCAAAGGAAGACTGAGAAATTTCCAACACTGAAACATAACTCCAACACCAACATAATCACAACTGCACAAGAATGAACAACCCAATGGTCCAATCTCTGTGCACCGAATCTGTGCATCTGAAACAAATCATGTACATGAGAATTGAAAGTGAAATTGCAAGTAATCCACACCATGTACACCCTGCAATATTCCCCAGCGAATCTAGACTGGAACCCCAACACATGTGTAGGGCCCCACAACACACTGAAGAATGTCCAACCAAATATACCTAGATCCCAAATCCAAAATAGAAGTTTGCCAAGAAGAGTAACCTCAGACTTCTGTTGCACTAATCTGCTCACAATGTCACCATGCTGACAATGGTGAAGCAATCCCATGGGATGCATCCAACCTATAGTGCTAACCCTGTCACCACCTGGATCCCAGTACAAACGAAACTTACATCCATTCATCATAAGAAGGTGAGAATATTTGGAAGCATCTATTATACCAAGAATCCTTCTACACTCTATTAATCCCCCATGGGTGTGAAATCCAACCATATTGTGGGGATAAGAACATCAAAAGGTGTCTGTAATCCAACCACTATCTCCATCCTCTACTAGTCTCCCATGGATGTGTTGACTCTGCAAGTAATCCATTTTGCAACCACTGATCCCATCTACTGTAGATGGCAAATACCCATCCCACAAAGGATGGTACAACCTCGAAACCAATCCACACTGATGCATCATCAGATCCTATGCGTGGATCAAAAAAGTAGTGATGAACACTCCTCCCTATGCAATCCCGATAAAAAGCTCCCACCTCAGTCAAGTGTTGACTAACATAGCTCTGAATATAACCTGTTTTATTTGACTCATCACCAACAACACCTGCAGTGGATGTAACCACAGGAGAACCTGATGCAACATGTGGTTCTCCACCGCTCTCAACATATGCACTCATCCCAACTATATCAACTACACCTGTAACTGTGATAAGTGTAGCCACATCCTCAGCTTGCTCACAACCATAATCCATGGACATAGGAACATCACCAACTACTACTATAGGAAACTGAACTGTGTATGCAGATGGTGAAAACTGTGTTAGGCTCAACTCAAGTGAGTGATCAACATACACCTCAAAAAGCGGATTGTCATACGACAATGCTATATCCATCTCGAACAGAGGATTGTTCACAAAGTGAACCTCAACGGATGACTCAACTGGTAAGGTAGAAGCTATTGATATGACAATGTCTTCCCACACTTCTTCCAAGGTAGCTCCATGTCCATCCAAAACCCGACCTTGGGACCTATAACCAACCATTGAGTTTTCTGATTTATTTTCTCACGTCTGATTTGTAAAATCAGATTTGCTGTGGCCTGAATCTTTACTTGTAGGTGTGGATGAGTGCCTAGATTTCCTCAAAAGATAATCTTCATAATGTTGCAAATCATAACCTAACCTTTGTTGAGCTTGAGCAAGGTCCTTAATGATTTTTTCCAAGCGATGCCACTTTCCCATACCGAACCAAACAAGAGTGCTGGTCACTCAATTATCAACTGTGTGAGCTCAATGATTTTTTATTTCCAACCCCAACCGGGTGGCAAGAAACCGCTTTGATACCACTCTCAGAACCCCAACTGGTTCTATCTTTACCACTGTAATATCCCTTGCACTTTTGCTCTTAAATCTTTAGTTTTGTGTCATGTGCATTTTGTCAAACAGTTGTCAAGCTTGATTAAGAACATTACTTCATCATGCTGTCATAAGGAACATATTGGCAACATATATAAAGAATGAATTTTGTTGAACAAGAGACACAGACATTAAACCAAACAGTTGGCATCCATCATATGATGGTGATGTTCAAGGCATCACACCTAACTTTTCGACAAACACTCGACCAACATTTGTATATATTCAAAAATTCTAATCTTTTCTGACCAACCCTAACCGAAATTCTTATTTTTAAAACTAGACAATTTACAATGAAGCTAATGCTAGATATCAACACTAAATCTATTTGCCAATAAAAGAGGAACCTGATTTCATTAATGATATAATATAAGGTCAACAAATGCAAATGCTATATTCATTAAAGAGCCTTCTTGAATAAGCTGCTTGGTTCGAACTTTCATGAGGAATTATAAAAAGGCATTTGGGAGAAATGGAGAGGCATGGTGAATGTTTCTTTTTGCTTGTTAATTGGTGAAGTCTTTGGAGAACTTCCAAGGGTTTCAAACTTGGCTTGGGAATCGAGAATTCTACAGGGTTTCAACACTTTGATTTGGTGAAATACCCAGTAAAATTGTGCAACTGAAGAATGGCTTCATCCAGGAGTCATTATTGAGCTACAATTGTTGAATTTGGAGAGTGATGGTTTCAGAATTTGTGAAGTATACCAGCATATATAGATTATAAGTGCCCAACAGTAATTGGCGTGGCTCAAGAGGCTGTATTTAATTCCATTGCTAGCAGCCGTATTTCATTTCTTCAGCTATGGGACTTTTCTGTTCACACGTGAATCACCAGGAATTGGCGTTAGGGGTTGAAGGAATTTAGCTGTAGGACAAGAACAGTTGGCAGATGTGGCTACAGTATTACAACAACGCTCTGATACTCTTCAGCAGTTGACTTTGTCTAGGGGCCGTGACATGGATATATGTGCATGCAGCAGGTCAGTCAGATTTCACAAGTCACATCCTGAGCTTACGGTACATATGATAGGCCGCATGTCCTAATTTTTTGAAGCCTAATAAAAAGGAGGAAACTATGGAGGATGTTAATAGTGTGGCCTTCACAGATAATGTTTTGGCCCTGTATGATGAGTGGGATGCTTTACCTTCAGATGTTAAGAAACATCTTACTTTTGATTATCTATGATACAAAGGAGAGAGCACACCAAAGGTAGACCTGAGAGAAGGCCTAGAAACCAGAATGCTGATTTGAAACAAGCTACCAGTAAACTCACTCTTCCTTTGTTCGATGGTAGTGGGAAGGTCAGAGCCCGAGCCTGGATTAGTAAGGTTGACGCATTTCTGACACTTAGGCCTATGACTGAGTTGGATGCAATTTAATATGTAGCTTTTCATCTTGATGGGGCAGCCCATGAGTGGTGGCATCCTAGGATGGTCACCGTGCAACACAATCTTATCACTTCTTACCAGGAGTTTGCTGACAAGTTGATAGAGCAATTTGACAGGAAGGATCCAGAGTCATATTTTAGGGAGCTCGCTCAGCTCAGAAAGGTGGGCAGCTTGGATTCTTTCATTGATGAGTTTTTGAGACTCAGTTATGGTTCTGATGTGACAGAGAGACGTTCGGTCATGCTTTTCACAGAGGGTTTATAGGAACCACTGAGAGGTTGGATTAAGGCATTTGATCCACCTAACCTCAAAGGTGCGATTAAAAAGGCAAGGATTTTAGAGCACTTAGCTTCTAGGAAACAAGCACTACCAAAATCTAGTACCTTGCCTCCTATTGAGGAACACACACCAGCTGTAGATCAAAAAGATAAATTAGTAGTGAAGGTGGATGATGCAACTCGTGAGGACTTGAGAAAGAGACAGTTATGCTATTGGTGTAAGGAGCCTTATGATCGTGATCACACTTGCCCCTTGAGGCCTAGGGGCAGGGCTAACTAATCTATGTGGGTGTATTCTGATGATGTTGAGATTGGAGATCCGGATCAGTCAACAGATTCAGAGGCTTGTGAGACTTGGAAGTTTGGGCCAGATGCTATATTATCACCAATAGTGTTAGCTACTACTATGTCACTTCCTTTCGCTTTCAGGATCAGGGGTTTGGTGGATGGTTAGCATTGCATAGCCATGCTAGATATTGGAGCCATGCATAATTTCATACATGAGGGATTTGTTAGCCGGTGTTCTCTTCAGGGGGAGGAGTTTGCGGGATTCCGAGTCAGGGTTGCAGATGGCTACACCCTTACCTATACCAGACTTATACGTCATCTCTCATTATTTCTTGGTGACTATGAGATGAAGTTGTATTTTTATGTGATTAACTTAGGGGAGATGGACGTTGTGCTAGGAATGCAGTGGTTACAGGATATCGAGGTGTTTTATCTTAGCCTGCGCTCGATGGAGATGAGGTTTGAGTATCGAGGCAGGAGATGTGTTGCAAGGTATCACAGAGGGAAGCCTACGCACTATGTCTCTTTGTGTAGAGGACAGCAGATACATTTAGAGGCATGACACAATTCAGGTGGAGCAGGTCACATGTCATGTCTCCCACAGTTCACAGTTACAGAGTTCAGATCAGCATACAGGTGTAGTTCACTTGTGAACAATCTCTTGTTTGATATCGATGTTACTCTGTCATATGATAATCCATTATTTGAGTTTGATGCTAGTCTCCCTCAAGTGATGAGTGAGGACGATGATTGGGATCCCACTAGTGCACCAGAATTTCAGACACTTCTTACGAGATTTCAGGTAGTTCTTACAAAGTTCTCTGGGGTGTATAAAGTGAGGAGTGCGTACAACTTTACATTTGATCCTCATGTACAGGATATCTACCGGGTGCAGAGTTCGTTAGTGCACGAGTTTGATGATTGGTATGATAGCTTACCTTGTGTTGAGAAAGGGGGCAAAAATAGTCTACCCATTTAATTGTTTCCATGTGATGTTCCTGCTTCAGCATCACCCATTTGGGCATTGAGTTCAGTTCCGCCGACCCTGTTGATCATACAGATGGTGTTGTCTTTACAGGGATCAGTTAATGATACCAGGAACATTACACATATATATCAATGGGATCCAAGTGGAGGTGTGGCTCCTTTGGGGTTGGAGTTTGGTGAGCTATTGGATGCTAGATTGCTTGGGGACACACAATTTCAGGGAGGGTGGACTGTAATGTCCCCATTTAAGCTCACCTTGGGTTGTAGTCAGGACTAGCTTATCAACGACCTTCGTAGGCTAATCAGGCAGTTAGAGGGTCTTTGTGTTGAAGTTTTCAGATTTGAGTAAGGAAAATGCAATCTATAGATGACTTTTAAAACTGAAACAAGATAGCATATAAAATAGACAAGGAGAGTGGAAGGATGGTACCGGTTTTCCTCCAATGTGAAGATGACTTGTACCATCCTTAGCTTTACTTGTCCTTGAATTGATGTCATGATTCAATGCACAATCAGGTCCAACTTTACCAGCCACTGTAATGCTCCAAGTCTGGTACATTTTATCGCGCCAAGTCTGCCCTACATTCTCTGATTCGGATCTGACATGAAGTAGCTAATCCGATTCCAAATGTTGATATATTTCGCACCTTTAATGTATACTTCAAGGTGGACGAATTCTCTCTACAATGCTGGTGTAATTTCGCACCCTTAGTCTGCTCCTCCTTTGGATAATTCGATACTCAAATCAATGAGGAAAATTGCACTACTAAAACTGAGTAAAAATCGCTGAATGGAGTGTCGATTCTTGCTAGGAAGAACAACACATTATGTTATTTTGGTGTATCTTACCTCCAAGGAATTGATCCATATATATGTGTTTTAATGTCTAAACTCTACCTCCCAGAGGTAGCCGACTTGGGCCCTCCCAAGTATTTAATTAATAACAATAAATATCCTATATTTATTATTATTAAGAAAATTGCTCTTATATATATATTGATTTAATTAAAGGGTAATAATAATAAATATATTTGCCCAATATATTATATTATTATTTTATTAATTGTCCTTATTTATGCAATAAACAATTTGGCATAATGTTGATCTTACATGTAAAGGCCATAACATTAACACTCCCTCTTGGACTTGAGGGTAAGATCAACCTATAGATCCCATCTATAGTAGGACGCACCCTTTTAACCTGACTATCACCCTTGATAGAGGTAACAAAAACATAACCATCTTGGATACCTTATCCAATGGTGTCGTAGATTCCACATTTATAAAGGTAGATCCCTATCTACCAAATATGATGAAAAACATAAGTCCATATGTATATCATTATTTAGTTACATGATGTTATCCATCCTCTTGTGGATTGATTAGATCCACAAGAATATCAAGTCCATGATATTCATAATAACATCAAGTCACCAAATTCCCAAATATCCAAAAATATCAAGTCCATGATATTCAATGTAACATCAAGTCCATGATGTTTACTAGCCACGAGTCACCTTGACTCAATAGATATCAAATCCATGATATCAAGAGCATTGGCCTAACGAATATCAAGTCCATGATATTCACCAAATGCTCAGAGCAATGGTCACCAGACATCAAGTCCATGATGTCCACCATATACTCAAATGTTGATCCTTGATCCATAAAAGGAAATATCAAGTCCATGATATTCACCAAACATCCAAATGTGAACTGCCACAATCCACAAGAAAATCTAAGCTATATAAGCATAAGAATAATGAATCCATACAACCTTTGTCACACAAGAGATATGAATTCATAAACATATTCAAAAGAAAATGTTAGTACCACAAACTCATATTTTCACCATGCCAAGTTTACTCCTAAAATATTCAATTTTGTTCCTCGCCAGAGGTTTGGTGAGAATATCA